>JAPSGF010000126.1:311664-572350 GCA_035772895.1 Perdix hodgsoniae
AAAAAAAAAAGAAAAAAAAAAGAAAAAAAAAAAGAAGAAGAAGGTAACCAGACCTTTTCAAACTCCAGAAGTACTTCCTCAAACACATGGTTTTGTGCATCGGGCACAGGCAGAGTCTGGATGGCAGTGCTGATCCTGCTCTGCAGCACAGTGCACGCAGGTGGGTCTCACGAGCAACGGCTCGTGTAGGATGGGGTTTGCTCTGAGAACACTCTCACTAACCTCAGAGTGCCTGTGCATTGGAAAAAAAACAAGCAGTGAGAAAGCCTCAAATAATTGAAAAAAAATATATATATATAAAAGGGGAACAAAGAGCAGAATGTGGGAGTTGGGGAGGTCTGTGCTTGGAGTCTCCCTCCCATGCTCCCCTGCCCCTCCTGCCCCACAACCTGGAGGAGTTTCAGCTTCTCATTCCGCTGACAATTCTTTATAGGCTCCAGGATTTGAGGGAGCTTCCTGTTTCACCACAAAACCTCATGTCAGGCTATTAAGACTGCGTCAATGAAGAGGCATTGAATGCATGGCCATTTCCCCCCTGCCTTGTGCCCGACACTGAAGCTGCACTGCTCAACATGGTTTGGTTCCTACATCCCCTCTCCATATATTTCCCCTCTTGCAAGCACACAGTGGTTGCTCCAGCATTGCATGGGGTTGCGTGTGTTATTTTGTTATTGCACGGTTGCTGGTGACAACTGATCTGCACGCACTGCTTTGTTTTTGTAGGGTTGCTTTAAAATCCTAGGCTCCTGGTATTAGTTCCATTTATTTATTTTAGGAAAGGGTAGTTTTAAGGCTTGAAAAATAAACACGCTTAAAGACATACCGAGTTATGGGGAGGAGATGACGCGTCCCCACGCTCTGCTCTTCTGGGCGGGACTGGGTGCTGGTGTTTGGTGTTTTGGCAGCTCATGTTGGTGTCACTGTGAAAACAGCACGTTATTAATGATTCTCCAAGGGTTGAGTTACTGCAAAAAGCATCACCAGACACAGGGTTTAAAAGTTCAGATGAAGGAAGAGGTGTTAGGAGAAGAGGAAAAGCTCTGGTGTGGCTTATGAGGGCTTTCAGCATCATCCTGTGCCAGGCTGCTGATGGGCAACCAGGCAGCGAAAAGGACTCTGTAAGGCACAAATACATTCCAGCTCACTACAGCACATCCGCAGAGCATCCCAAAGCCCACACTCTGGGAACACGGTCCCAGTCCTCACCTGGCCTCAGCACTGTGTCCAGGGCTCATTTTTGCTAAGGGAAAGAGGAAACAGCTGAGGTTTGGGCAGTACTGGGAAGGAGAAGAAAATGCAGTGAGACACACTGCCCAGCTCTGCTGTGAAAGGGAAGACTGAGAAGACAATGAAATTGAGAGACTTCTGTCAAGTGAAATAATTAAGTCTCAGGGTATGCAATTGATGTGCTCTTGATGTAGACTCTAAATCATTTACAAAGCCTCACCTGGCACAAGCAACTCCTGCACCAAGGCAGTGGAGGATGAACATCTTCAGCAGTGTGATGAAGCAGGCAGTGAGAGCGGCTCCAAAGCAGGTCTCAACAGTGTGAACTTCCCCATGGGGCTCCTGCCTTGTCCTCCCCTTGCCCCAGCTGTTGGGAGTGGACTGCTCACCACTGTACCTTGGTGGGCATATGAGCAACTCCAGCACTCCAAATGAGAGATTCTCACAGCAGGACATGGCTACAAGCTGGAGATGCTGCTCTCCTTTGCTGCTGGTATTTTTCATCTGAACCCAATATCAGATCAATTCTAAACACCATTATGGGCTACTGAGAAACATCTCTAACACCACACTGTTTTCTGGGCATCAAACATCCTTGGCCATCACCATTTGGGAATAGATTTCAAACTGCTTCTCTCCCCACAGTTATTCTGCTTTGTGCTCCTAACCCACAGCAATGGAGCAATCAGCAAACAAATGAACTACTGGACAAAACGAGGCCCTTGGGGACCAGGATGAGCTGCGCAGATGCTCCCCAGAGCTCCACCATCCAGGCTGAGGTGGAGGAATCCAACCCTGCAGCTGGCTGCACTATCCCATAAGAAAGACATCAATCTTGAGGACATTTTCCTCTATCAGTCATCCTCAGTGCTTTTTCCTGCCCCATCAGCTGCAGCAGTCAGATGGCACCAACATCCCTATTCTGTCCCCATCCTGGTGTTGTGACAGTCTGCTCCATAAGCTGAGTGTCAGCACAGCCACCCCAAGCCCCCACCAGCTCCTCTCTGCCCGGGGCATGCGCCATCCTCCTGACACTGCCTACAAACTCTATTAGCTTTGTAATTAAAAACAGCTGTAATCTGATCAGGTGGAGATCACGGTTACAAAATGAAGGAAGCCATTAGCAGGAAATGTTGTGGTTCAGGCAGACATCAAATCAGTTTAAAGAGATTGGATTTCATTGTTTTTATACAGTTACTCCATTACTATAATGCACTGGGTCCATTTAAGCGGCTGGCTCGGAGGAGTGCTTATAAGGCAGTAGTGACATCTATGTGAAATGAACGGCATAAACGGTGAGCGGTGAGGAGATAGCACTGAATTTACACCCCTCACTCTGCACTGAATATCAATACACCGGAGTGGGGTTTGCAGGAGTGTCCTGCCTTTCCAGGCCCCCCTCATGTTTCCAGGCCATCTGTAGGGTTGGGAGAGTCCCCTCAGAGCAGCTTGGCTCAGAGGATCTTTCCTCTCCCAAGCCACTGCCCTTGTTCCTGGGCAGTGAGGTGGAGTGAGAACCAAAACCGCAGCAGTCACACCACTCTGCTTCCTCCTGCTGAACAGCAGTGGGTCAGGGCAGAGCCTGGGCATCTCTTCTCACTGGGGGTGTTGCTTTTTTCCTCAGTTTCCTCCCCCTGAAAACAAAACAAAAGAAACTCTCAAATAATAATAATTAAAAAAAAATAAAAGGGAGATGGGGGTGGGGGAGATCAACCTGTGCTGGGAAGCATCAGCCTTTGGCCCAGTGCTCATATCGAGGTGCAGAATGTAATCCAAAAGCAATGTCATTGGGAGGGGCTGTTTGCAAAATTTGTCAGCTCCCACTTTGCTTCAGGATGGGATGCAGTTCCTGTACCTACAGAAAGACCTACACTGAGCAGCACGTGGCTGAGGGCAGTCGCTGGAGGAGTGAGAGGCACAGGAGTGGGGAGGCACAGGGTTCTGGGGTCTGTAGCCTGAGAACTCAGAAACCTCTCCAGGCAGTGCAGAGCACAGGCAGAGCCTCCCCTCCTTCCCAATCTCCTCATCAGAGCGGGAGATAAGAAGGGGCCTGCAGACAAACGCCTGCTGCCTCCCACCCGCTGTGAGGAGCCCCCCCAGGCAGCACCTTGTGGTTAGCAGAGGGCTCTGGCACCTTCCAACCCATCCTGGGTAACCTCCCTCTCCCCCACCTCTTACCCCAACCTGTATCAAATGCATCAAAGCCTGAGTAAATTATGTTCCCCTTGACCTGCTGGCAGCAAGTTCAGGCACAGGACATTAAAAGAGTAGAGGCTGAGGTTTCATGGTCAGCGGAGGTGGAGGAGGAACTGCATTGCTTTTGCCTTTAGAAGTGACGTTTTTAGTCACGTTCAGCATTGGGCAAAGCTGAGGTGGGGCTCAGGTGGAGCCAGCTGGGAGCTGGGGAGGGGATTTCAGAAAAGCCCCCTGCTGTGTTATGTGGCAATTTCACATGGTATGAGCTCTGCCTGGATGAGACCACCAGACAGCAAACACAAAACAATCACAGAAGGATAGGTTGGAAAGGACCTCAAAGGTCACCCAATTCCAACCTTGTGCTACAAGCAAGGTTGCCAACCACTAAATCAAGCTCAAGGCCAGGTTGCCCAGGGCTCCATCCATCCGGGCCTTGAACATCTCCAGGCATAGGGCATCCAAAAGATAGCAAAGTGCCCTACGTCTTCACAGACCTGGTGGCACACAGGCCTGGCAGCATGGAGGTCCAAGAGCAGATAGACCCAGCGGCTGCCTCCTAGCACTGCCACAGCTCTGGATGTGGCACAGGATGGAGCACCCTGCTCCCAAATCACTGTGCCAGTCCCCGAATAGACATCATCAAATCTGGAGCCTGTGAAGCCACTGCCAGCAAAATAATATTCAGGCATATTTTTAGCATGGTCTTGTTCAGAGAGAATTTCTTTGTGTCCTTCTGAGGAGCTCGCCGGATCTTTCATCAGTTTGTTTTTCTCATTAGCCGGCATAAGCTTTGTTCTTATTTAATAAAGATTAGGATCTGCTGCCTCCAGCCCTCTCTTTTTGCTCCTCTGTCAGGCCCGTGGGGGCTCGGGCTGCAGCAACGCGTTTGATGTCGGCCACGGAAGTTGAAACGCGGGACAGAAACTGGGGTTTGTTTCCCCAAAAAAACCCCGTGCCTGTTCAGCCCTTGTGTGTCCCCCACAGAAGGGCAGAGACATGGCACAGTGATGGGAAGCTGCTGCCTGGGCATTGAGGTTTCCAGGTCTGCTTTTACATGCTTTGCAGAGCGATCTGAGCTGCCAAGAGAGAGCATGGAAGGAGAACAGTGAGCTGACCCGTTTATATGCCTCACAAAACAGACATGACACAGATGGGAGCTGCTTCTTCCAGCTCTGGGGTCAGGGAGAGACAAAGGAGCTCCTATTCCTTGATATACCATCAGATTCTCCTTGTGAGCACGGGGAACAAAATAACTGCTTGCCTTTCTGGAGCTGAGTCATTCCTTGAAAAGAGATGGGTTAAAATGACGGCAGTCATGAACCAGACTGAATGCAATGAACTCCTAGCAGAAGGCAGTGGCATCTCCTGAGCTCTGAAAACCTGATCCCATCTGACAGCCGCTGGGTTGGACCAGCACCATGTCCTGCCAGGATGAGGGTGTGAGGGGGCAAGGGGCTGGGATGTCCCCTCGGTACAAACGGCATGCCCCAGCTAGAGCTGCCACAGGTCACCTCCCGGTTATTTCCTTCACTGTCAACTGCATGGACCAGACAGGTCTTTGCTGTGCAGCTTGGTTTGGCCATTCCCAGACCAAGATTGTATTTACCTCTTGAGAAATACCGTGGTTGTTTGTCTGCACTATCATAGATGAAGTCCACACATCTACCACTATTAATAGTGCTATTTATTACTATATTCTTACTTAGACATTTAATCATAGAATGGCTTGGGTTGGAGGGGACCACAAAGCTCATTTAGTTCCAACCCCCCTGCTGCAGGCAGAGTTGCCTACTGCTGGATCAAGCAATAAATCAGGTTTTTATTTCTTAAAAATTAAATAAAATCATTGAGCTCTTACATGAAGAAGGCTCCCATCTCCCATTTCTAGCAAGAAACATATTTAGCATATGCACACCTTTGGAGGGATGCATAGCTCCATGGCCAATAACACTTATCGCTTTGCCTCACATAGGGAGATAAGGGCAAAGGCACGCAGGGCTGCGGGGCAGGAGCTGTTTGCTGAACGGGGCCTGGAAGGAATCCAGTCCCCACCCCAATGCAGCCTTACCTGAGCCCAGGTGTGCACCAGAGCCGGTCCCCGCGTGCTGTACTGCTAGTGCCAGCCCTCGGAGCTCATGTATCTGGGAGGGAGAGCAGAGAAGGCAGATTTTACACATACTTTTTTTTTTCTTTCTTCTTTTCTTTTCTTTTCTTTAACAGTCACTGCTGTAAATGAATTCGCCCTCACCGTATTTCTGTCACTTGCGTTTGCTGCCTGGGGCAATGTGAGAGTGCAAGTTTTCCTGGCATGACTGCTCTTGGAAAATCAGCTTCAAATCCATATATGATAGTGTTCATGGAAACCACAACTCTAATTCACATGTACTGATTTCCCTGCCAGAAAGCATGCTTCCATCCAACCCAGGGATAGAAACATCACCCTGTGACTTCCTTGCCCAATCACGACCAACTGATGCTCTTCAAAACTCAAATATTTTCCAGGGAATGTTCGCAACCCACAGTCTAAAAAAAGAAAATCTTCCCCACATTCATGCAGTGTCTCAGTGTCATAGATGTATTCAAGGAAGATTCCTGATAGGTATTTCCCAAACCAGACTACTCCTCTCCCAAAGAAAACAAAATGAAACAAAAAGCCTTGAGAACCAACTATTTCAGATACACAGATACTTCATTCAAAATTTCTTCCCTGTTTTCTCAAGTGCTTTAGTCTGTGCTACAGAGATGTACACACAGCTCACCAGCACAGAGGGAAGGACCCAACCCTTGTAAACCCATCCCAACACCAATGAGAGATGCTCCCAGCCACTGCTGTGCTCGGTGCAATGGAACGAAGGTTGGGGAGGTGGAGGGAGAGCCTTCGCTGAAGATAAAATCTATTTCTGATGTCTATAAAAACCAAACTCGAATTCCCAGTTACTTCAGTGTGAGCAGTGGATGCAGGGTAATGGAGAATGGAGTTATTTATTAATAGAAGGGCATTTCAATAGAGATCTGAGGAGATGATATGGACCAAATGGAGGCATTTACAGAAATAATGCTCAGGAGGCTTTACCTGGTGTGCCCAGGTGTCTTAGCACCATTTCCTGGGAAGGCCGTCTCCCGTTCTCAGGAAAAGTGTTTTTGGGGGCTGCATAGAATGGCCTAGGTTGAAAAGGACCACAGTGATCATCTAGTTTCAACCATCCTGCCACAGGCAGGGGGTCACCAACCACTAGACCATGCTGCCCACAGCCACATCCAGCCTAGCCTTGAATGCATCCAGGGATGCAGCAGAGCCAGAAGAGCAAGTGTGGAGGGGAGATGTGTGTAGAGGAGTACCGTTCTTGCTGCACTTTTGGGGCCCTGGAGGGGCCCCACCTCCAAGGCCTCCAAATCCACATTAGACTCCACTCCAATTCCTACTACTATCTCTCACAAAACACAAAATTCATCTTCCCAAATTCCTCACTTACTCCTTTTATAACCAACACCTCTACCCTCACTTGGCATGGAAGCAGCACCACTATTCCCACCCATCTCTCCTTTGCAGCCCCTTCTG
This sequence comes from Perdix hodgsoniae, assembly GCA_035772895.1. Classification (NCBI taxonomy): domain Eukaryota; kingdom Metazoa; phylum Chordata; class Aves; order Galliformes; family Phasianidae; genus Perdix; species Perdix hodgsoniae. The sequence goes on from JAPSGF010000126.1 coordinate 318,647, forward strand.
GAGGGGCTCATTACCCATGCAAATAAATAACACTCATAACAGCCGATCCCCTCCCAGCACACACACACAATTCATGGGGGTCTTTGGGGAACAGGGACAGCGGGAGGGAGGAGCATGGTGCTGCGTGGCTGCATGTGGCAATCAAGCTTTCCCACCGCTGCATGCCCCTGGGGAGCAGCCCCTCTCCCGTTGGCAGAAGCCGCGTCTCTCCACCTTGCTAATCCCCCTCCTCTGCGCCCGACCCCTGGGAGCCCTGGGAACGCAGTGCTGGTCCAAGCTGCCCCATCTCCCCTCTGCAAAATGGAGTGGGGAGGGAGGGGAAGGGGAAATGTGTTCTTCCTTAATTGATTTTTGGTGAAAAAGGCAGGCAAGCACGACACAGTCAAATTAATTAGTTCCTGAGCTATTTGCAGTTATGAGCCACGTAAGATTAGTGGTCATTGTGACTGGGTGCTGGGAAGTGGAGGTAGGAGGAAGGTTGTAAAAATGCTTGTTTTGCTCCTCTTTAAAAATACAGAGAAAATAAAAAAGGAGACTTCATGGCTGTCTCCCTAGTGCACTGTGCACAGATCCACCTGGGCAGCCCAATTTATGGGGTGAAATGGCTGTTTTGGACCATCCTGCACTGCCCACATTGACCCAAGCAAGTGCTCTCTCCAGGTCCTCTGCTCATCCCACTATTGTCCCACCCACACCCCAGTGAGTGACATCTGTATCCCCCCTTGTCCTTCCACCCAGGGAGGCTGTGGGAGAGGCTCTGAGAGTCCCACACAGGCTCAAGGGCTGTGATCCCAACGAAAAGGGGATCAAGGTTTGCCTGCTGCAACCTGATAACGCAGCAGCATCCCAAGGGGCGGCTGCAGCCGTGCTGCCCAGCCCAGGGGCACCCGCTGCCTTCAGAGATACAGCTACGCAGACATGATCCCATCTGGGTATTGATAAGCGTGCCTGTTTGTGCATAAACACAGCACAACATGCAGCCACATACCTCTGCATTCCTCTTTCCCTCCCTCACTTCTCCCTTCCCCCCCTTATTCCTTTATCTCCTTCTCATCTGCTCTCGCCTGTTAAATGTTATTTCTGCTCCTCATTACAATCAAGGCCCAGGAAATGGCAGTTGCTGTTAGTTACACAAACCGGCACTGCAGCAATGAGGGATGATGAATATTTGGGGTGAATCCGAAAAGTTTTCAAGAGTTTGGGTGGAAGAAAGCAAAAAGAGAAGGTCCCGAGCCCAAGTACTGCCCGACTGACTTCTGCCAGGGAAGGAGCACTGAGTGCATCCCCTCCACACTTACTGCATGCTGTCCGATTCACCTGATTTTGTCTCTCTCTTCTTGCTCACACTGTGGTCACAAGCTCTGCTCCCAGCAGCATAGTAAGGTTGGCACTGAATACTGCACTCTTACCTCTGAATCCATGACAGCTCACAGCCCAGTATCTGCATCTCTGGTGTGGACCAGACTAATCCTAGAGGCAGAATGGTTTCTAACTCTCCATCATTCCTGGAAAAACAAGGAAAAGACATAATGGCCAAGTGTTACCACCTAAGCAAGTTATTAAAGGAAATCTGTACTGGACAAACTCAATGATAATCACGACCGAGATGTAGAAACCCCATCACAACTCACCCCAAAAGTAGTGTGGCACATTCTTCACTCCTCCACAAAGCCCTCCTCATCCCTCTGCTCTCAGGAGTCACCCAGCTCCATGAAGTAGAATAAGCAAAAAACTGGTGGAAGAACCTGTGGATTAGTAGAAACATTCATCTTTCCCACTCTGGCAGCTTGAACAGGTAATGCTGCTTCAGTAGATTCCAGGGAGGATGACCACCCTTCCAGAAGGACTCTTTAGAGAACTTGGGTTTGAGCACAGGGCAGCTTGTGAACCCAAGGCAGCATGGCTGCACTGCTCACTGGCTCTCTGGAATGGGGTTGTATACTGAATTTATGAGCTCTTAAGTCATCACATTTACAATTTATATTCTCCAGTCTTTTAATCTCAGCAATAAACTTGGACTAAACCTTTGCTGAGGCAGTGTGGAAATTTCACTGTTCCCGGCAGCCTTGTCTATGAGTCCACAGGCAGACCAGAACCAAAACTTGTCTCCTGACATCTTCATTGTGGGATCAACTCCAGTTCCCCACTCCCAGAAACAGTTACAACACACTGGCAAATGCTGGGGGCTGAATGATAGCAATGATCCCCTATGATCTTTCCTGCCTTCTAGAGGATGCTGCTTCTTCCCTTAACGACATGCACCAGTTTTATGCGCACATAGCAATCTAAATATTGCAGGACTCTGGACCATGCCATCTCCTGCAAACCAGCCTCACAGGTGCATTTTTACTCCCCCAGAGCTGCTTTTCTTCAGCAGAAGAACCATCTTCAGAAGGTTTTCTGCTAGAGTGGTGGCTTTTGACAGGAACTGGTCTCCAAAGTGGGCACCTCCTCTGCAAACCTAAAATTGAGATGGAATTGGTAATGGTAAAGCTACTAAGGGAGTCAGGCCCTCCTAGCTTTCACGAACCCCACGCTTTCAGAAGAGAGTGGCATCATTTCTGCAGAATGCTTCAGTGGCCTCAAATAACACACTGAACTGTCAGGCACAAACCCAAGCGATGGCGTGAGCCAGCTCTGAAATAATGAGAAGCTGATCTACAGCTTTTCCCCTCTGGTTTATTAAATGAATGCTCCACATGCCACTTCCCACTGACTGGAGACAGAACAAAAATCCCAGGACAGTAACTCATCATCCTTTCTTCCCCTGAGAAGATTCAAGGCTGTGGCTATGTATGGATGTTGCAAAGTGATAAAGTTGCTGCGGCTTCGCGAGTTACCACGCACCGGCTGAGCCGCGCTGCCTGACCGCGCACACGCTGCCGGCTCCCTGCGACTGGGTGGTAAAACATGTTCACTCACGATGGGGCTGGAGCAGGTACACCGGCAGCGGGCTCCAGATAAGCACGCTCTGCTGATAAGCAGCGCCTCATTAAGCCCCGGGACTCAACCGCTTGCAGAGCAATCCTTGGCCCAGATGTTCCTCCTCTTTTCAAGTCGTAGACCTCAGTCACGGAACTGGCAATGGGACGGCGCTCTGGGAAAGCGGTCAATATTGAATTAATCCTTGTATGTAGAATGGAGAGGAAGAAGGGTCCAGGACTGTGCCAGAGAGCAGCAATAAAGAAGGATCAGCCAACTGTATTGCTGAGTACAGCCTCCGCAGAGCCATGCCTGAGTGAGGATGTTGCAGATGACACATGGAGATGACCCAGGCAATGAAACTGGAGTGCTCGGAATTCTCCTGGGATCAGAGTCCATGGAGAGAAGTTACATCACCATTTGTGCTTTCCAAGACTGGAGCAAGGTCTTGCCCTGGGCATGATCTAACATAAAAAACATGCCAGGCACCTTGACTCCAGTAGGCAGGACCAGGCCTTCTCTGTGGCTTCATAGCTCAAAAAAAATAGCGTTTCTTTGGAGGTCCTGCTCCTTGCCACCACCCAGAAGCTGAGTGCCCTCTTGCCTGAACCACGGTTTGGCCTCAAGGCTCAGAAAACTAACCCAGACGCAGTCCTCCAGGACCTTCTCCAGCTCCATCTTCAATCTCCATCCCACCACAAGCCTCTGCATTGAGGGGACAAATTTTCCACTTATTTTCAATCTTCATGCTGAAGACAAGCAGGCCACACTGCCACCCAACAGGAGGTCAGGCTTACATGCTCATCTGTAGTTGTCTTTGGGATCACGGCTTGGGGAGCAGGCAGGGGACAAGCACAGATGCCTTAAGGGGAAGCATCCGATGGCAGCTTGAGTGGTGGGACAAAGTGTGATGCATGTTTGTTTAGATAGCCAAAGGACTTGGAACAAAAGTCTGTGGCTCATGTTTTAGATAAAAGGAACCCAGACTTGTCAACATATCAGGGGGGATGGTGAGAAAATGCTTATCAAGAATCCCTTGCCCCCCAGACCCTTTTATAATAGAATCAACTATAATAAAAGGAATAACAACAAAAGAAGAAAGTTTTCACATCTCAGAGATGCTCACTTCTTTCTGAACCAGGACGTTTTTGGGATGCGAGGAGCAAGATCAGCGATAGGGGCTACAAATCTGGGGTGATCTGTGGTCCATGAACCAAAATCTTGGGGTGTTTTGCCCCTGAGTGCCCTGCGTTTTGCTCCTCATCTCCCACCTGACCCACCACTGCTGCCTGGCTGGGAGGGAAGAGTGGGAGTTGGTGGTGCCGAGGGGACAGGGACTGCCGCATCTGCATCCATCTGGCATACTGAAGCAGAGACTGAAGAGAAAGGAAGGAGGGGGTGGGTAAAAGAGAAAATCCCAAAGATCCTCGGATAATAAGCACCATTAAGGTTAGTCTGTCTCATGATTGTTTCTTATTAAAAAGAGACTGTACTTTATCTGTGCAGGATATGCTGTTTGGATGAGGGAATTAGCAGAGTGACTGCCTCCATATCATCTAATTAGCAAAAATGTTGATAAGCAGATACAATCACATATGATTAGGATCCTTTTAAAAAGCCACTCCATTAATTAAATAGACAGAAAGGCCGCCTCCAGCCCTCGCGTGCCACTGATTAGAATACAAATATTTACACTAATCTCACCTCCATCAGCCATGGGACACTTTTGAGTATTTTTAGTGACATCAGATTACTATTGATTTCCATCCCCAATGTCAGACCATTTTGTTAGTATCTGAAAGTGCTGCCTTCAGTTTCGGATGCTTTAAATCATGTTAAGGGTTTATCTTAATGACGCTGCTGATAACCACTGTTCAGGTCACTCGTACTTTCTCTTCAAAGAACACAGTCTGGGCTGGTTTTTATTGTTTGTATTTGAGATTTGAGATACGAAAAACATTTCTCATTTCAAAGCCTTGGTTTCTAGGGATGGGGCTGCCAGGCTAGTTTGGGTCTAGTTACTTGAAGTGTTCATGCCTCTCCCATTTTCCTTTCCCCCCATCTCTCCTCGACCCTTTCTTTTTTCCTTGCAAACCCTTCTGGTTCACAACAGTGGCCTCTGCTGAATGGCTGCTAATCTCTGATGCCTGCTGCAAGCAGTAGACAAACAGGCAATGAGTGTCCCCCGCTACAGGATGACAGGAGAAAAACACTCCCTATGTTTTAGATGGGTAGGACACACTAAACCCAGAACAGATAATCCACTGCGCCAGCAAGTCTGTGATAGGCACTCTGCAGCGAAAGCAGGTCCTGGAGGAGACGCTTTGCAGAGACAGCCGAAGGCAGGGCCACCTCCTTCCTTCCGTGCGCAGCAGATAAGCCTGGAAGCTTCCAACAGCGCTCTTTCACCTGTTTCTGACATCCCATTTTCACTTCTGTGTAGCAGAGAGCAGGAACAGCAATTGATCCTGAAGTTTCTGCCAAGCATCTACAAAGAGATCACAATGGCAGAGGACAGGAGAATGCTGCATCTTTGGTGGCTTGTGAGTGGGAAGCTTGGATCACCCTCAAGTCCAGTGTACAGTCAGCCGCCAGACCAGCACTGCACTGCCTAATGGCAGCCTCTATCAGAGGGCCAGAATACAGTGAGTACCTCCATAGTGCTGCCCAAACTGACCAAAGAGGAAAGCAGCCCAACAAAGCCCTTCCTCAGCAGCCATCATCGCCAACACTTTTCTTCCCTCCTCCACTATACTGCTTTCTACAAGCTGACATGGCTTTCTCTTGGCTTCATTGCTCCACACTTACATTGTGTGTTAGAGCAGCAGTGGGCTCATGTGCTGTGCATACACTCTTTGGTATGATCAGCTGTTCACTCCTTCCCAGAGTGTGGGATAATGGAAATGAGGGCAGTGATCTGCAACCCACACTGCCATTAGTAGGTGTTTATGACAGGGTTACAGACAGCTGAGTTCTCATTGTTGGCACTTCCTTGGAGACCTCCTTCATGCAATGATTCCCTGCAAAGATATTGCATTTCCCACAGGAATGACAAAGCCAGGGAATAGAAACAGATGCAGGATAACCTCACACTGGATCAGGGAGTTCAGCTCCTCAGACTGAACTTGTCAGTATTGAGCTTACACAGCACCCCTATTGTACCTAGGCCAACTATCCCAAAGAACACATAGAAAAGAAGCTAAGGTTGTTAATGAGCTTCATTCTGGACATTTATTTTGGTGCTATCATGGGAGCTAAGGTTTGTAGAGGCATTAGGTTTGGGCATAAATTTACATTATGGTCATCTAATCATTATTTTAGGTAAAAGGTCCACTTCGGGTTTAAAAATGGACACACGTGAGGTTCTAGTAATTCACTACCTTCACTATGTAGGATATGCAACACATTTGGAGTTTTAACTTGCTAGTTCCAACTGCTTTTCCTGAGAGTCTGATGACCTCTGTACGATCACATCTTTGTTTCTATGCAAGTTCTTAGGACATGATGAAGCTGGCACTGAACTTCCTCTTAATATCAAGAAAATTTCCCTGAGAATTTCACACCAGAGCGTGTTTTCCAATCCCCTAATCACATCTTAGGGCTCTTTCCTGTGCCTTCTCCAACTTACCAGCACTCTCCCTGAACTGTGAGTGGCTGAACTACAAACAGCTTTCTTATAGCTGCTTGTGTAGAGTAATATGTCCTATAGAATTAACATGACCTGATGACATTACACTTCTCTGGACTGCACATAGATCTATACTCAGTATCTAAGAATCCCATTTTTGGGCAGGCACATACAAAAACCGATCTGACAAAGCCATTTATCAGAGCTAAGATATTACAGCTATGTTGAGCAACTACATCATGTACACAACCAACATTTAAGAACATAAGGCCAATGGCAACCAACTCCACCCCAGAATGTGATTTGATCACCTGAGCAACAATTGGCTGAACCCACTCTGAGGTCACAATCTCACGATCTGGGAACAGCAGGCTTCAAAGGAAACAATCTTGTAACATGGGACTCAGCTTCCCACGTGGTCCTGTAACACTGAAGGACAAAGCAGAGCAAGGAATGAACTGAGCCTGTCCCCAAGCAGCGCAGTGGCAGTGGATGTCCAGGAACCTCTAGGTGCTGGACATCTCCAGGCTTCATATCTGTGGTGAGAGAGAGGTACCAGGCTACTTCCAAGCAGTCTCAGCTCACTTCTGAGATGGTGGATTATTACAAAGTCCTTGAACTGCAAAAAAGTGCCTCCCAGGATGATATCAGGAAATCCTACCACAGACTGGCACTAAAATGGCATCCTGATAAGAATCTCACCAACAAGGAGGAAGCCAAAAATAAATTCAAAGCTGTCACTGAGGCATACAAAATTTTGTCTGACCCTCAGAAATGATCACTCTATGACAGATCTGTCAAGAAGAGCCGATCCCATATAGGAAGAAGTGCCAGGGGGGACCATAACAGCTTCTTTGATATTGCTTACATATTCCAAGACCTCAAAGATATCTTTAGGGAAGTCTTTGGAGGGATGGGTCTCTTCAACAACATCAGAAACAGTAGAAGAGGAAGCAGCTCCAGTTTATTTTCTGGATTTATGCAGTCCTTTATGCCATTTACTTCATTTGGTCACAATGGGCTGACCATCTTCTCCTTCGCTGAGGAAACAGCTGGGCCGTACAGTTTCAGATCAGTCTTAATCTCTACTGAAGTGATCAACGGCAAGAGGATCATCACCCGGAAAATCACTGAAAATGGGCAGGAGAAGATAGAAATTGAAGAAGACGGCCAGTTGAGGTCTCTGTCAATAAATAGAAAAGACCACCTGAAGCTATAACGTCCCCCAGCACACACATCAGCTGCAAGCTGTGGGATGTGCTCTCACTGCTTAATGAATGGAATCTGCTGTGAGCAGTGTTAATAAAAGCTGAGTTCGTGGCACAACTGATGCCAGCTTCTCAACAGCCTGGAACAAATTATTGACAGGTAGAGATAAGGAGTTATGCTATACTAAGGAGAGGAACTATACCGATTCTGTGTAAGGTGATATATAGTGTTCTGGAAATACATAGTAAATATACAGTAAATACACACAAGAGCTACCTTGCTTGTTTGTCAGAGACCAAGTTAGTCAGTACAGCAAAAGGATGGTTGATGAACAGGTATGAGGGCTCTATGACAAGCTGGAGGCTCTCTTCCCACTCCCTGAAACTGACCCTTTTTAAATGCCCAAGCCTGCTGCTGCAAGAATAAAGGCTCTTGTCTGACTGTCATACACAGTCCTGAAACTGAGTGAAGGATGTCCTGCCTTTAGGCTCTGGAATACACGATATATTCATTGAAACATTTTTTGTACACTCGCAAGAAAGTAGGGGAGGTTCAGGGGTGATGAAGAGCCCTCTCATCCCTCCTCTTTATCTAGTGAGGATGTATCAAGCTATAGTCCATATGTAGTAAGGAGAGGAACTGCCATGGGAAAAAACAAAGGGAGGTTTTGGTGAGGAAAAGAAGGAAGAAAAAGCTGTTCCATAAAAGAAAATAGGGTATTCCTTGAAAATGCCCTGAAAACTATATCTGGAGATCCCTGCGTAGTTTGGGGGCTGAAAACGAGTAGGCAGAAGGTGAATTTGGGTCTTGAACTGGGACTGGGAATCTATGGTTCCTTTCTGCTTGGAGTTGTTCAGACAAAGCCAGCTAAATTCAAACCATGAGCAAACAGAATCCAGGGGGCTGAATTTAGCTCCCTCTTTGTGCAAAGCTGAACATGGGGAGCTCGATGGTGCTTTACCATCCTCATTGTCTTGCTCACAGCTGCTAGAGCCAGCTCACAATGCATTTCTTGCACAGCCTGGCAGCATGCTGCTTTCGCCCTTCACTGAGCTGAGGAACGCGCTCCCCATGTTTCTGCCCTCCCCTTGTGCTGACATGAACCACAGAGCCTTGTTTCTTGCTTGGCCAGATCACCTTAGGCATTTAAAATCTCACATGCTTTATTTTCAGTACTACAGTACATCCCCTAGATTTTCCCAGCTTGCCCTGCCCACTGATGTCTCCCTGGAGGGTGGAACTGGTTTTCAGGGACATTTTAACTCTAATCCAGATTGCAATTGCTGCCTGCATTTGGGCAGGTCTTTGCATCTGTTTCCTCTGCAGTGAAATGGGAATAACAGGCTCCTGTGCTTTGAAGGAGACTGCAAAGCAGTGATATACATAAAGGTCTCCCAGCGCTAAGTTAAATTAGCCAGAATACTGCAGCCACTTAACTGAAACCTTTTACTTCTGAAAGGAAAAACACAGCACAAATTGCTATCCTTTGCAAACTGATGCCTTGCCCAGCTTGGAAAAGAAACAGAACAGAACTGAATTTGCTGTGTTAAGTCCCTGTGAGAGTCCCTGTCCCATAAGAAAAAGACATAGCACTGAGAGGCAAGTGGATGCCTAAGGACTTGCTAGTTTTGTAGAAGGAAGTCAGCAGTGATGGGAGTAGGGACAGCCAGTGGTACAATCCCTGTCTGCTGCTCCTCCATGGTTTGGGAGCCAGAAGGAGCCCTGCAGGCACTGGAGCGCCTGGGGATTGCAAAGAATTTGTCGGTTTTACAAATTGGCAAAGATTATTATTTTGGGCAGAGCAAACACAATTACGTATTTCTACCAATATTCTCTGTGCTCACTACGTGAGATGGCCATTTGAATTTACCTTATGTTACTCTGGAGGAAGTTCAAGGGTTTATTAAAAAAAAACAACACATTTTGGATAGGAAACTGAAATGGTCTTTGATCAAAATAGCATGTTTTGAAATCTGGACCAGAGTTGAATTCCCAGCCCCTAACATTTTCAGCTTGCAGGGCTAAAACTTTGCTTCAGTCTTGTCCCTATTCTGATAATTTTGTGCATGTCCATCAAGATGTTTTGATCTGTGATCAAGCTATACCTATCCCAGTCTGCTTGGGATGTTGTATCACTACTTCAAAAAAAACCTTAAATTAAAAAAAAAACTAGCATCCAAGAGAGAGCACTTCTTTTTCTCATCCCTCACTCAGAACATTTCTATCACCTCTTGCAGCAGCAGAGAGCTCCTGCAACAGCTCTGGCAGCTGCATACACCAAAACTTGCTCTTTGGATTATGGGAACATGGATTGGGAAAAGACCTAGTTTGCTCACCCAGTAAGTACTGGGTCCAGGAGGAATGCAGATCTTCTTCCACAACTCCGTGTGTACTGCAGGGCACACAGCAGCTCTCAGCACTTCCTGCAAGTAAAAAAGTGGAGATTAAAAAAATGATAAAAGAAAGGCAAAAAAAAAAAAAAGGAGAGAGACAGCCATAAATGGTAGGTGGTAAGAAAGCAGGTCGGACTGCACTTGCAATGGCCCACATTGCTGCAATAGTGAGAAATCTGCCAGGTGTGCCCACACCACCCGTGGAAATGGGTTGTGCCTGTGTTACAAAAATAAATCTCAGCAGTGTTGCCAATATGGCCTTGGAAGAAATCATTTGCTTGTGCAAGGGACAGGCTCTCCAAGAACTGCATTGTCCCTGTAAGAAGCCATGTTTTGGGACTCGCCCTGGTGAGCTTGCACACACAGCTGGTCCACAAGGAGGACCACAAGCTGTGACAGCAGAGCTCAGCTGGGAATGGGCTGGTTGAGAATGAGCTCTGCTTGAACGCAGAGTATGGGGACAGTTTGCAGTCTCCTGCTGTAGGGCTGGAGCAATGGGAAGAACACATAGCAGAGACGGCTTGAGCCCGGCCAGCAGCCGGCTCGGAGAGGCTGAGTCATTATTTTATTAGCAGGCCCCACAACTACTTTAATGTGGGCTTAGACTGCAAAAACAAAAACATACATAAAAGCATTTGGAATTACTTCATAAAATACTAAATCACAATATTAACCAACTGACCTTTGCTCTATGCAGACCTGCTAATTTTAGCAATTACAGCCAACAACTTGAACATATCAAGTGGGCAACTGTTTAACAATAATGACATCTGCTTGGAAAATCCAATTATGTCTAAACATCTTTAAATCCCCACTAGGGGATACCTGCTTTCTTTTTGCAACTGTTAGTCTCTGCCTAATAGGATTTTAAACTCACAGCCTGCTGCACACTGCGGTGGCGGTGGCCCCTCTCCCTGGAGTGGCAACAACAGGACTGCGATCACATTAAGCAGGGAGTGAGTCTCTCTCCTCAGACAGTGATGGAAGTGGTTGGGTTTTCTGACAGCCTAATCTGATGGACGGGTGCATTAGCTGGATCCCTTCACTCTCATGTGCCCCCAGCTCTGAGCTGGGCTCTGCAGTCGTCAGAGCCTTTTGTGGGGTCACCAAATGAGTTTTTCTCCTGCAAGGTTTTGTCTCTTGGGCTGACTTCTGCTTCTCTCCTCTCCCTGTCTCATTTCTCCCTTCTTCCCTCCTTTTATCCCCAGCTATTTAAATCCCCTTGCTGCTGTTTCTTGCTTTTCTTCCCCATAACAGGAACCCCTAAAGACAACAGCTACGCAGAGGCTTTTGCAGCCATTTTTCTGGCCTGAAGGTGGCTCCTGCCAAGAAGAGTGATGTTGGACAAAACAGGGACCAGTAGGGAAGAGTTAGCATGAGACTACCCAACTCTCCAACAGAGCACCCCAATTCAGAGCAGCATCCTCCACCACAAAGCCAAAGGTCCATATTCAGCCTCCAGTTATATTCTGCAACCCCCTGATCTGGCAGCAGTTCCGTGGCCCCACTCCTGATCATTCAGCACCCCAGGGCTGCAAAGCTATTGTCAGATATTTGAATCAAGATACAAGAACTGAATATTTCCGTCCCTTCTCCTCCCTCCCTGGCCAGCCTGGCTCTCTTCTGATGGAGCGTGCAACAAAATCACAATCACATGTTTGCAGCAGTAGGAGGCCATTGGCATGGAAGTGGCTGTGATGTCACTACAAACATTTCCACCCTATCCTATTTCTCCAGAACAGTCTCCGTTTTTATGACCCCATCCTGAGATCTGCAGGAAATCAAATTGTCTTGATGCTATTTTGAGCACTGGTGTCATGGCATCAATATATAATGATGCGGTGTCAAGCTGGAGAGGCTCGAGCGCGCTGCAGCGGTGTCACAGCCGGTTTGTTTTGTGCAGCTCTACGAGCCTGGATTGCAGCCCTGCAGATGCCAGTCTCGTGCTGGGACCGCTGGGGAAACGCACGCCATGCTGATGGGATGGGCTCTGCGGGCAGGATGTAGAGCAGCACTGACTCTCAACCCTCTTGCACACTACTGGGGATCAGCAACTCAGGCACAGCAGTGCTGTGGGCAGAGTGGTTCCTACAGGTGCCAGCCAGGGAAGAAGAGTGTGGTTGCAAAGTACTTGTGCAGGGCAATGGGGTATGGACAAGGGAAAGAGATTTGAGGGCAGACATTCACTAGCAAGGTAAGCCCGGGGCAAGAAGTCCAGCCATTTGGGTGGTGGCTGTCTGACCAATGGAAGAAGCAATGCCCAGCTTCCACAAACTGTTGTCTAATCTAGGATTAACTTCTAAACAAAACGGAACTTAGGCTGAACATCCCCTGAGATTCAGTAAGAGGTTTAGATCTCACTCTGCTCGTGAAACACTTTTCCCATGCTCTCCACCAACATGTGAGCCGCTTCAGGCTGGAGCTCTCCCCTGAGCCTGCATCTCACAGGGAAGGATCCAGCCCTGAGATATCTCCTGGCAATTAAGGTGCAGCAGCATCTCTACCTGACTTATCTCCTGCACCCAAATCTTATCTGCTCCCCAAAGAACATCAGATGTAATGCAAGGCATATATAAAATGTTCCTGAACTGAGCTTTCCAGCAGAAGCAACATCTGCAGCAAAATTTTATCTGTTGGCCAGAAGGCTTATCCTGGAAGAACTTAAGACAGCCTGCAGAGTCCCCTGCAGCACAGCAGGAAAAGGCACTGGTTGGACTGAAAAAGCAGTGGGAGGGATGTGGTGGTGGCCCAGAGCTCCCAGCAAGCAGGAGAGCATGGAGTACTTATCAGGAAGAAGTGGGACGACCTCAATTATTTCTCTTAACAGGATAGTCCCATATATGCAGAGATTCTGCAGATCAGAAGGGCACAGATTTGAATCCTACATTAAAATCAGAGCTCTTCCAGGAGATGCATCTTTTGCTCATGTGTGGTTGCTCTCCACAGTACCAGAAAATGTGCATGCTGTAACCCCAGATAGAAAAAGCACTTTGTTTCTGATGAAACTCCTTCAAGACTGGATGTGGCCCTTTATTTACCTTTAGTCATTACTACTAGACTCCCTTCCTCCACAAGAGCCAGCACTGAGACCAGACAACCACTTTCTAAACTCCTGCGTGGGTAATTGGAGATAGCAGCCTGGCGACTTGCAGCCCGAGACACCGCGTCAGTTCCCACGAAATGGCTGGGCCATTAGTCATCTCCTCTCTGCAGCTTTCATTTTCAAGCCCTCCTTTATCTTTGGCTATGATTAGCACTCAGTTGCGTTCACCTTTGGTCACCCTCCAGAAGGCACCAGGCAAAAGAGCTCACAGGTCTTGAATACCACCCACTTCTGAAGCGTTCAAGAAAGTTCCTTACTGTTTGATTCTGGTATCTGCTTCCCCATCTTCCATGGAGCTATGCCCTGTAACTTTCTCTTCGTGGCTGGCAACAGCTTTGCACCCTTCCTTCCCCAGGCTCAGACCTCCCTGGTGCCATTTCAGACAGCTCTTCACTTTCCCATGCCCTTGATCACTCAACATCTTGGCTCGCCGATGCCATCCGCCCTCTCCAGCTGCTCCACTTCCCTGTGTTATCCTGAATTCCCCTCGCCTCCCTCCTCCACTGCCTTCCAGGAGCTGCTTGCTAATGCTTTTCTTCCCAATTGGGATGCCGCACCCCATTAATAAATAGTTGCTCCAGTGGCTCAGCTGAGAACCCGGCCTGTCCCCACCACCCATGACAGGAGGAAAATTCTCAACAGTGTTTAAACAGCCATAGGATTAGGTCCAGCAGCTCCGGTGACATCAGTGTTACAGAGACAAACACACTGCTGTGGTCAGAGTGAGAAGCCCATGTGGGGTGATAACATAAAAAAAAAAAAATCTTATATATTTTTTTAAGTTTTATTATTCCCTCTCTTGTGGTTCCTTCTGCTCCCGGAATGAACAGGGGGTTTTATTGCTGGGGTTAAAAAACACGAATTTGCATTACATCCTGGCTCCTGCTGTAATACTTCAGTCTTGTTTCTCTCTCGTCCCCTCTCCAGAACAACTGATGCTATCACAGCCTGATTTAATTTCAAAGACGGATTGTGATTTGGCAGTCGGGGGAAAAAAAAAAAAGCCAAGCTAATCAAAAGTCACCATCTGCTGCGTTGCCATGGGGATATTCCTCCCCAATAAATGTGCTCTTTGCCAAAATCACAGATAACAGCACTATAAAGGGTGGGAGGTGGAGGGGGGAATCAAAGAAAGAAGTTCCGACACTAGGGGGGAAAAACGAAAGAGAGAGAAAGGAGGGAAAAACAAGAGACAGAAGTCGGAGAGAAAGGAAGGAGGATGGACTACTGAGAGAAAACGATGAATGGACCAACTAGGGAGAAGGAGGAGGAAAGCAGGGACTCACCAGCATCAGAGTGACAAAGTGGTGGAGGGAGACAGACAACTGGAAATGGGGAAGGAGAAGAAACACCTCAAGACACTGTGCTGCATAAGATGCCCATACTGGGCATCAGGCAAGGCTGCTACCCAGAGAGAAATGGGGTCACCTAACCTGGAATGAGTAAAAGCTGTCAGATTTCAGGTCGCAATGTGCTGGCTGCCCCCTGACCCTGTTTAGAGCCTGCATGTGTGTGTTGAATGCCCCTATTAACCCCCAGCAGCTAACGGAGATAGGGGAGACGTCCTGCTCTCCTCCCCAGCCTGAGCGGAGGCTAAGCAAAGGGGTCACTTAGCACCTAGCAAGGAAGATGGGATGAATTATTCACTACAGAGGCATCACCGGTCTTTTTCTTCTCCCCTACTGGAGAATAAACCCAGAACAGATCACAGGTTGTGTGAATTCTCTACTAAAAAAAAAAAAAAAAAAGCAAATGGAATGACTTCTGCATGAACTTGTTTTGCAATTCAGCTCCAGAGCTGATAAGAAACGGTCGCTGTGTGTTAACTGTAGGCGCACAACACCATGCTGCCCATCTCCAACAGGAAAAATTTATGATCGGCTCTTCCCTCTGCTCCCACCTCCTCCTCACTTCAAGAGGTAGTGTAAAAATCACAAGGCTTAAAAAACTGCATTGGATATTTGTGTAAGCACTTCAGAGCACTGGGGTTACATGTGCATCCTTCTCTGCAAAACTGTGTAAATGTTTTCTTTTGAAGTAAAGCTACAGAACCTCCCATTGCATGATTCCAGGAAGAGTGTATACTATAGAATCATAGAATCATCAAGGTTAGAAAAGACCACTAAGATCATCCAGTCCAAAAATTAACCCATCTCCACCATGCCCACTAGACTAAGTCACTCAAAGCACACGTCCTACATGAGCATCAATGCTTGTTGAACCTATGTGCATTGAAAGAGGTAGGGAGTTGGGGTGAATTCATTTAAAAATTAGAATGGGAGCTGTTGAGTACTATTTTTCAGAGTAGTTTTGTTGAAGACTAAAGTCATTAGGTCTTACAAGCTCAGGTGGCCTCACCTGTGTGAACGGAGACAGCAACACTGTCACTGCAGTAGACCCAGTCCTCCCTAATACCCGTTTCCAGGAGCCCTTAAACACCTCTCTCAAAGTAGGCAAGCAGAGATGACAAACAGTAACAGGGTTGCCCCAAACTCTGTGCCTTCCCTCCATTGGTGTGGTGGTACTCACCCAGGGTGGTGCTAAGAGATCCAAAACCTCTTTGTCCTTGCGTTCTCCATGAGTGCAGGATCATGAGCCTGGGGTCCTTCTCCACATGGGATGGCTCTATTGCCTGGGACAAGGATAGCTCCAGACACGTCACTCTCCCCAGCAGGTTCCCTGTGCAGGAACAATAGAAGAAATTAAATGAAAGAACTTTAAAGACAGAAGAGACAAGATATTAGTTTGAGAACTAGAGAATTTATATTAAAACAAATATACACAAAACCAAGTGAAATACAAGGGAAAAACTGAAGTAACGCAAATGGGAGAAGGAAGAAAGCCTGCAAGAACAGGGAGAGACAGGCAGGAAACGGAGCAAAATTTCTGAACAGCATAAGCATCAGTTGCACAAACACCCCGATTTAGCCCATACTAAATAGGATGTGGGAACCGAATGGCAGATTGATGGAGCTAAGAAAGCCTCTGGGAGAAATATCCCTTTGAAAGCAACCTGGGAGATGCAAAGCTGGAGCCCAGCTCCACTGCACGAGGGCTTGGTCCCACATCAGCTCCTTGGAGTGACAGAAGCGATGGGGATAAGGACATGAGCACAGCAAAGGGCTAAACCAAGCAGAACAGCAAGAATGGAGCTCTCATCTCCCGCCTCCCCACTTCTCTCTTTCCAGTGCAGGAGGGAGAGTGGCTCCAGCAAGAGGAGTGACAAAAATGAGGAAGCAATGGAGATTTGTTTAAAATTAGCGAGTTTTGTTAAACAAAATATTTTCCTATTCAGTCAGCCTCTCACTACTTTTCCTCACCTCCACCCCGCCCCTAAATTAAACAGCAAATTATACTTATCAAAGAATAGAAAGTAAAGAGAAATCTGAAAGGCTGTGAGAAACCTTTAATTATTAGTATAGTGGCATGAAAAGCTGTTGAGCCCCTTAGAAACGTACATGGCCAATTATCAAAAAATATAAGAGATGCAGAAAGAAAGGTTTGTCTAATAAGTATGAATCGCAGGGCCATTTAGAACATCAGTGTTAAAGCATTAGAGTTAAATGGAAAAGTAAAAAGGGGCTGATGGTTTTAACTATTTCACAGGAGGACAAGAGGTTGATACTGATAAGACAAGCAGTATAGTGAAGTTAATTATCTGTGGCCCTTGGTGCACAAAGCTTTTTGAGCTGGTGATTAATAGAGATAAACCATTCAAACTCCACATTTCTAAGGTGAATGAAGATGGCAGAGGAACCGCACAGCCCCAGCATACTAACTAACCTGCAACAGTGGAGGGTGCTGGTGGCTTCATTGCACCCCATCAGCTCCTATCCACCAGCAGCGGGGATGGCTGGGAGATATGGAGAAGGGTGACCCAACATCATCAGCACCTCTGGGTCTTCACATTGTTGGAGGTGTTGGGGCAGCTTCTAATTAGTAAAAATATATATATATAATGTTCCAGTGTTAGTTCTCAGAGTAAAGTAACCTGGGGGGGGGCAACATCTGCAACTATTTTATACCACGCTGATCAGTGCCTATGTGAACTCCTTCCTGCACTGCATTAACTGTTGGCCTCAGGTCTCCTTGCTGCTAGGTATGTGCTAAGGACCTCACCTTTATCTTCTCATCCCACTGCTCAACTCAGGTAGAGGCATGGCACATCCCTGGATCAGGGCTAATGGTTTGAGACTTGGTTTAGTGGGCAATATCAGTGGAAGACGGACAGTTGGACTGGATGATCTTAGAGGTCTTTTCCAACTTTGATGATTCTATGACTCCAGAGCTCACTGTGATAGATGGGTGGTGAAGGGTTAAAAGTGCTCAAAGAAAGTCCATGTCCTAGACATGAATTTTGTTTTATAATCACAGAGTACCTGCACAGATAATGGGAATAAATTAAGTGGTCTGGTGCTTCTGTGGGAGCTAGGAAACACAGATGTGAATGCAGAAGGATTGACCCAGCCCTTCATCTTTCCGAGACAGGTTAATCAGGCACCATGAGGTTTATCATGCTTAAGTCAGACAGATAAGACCTGAAAAATGGAAGGCTTGGATGGACAATCAAGAGGGACAGATCCTGATCTTATAAGATCTCCAAACCGAAGCTATTTAGAGGTGCTGCCATGAGTTCTAACCTCCACTCCAGAATTTGGATCACACATTTCTTCAAAACTTCTGGAACTGAAGAATTCCCCGACATCTGATGCTTCCTGCTGCTCCTGCTGGATGCTGCGAGTGCTGGGTGTCCTCTTCCAATGTTTCTGTCTAGAGCCCAACTAGAACAATGAATTTCATAGACAGCAATGAAAATTAAAGAAATAAAAAAATGGACTCAACTTCTGAGCTTCACAAACGATTTGGTGCTTAGGTTTGCAGTTCAACTCGAATTCTAGGATGACTTTGGGGTTGGCTGTTATTTACTCCAAAACAGTTCTCTTGTCCTTGATAAGTTTGGAAAGGCATCTCAACTTCAGCATCTGCAAACAAAAGAATCTTATATTTTTGGCCAAACTAAATTGAATAAATTTTGTGTTTGTTAATTGCATCCAGGCCAACCTAGTATGGGGCCAAGTTTCAGCCCAGTGGGATTTGCACATGGCCTGGATACAAGCTATTGTAAATGGGGATCCCTGAAGGAAAAGCTGACAGATGGTGATTCTAAAAATGTTTGTCAGAGCCAGCCTTTGTGACACATAAAACCCATAGCCAAGGGGGTTCCTGAGTTTGGAGATGGTTCTGAACTATATGTAAGGCTGGGGACGCTTGTTGGTACTGGTGGAATTTACTGGACTGCTCTCATTGTTGGCCAAACCCATTTCTGTTAAATCTATACTAAGATCCACTCATTTGGATGAAACAAAAACTGGATCCATGCTGCACCTGGTTTTCCAAATGCATATTCCAAAACCACTCTGATTTCCATGTTATAGAGTGGGGCCAAAGATGAACACAGTTTATCCAAGCTACATGGAAATGCTCCTCAACCATTCCTACAAGTAGCATTCCAATTTTGTGCTTCAGTATTCTAGTGATGGGATCAACACCAAGACGCATTGGCCCACCTCCTTATTAGTACCATTTTCTTCTAACTGAATGGTTGCATTCAAAGTCTGGACTGGGAAATGTCTCATGATACAGCACTAGTGCTTCCTTCCCAGACAAGAAAAGAGCAGCATTCTAAAAAAAATGTATTTCTGCATCACATTCCTCATCTCTATAACTCTAACCAAACTGCTAGACAAGCCCAGACATCCTGTTAGCCCCACCAACAACTGGAATAATCATTTGGATCAAATTATTTATTTAATGAATTTTGATTTCACCCTACAAACAGCCAGTAAGGACTTTGCAATGGCTTTGGATATCTTTTTTTTTTTTATTTTCTGCAACTAATTTTTGTTACTGGCATCACTCATTGCAGAATTTGTCATCTGAAAAACAGAAATTACATCTTTCATCTAGCTTTAAGTGAATGTATCTGTCAGATGACTGTGTATACGTTGTTAGTTGATCAAAATTTTAGAGAAAGACACTAAAGAGAGCTTGAAACTGACCCCTACCCCTGACCATTTTCTACCATTAGTTGCATGTATCTGTTGCTAGTCATATTCCCATATATACTCATCTGTATGTGTGCCAGGAAATTCATGGAAAGTCAATACAAACAGGAAACAGGCAGAGCAAATACATTTACCATAAGTTCAGACGATTATTCCATGAAAACGCATGTTCCATCTCTTACATCCCCATAACTGTAAAATAGAAAATACAAGAAACAAGAACTTACCTGAAAGATACCCTCTACAGCACTAAAAAAGCAAGGCTCACAAAATATTTCAGACAGTGAGATAAACTTTTTAAGGGGAAAAAAAAATAAATACGACAAATGGAACACTCAAATCTTTAAGCTCAAAGTCGCATTAAACAAGAAAACAAATCTTTCTGTTAAATTTCTCATTTTGACAAAAGGCTCTGTGTAATCCTTTGGTTCCTGTCATGTTGTAAGACCTTGCAAAAAACCATATTTCCCCAAAATTAATTAGAATTCATCATGAGAGGGTAGATTTTCTTTCTCCAAGTAAAATAAAAAGATTTTCTAGAAGCTTAAGTTTTGTTTAAACTTTTTTTCTGCACAAGACATCTACTTCAGAGTCTTTTACAAGGAATGCTAGATGTGTGCAGACCTGCGGCAATGCTCTCTGCTGAATTTGTGCCATGTGCACTTGTGCAGGATCTGACCCTGCAGAAGAGGACACCCCCAAGTTCGAGAAGATGCATTTAGACCAGAACATTTTATTTGAAGCAAGGATTAGTAAACACCATGATTTTGGCGGATTGGCAATTGAAATACTTGTAAAGGTAATGGGAAAGACCTGAATGGAGAATCGAGCAGAGCCATTCTGCCCCAAATACCAAAGAGATTTTTATCAAGGATAACACAAGCCCTCCAAAAAAATCCAGTGTTGCAAGTTTGTTCCTATCTAGTTGACTGCCCGGTTATGCCCTGCGGGAAGGACACAGCTCCGGAGCAAACTCTTGCCTCACCTATCATTTTTTGGTGGGCTTGACTTGATCACAGTACTGCAAAGGTCATTTATTAGCTCTTCTCCTTGCCCCAAGTACTTGCTCTGTTATGGCTGATGGCACTCCCCAGGCAGCCATGAAAGACATCCCAATCATCTTATGCCCCATTATGGGAAGGTCTTGCACTTCCATTGCCATATCTGGAGAGGAAATGATATAACACAGTGGTGACATTTCCATGAAGAGTTACTCAAAGTATACTGACTGCTTCGTGTTTCTGCTGTTTATCTCCCCTGCTAGCCATTCGTTAGGAATTCATGCATGGTCTTTAGTCACCGTTGACTCACCTTCTCTCAGCTGCCTTTAATCGCTCTTCTTACAGCACAAGAAAAGTGAAGGTCTACTCGCGATGAGAGCAAAATTGGTTAGGAGAGCAAACTGGTTGGCAAAAAAAAACTGGTTAGAAAAATACTGCTGTGCCATTGGGTGCACCCTCCTTAGCAGGACTGTAAACATAACGGGACAGCCTTCATCTCTCTCTCCCACCTCTATTTTCTAATGACTTGTTATTGTAGTACAACGGGGCAGCATTATGCAACGGGGGCTTTCCTGTTTTTCAAAACAGGACAGTCCTTGTCCCGAAGTACTAAAGCAGCCTAGAGAAACCCTCCCTAGGTGTGCTCCTGCTACCATAAAACCCGACGGTTCAAAGGAGTGCCCCGCACACCTGAAGGGCAGGATCCAAGCACCCTGCCTCACATCAGGCTCTGTGCCTGTCCAGCACCTTCCAGGATGAAAGGCTTTTGGAGAACAATTGGTAGATGTTTTTAGAAGGGCCAGAATTATGGAATGTTGTAAATTAGCAAGCAAATAAAAGACACACAAAAAGCCCACTCTGCCACAAAGCCTTTGCAATGGATTTTTTTTTTTCCGAGTTGTATTTTAGTGCAACTACTGATGATAACTCATTATAAAGCCCTAATAAATTTACTGAATGGCATTTTTTTTTTAAACATAGAAATCATGTAGCCATATGCTTAAATCCACTTCTCACGTAAGTACATTTAGTCACGTACATGGCATTTCCAGACTGCAGGTCTGAATTCAGACATGACAAAATACGAATGTGCATGTAACTGCAGAAAAGGATAAGCAGCTGGTAGGAAGAGGGAAGGTGGACATCAAACAGATTATAGATCCTTTACAAAAACAGAGGGAGAGCCTGATGAATTTTTACATATGAAGGAAAAGAAAGTCATAGCTCACTGGGATATTTTACTAAAAAGAATAAAGTTATCCCATTTCTAAACATATTTTTTTCCCCTCTCGATGGAGGTGAGTATGACTGTTACTCTGGGCAGGTTATAAAACACACAGATTGGAAAGATGTGGATCGCAGCATGAATGGTTTTCAAGTTAATGGCGGGTTTCAGGTTATAATAGAGATTCACTTAGCTGCTATTTGGAAAAGAGTTGATGGGATCACTTGAAACTGTAATGATGAACTGTTTGATTATTTCAGAAGTACCTAAAGACAAATTATTTTTTGCTTCAGGTCTTCATTTTCTGCGATGACATTAGAATGATCAAATTTCTCCTACTTCACTCTCACTAAAAACCAAAGAATCTTCTCAGCCTATAATAAAGCTAATTTGCTTCTTGATACAAAACCATGAGCTTGCATTGAACCACACAAAATGGATGAATTTGATCATATCTGCACAGCACTCCTAACTATTCCCTCTCTCACATGTCCTCATAAACACTGTTTTACCTACATGTATGCAAAGAACATATGCTTGTGTACCCAAACTAGGTAGGTGGTGGGTTGAATTCTAATAGGTTCTGCTTGCAAAGTTTTCCCATAAGATCAGGCAACACATTTCAAAATAAGAGACAAAAGTAGAGACAAAGAAGAGAGAGAAAAAACAGCACTGCTGAATGTATATGGAGCCTGGACTACCTCATTTCTGTGTGTTGAAACTAATTTGTTGCATTATGTTTCTATCTCTTGCATGTCCACATTGCCACAAGGTCTTATTTTTACAAAACAGACCCATCATTCTTTCCCACAGGATGAAAACATGGTTAAATACTTGCTGTAAAAAAACCATTATGTGATGTGCTAGCCAAATGATACACTAATACTTCGACGTAAGTGCTTTTTTGGCAACTACTCAAAGGAGAAAAATCACATCGTTTTCAACCCCAGTGATGATAAGATTACACAAAAGAAAGCAAAATATACAAAACGGGTTGATGATAAATATTGTACAATAAATGGAGAAGAAGCCGGTTTTCTTGCTGTCACACCCCTTGCAGTTTTCTGTAATTTTTCCATCACTTGAGGCAGCCACGCCAATTATTTCCATCGTATTGGGTGTCCCCCGAAAGAAAAAAAAAACCTGACAAAAATAAGGATTTGAAAGATTCCTTTTCAGGAACTTCCTCCACCAACTATTTCCTCCTTTTCAAATGGGGCTTTCAGAAAGGAAGTGGTAGCCAGCAGTAACATTCCCCATGGGAGGGACCCATCTTCCCTTCACATGTGGAGAAGCAAGAATATCCTCTTATGAGGCAAAGCAGGAAAAGAAATCATCCTTTCATTGGTGGTGTATTCCGACCGGATAGGTGTCTGGTGCTGTGTCCAAGATGGTACCTTCTGAAGAGTCATTTCCAATTGGCTTCAAGCCCCACGTTGCAGACAGACAGAGTAGGGCCCATTGGCTTATCCTCTATCCAACTTCTTTCAGTTGGAAACAAATCAAGTCATTAACAGAAGAAAAAAAAACCAAAAAAACAACCCTTAATCTTCACCCAGATCCTCCTTCACTGCAGTGGAAAGATTTTCTTACATCCTCAACGAGGCGCTCAAATATTTCTCCTGTTGCTAGCAGACGCAGAGTTGGTGGAAATATTTCTTGCAGCCTTTCACCTTTTTTTCCCCAGTTTGCAAACCCAATTTCCTGCCTTCTGCACATTGCCTTGCTCCTTGCTGCATGCAGGACACTGCAAGGAACGATCTGGAAGGTGCCTGAGAGCCATTTAGCAGAAGTTGGATGACTATTTATCGCTTTGAAAGGGAGACAAGATTGGCTGTTAGTGCTTGCAGGATCAAATGGGTAAATGAGAGGCAGAGAAGATCGCCATTCAGGCTAATGGGATTTACACTCTCAAATCAAGTTAGGTGGATGCATTATAGGGAGTTCACATTGAGGGGAGCCAATTACCCCATTAGCACTAATAGGAATTGCGCTAAGGCATCATGTGAGAAGATGTATGCAAAAAGATTGCAGCTTTCCCGTGCTTATTAGGGATTGTTTTCCTAAACAAGGCAATAACTGGTGGTTCTGGATATTTAGTCTTGCCTTCACCAAGCCACTCCACTCATAAAGCTGGAGAGGGACCTTCTTCCCAAAGGGCTGCTACCGGGACTCAGCTCCTCTATACCCACTGTACCCTCTCTTATGCAAACTAGGGCATACAACAGGTAGGCCTTCTGCTACTGAGAAAGCTACGGATGGAGATGTACATGCCTTTTATCTGCAGTTCCAGCTGCCTCTCAGAAGTTGCATGCTGGCTTTGTCTCTGGGTGCTGTTGCTTACAGCCATCTCCTCACTGGAAAGTGCCCAGCGGACACATTTATTCCCTGTGCACTGCACAGAGGCATCTTAAACGGATACCTGTAACTCTAATGACGCTTCTTTAATGAAGAAAAGGCAGCAAAATTAAATGCAAGCAGCACATTACCACACTTGTTTTAAATTGATATTTAATTAAAAAGTTAATTATTAATTAAGTTTATCAATTGCACATCAGTTGTTCAATAGAAAAGGGCTCATTCATTTAATTATCTGCGTGCAACCGATAGTATATGCTTTTTAGCCAGGCAAGGTTATCTCTGCATCTCTTCTAATTTAGATCAGTTTAGCTTCTAATCTATCGAGAGTGCTTCCTTCTGCGAGCTTTTGATTTGATCTATAAATGTTTACTTACAGAACTGTTAGGTATTAGAAGCTGATCAAATAAAGGGAAGAGCTGCATTGCGCTCACTGAAGGGCGCTGGTGGTGCTTGCCTGCAAGGAGCTTCGAAGAGTTTGCTTTAACAATGCGCCTGCTGTAAAAGTTTCAAAAAAGATAAACATCCACCCCGAAAGTATGTTAATAGCCCAAACAATGGGGAATCTTCAAAGGGCAAGAGAGGCCAGGGAGCAGAACACAGTGGCAGATAGCAGCACCGCTGGGTGAGGACTGCAGGGCATGGGATGTGGCAATGGCATGAGGTCTGCTGGGCGGTGGGGGCACGCTGCTCTCCCAGGGCCCTGATCAAAGCCTCAGCCTAAGGCTCCTGCTCTTCTTTCTCCCTCGCATGGTTCTATGTGCAAATCAACAGCTGTTTATGGAGGCGTTTTGGATGACACGTAGTAAACCATACAGTAAACACCTCCAGTACTTAGATAGTATAGTGGAGGAAAATGTCTTGCAGAGGCTGTGACTCTAAGAGTGTCTTCTAATAAATTGCTTTGTATTTATTTTAACCACAAATCACAGTCCTGTTCAATTTCTAATAAAATAGCACTGAACACCGAATCATAGAATTGTTAAGGTTGGAGAAGACCTCTAAGATCACCTAGTCCAACCATTCACCTATCACCAACATTGCCCACTAAACCACATCCATAAGTACCACATCTCCACCATTCTTAAACACCTCCAGGGAAGGTGACTCCACCACCCCTCTGGGCAGCCTGTTGCAGTGTCCAACATATACACATATATATTTAAGATGTTAAAGGACTTTGGTACATTAGTATCCAGGGACCAGACCGGCCTGGACCTGGTGTCCAAGATGCTGAATGAACACCAGTGAAGTCAAGAGACCAAACCGCTCAATCAGACCTTGGAGCATCATAGGATGCTATAGAGAGGCACTACATAACTACTTGAAGAGACCGCAGCACTCTGTTTCCCTAAATACTTCGCACATTCATTGCACGATAGGAGCCCTTCATGGGTAATCACCACAACACACTCCCTATCCCAGGACTCTCCCGTGTAACACAGATCACGATTTTTATCAGATATGATAAAAAACTGTAGCAGACCATAGAGGATCAGGCAAGGAAAAAGTGGGAGAAAAACATGTGACAGAGAGCTGATGGACTGCCTTGAGGGGGCAATGCTGAAGCAGATGTGTTCTCTCAGAGCTTAGTTAATCAAGAAAAGGAAATGTATCACAACAAGTAAATAGCTACGGCAGAAGTTCATATAATTCAGGTGAATACTCAGTCTGCAGCTTGTATTTGATCTGAAGACAGCAAGCCCAGGGCTGTCTCCCATCTCTTGAATGAAAAGCACTAAGGGGAGAGGGCTTTTAAAAGGAGGGTAATTTACAATGCAATATTGCCGGGGGTGGTGGCGGTGGTGTGTTTGTACAACTGGAAAGAGGATAAAAGAAATCTCCATGAATAGTAACTCTATGTTTATAGATGGGTGCTTCGTTGCCAACTCTGCATGCAACGAGCATTCATCTTCACCAGATATTCAAGTGGCAGGACTTTTTCAAGCAACAGTGTTTATAGAAAATGACTGTTTTGAAGCTCTACACACTAGAATTTGAGGAAACTTAAAATTTACATTTACAAACATCATCAGTCACTCTATCTGACAAATCAGAACAGAAGAATCTGGCTAACTACTATAGATGTGCAGCAAACAGCAGTTGGTTTCTCCAGAGATTTGCTACATCAGTTAAAATGAGAATTTATCATGCATCTACTCCCAGATAGTCTGAAAGAAGCCAAACATATCAAAGCACTCATTTGTGAGGAATTATTTACACCAGTACTCTTTCTTGACTAGAGGACAAAACTGGAAAGTTTCCTTTCTGATGTATCACCCCATCCAATGTGGCTCTAAGCCAGGGGATATTCCTTTCCTTCAGAAATGAGACTAAAGAGGAAATATAGGAGAGCTTCCATATGCACATAAGATATCAATGAAAATGTCATATAAGCAAGAAGTTCTGAGAGACAGCGAACAAATAAACCAGTTTGTTTGTTTTTCAAGGTGCCACTGCACAATGAGATGGCTGATAAAGTGAGAGTTTTAACTGGAGCTTCTCCACAGCTGGGGAAGATCAGAAAGCCCTTTGGCTCCCCCTGACCCAGCCTCTGCTGAGGATCCTCTGCTGTTTGTTAAGGGATTAATTAACACTACAACACTACTTTTTGCAATAGAGGTGCTAATTTAGTCTGTCATCTCCATTCAACCATCTTCTCATAAAACCTGTAAGAATTCCATATCTCTGAGCTCTCTAGACTTTGTGGCCAAGTGCTGTTGAAAAAGTCGCTTGGGGAAGGATTCAGAGAGTTGCTGGGCTGCTGTAGAACCTCATACTACTTGTCTTTGGATTTTTTGGTTGAAAAAAAACCAACAAAACCCAACAACGTTGGTTAATATGAACAATTTCTGCATGCACCAAGCAATAGGGACTGGGAGGGTGGAGTGAGAGGGGATGAGGCTATTTCTTTGTAAGGTACAATGAAGCAACCAACTCTTCCTTCCATCCCCAGTGAATTCAAAACTTAATATAAAATAACTGGGTTCCTCTAGTCTAATGGCCCAGGAAAGGTCAACACTTGCCTCACTGAGTGCTGCTGTTGGGTTTTTGCCCCAAAGAATGAACCATTCCAGCTGTCAGCAAGCAAGCCATCTATCAGTCAAGGACTGGACCTTCCAAGCAGTACTTTGATTAAACCTTTGGCTTCCAAGCTGAATCTTCTGTGCCCATCAGTAGTCCCGAGCTCCCCTGGAAAATAAACACAGAAGTGCTACTGGTTAAATCTCACTGTGTGAGATTTCCAACCCAATTTTGCCGACTCAGATGTTAGGCAGTTTAGATAAGAGGATGATTAGAGGTCTAAGCCTTAGGTTTGAAATACCCAGACATCCTGGAACCACCGGTGCAAATCCCAGCAGGGCTGACTCAGCCCTACAACCTCCTGATGAAGATAAAGTGAGCTCCATGCAGAAGTGTGATTTGTCAATCTTCGCCAGCAAGACCCAACTGGACATGAGATAACGATGGTGGTGCCTACAGAGTACAAGAGGATTTGTTATGCAGCAGAGGTGTAGTATCCTAAGTCTGTCCATGCTACAGCTGTCACTCTTGGGCTCCACCAGCAGTGATTTACAGACCCAAAACTTTTCTAGAGTTTTGCTCCAGCATGTTCAGCATGCATGTCCAGAGTCCTTCAGTGCTTCTGGCTAAACGGCAGCCCCTCTTATCTGTCTGTAGTGCTACATATTGACCACTTTGGAAGAGCACTGTATCAGTACAGCTTGGGAGTCATTCTTAGAGAAAAGCCTCACAGAAGCATATGTAGTTTTTCTATCAGTTGGTGGAACGATCCAATCATTTCTGTTTAAAAAATAAATAAATCAAAGCTCCAGGTCTCTGGAATGACCTTCACACTAACATTTGGCTTGCCAAGCACAGCTACCCAAAAGTTATCAGCAAACAACTTCTAAAAAATAATCTGAACTAATGGAGTTAGTCTTTCTTTTTCCATTTGTTACTGGACAATTAGCCAGCATGACATTAAATTCCTGCACGCATTTCCTCTTCCAAGCTATCCACAATATTTTTCTTTAATAATTCACAGAGTACTTGCAATGAAAGCTTGCAATTTATTCTTTTGTGCTGTATTCTGAAAATTAAGCCAAGTGATCAGGGTCTCTTGTGGAAGAAACGCTAAGAAAAAACACCCAACTTCTGTAACTATTAAATACAGCAGTGATGACTGATTTCACAACAAAATATATGGTTTGAAGTGCACTTTAAAAAAGTATGGAAACAGCAGAACTAATTAAACCTTTGCTTTCCACGAGTATTAATTACAAGTCAAATATTCAAAAGACACACACGTGCCAGTATTTTCAAGGGAAACTCTACAAATGGACACTGGTACAAACCCAGTGGCACATAGTCAATCCTCATCCTATACTAAGACCTAGGGATAATCAAATCAAGCCGGGGCAACAGATATTCAGTTCTCTTACTCAGTCCAACATAAGTGGTAGGAAAATTACAGCTCATCCTCTCTCCTCCTGTTCACACTGTGGCCAACTGGATGATGACCCATTGGCACCTCCACCCCCAAAATGCTCTCCCGCAGAGGCGGAGGATGCGGTGCTCATTCACATTCTTTGAGCCAAAAGAAGAATCCCCAAACTGCTGTCCACCAAATTCATATGAACAAATTAAAATAAAATTAAAATTAAAGTAGTAACCTTAAGAGAGGTGGAAGCATGGATTCCCGTTTACCCGGACTTTGTGTTCCCATGGTTGAACTATCCTGCATCTTAAAGGGTACAACTCTTGTGTACATGCTCTGATGGAAATTTTCTCCAGTTGGCTGCAGCTGCAATGACTGCAAGAAAACATCTCTGTCTCTCTCTCAGATTTTTTGAAGATTAGTAATACTGCTTCTGCACAAGGAGAAGCTTTCACTTCAGTTGAAATAAATGGTTTGTCTCTCTTCTACCTGGCTTTTTATTTTCAGCAAACGTAAGACATCCACCCACTGCCACATTTCACTGAACCTTGCAGATAGGCTCCGAAGTTACTGCAGGAAGCAGTGAGACTTATTTCTTTTAAGGAGAAGCTAAAAATGGCTATAGAAGCCATGTGTATAGACAAGAAAATCTAAATAGCTTAATGGAAGTCTTGGCTTTCCAAGTAAAAGTGCTCATCTTCTGGCTTTTAATACCAGGCAGCCAGCATTTTCATTCTGCTTTAGTCAGACTTAAACTGTAACTCCCCTTGGGGCAGCATCTTTGCTTTTCTATTTGCTCTTAAAATGCCCTGCATGCCCAGCAGCTACAAGGAAAAAATAATCTCTGGTGCTGCAAGGAGAAAAGTCTCCACTAAGACGCGTCTGAGTTTTGTAATGAAATTGTCTTCATGTTGAGATGTCCCGGTGCACAAACTTTTCCTCGACAGGGTTTCACTAGAACAAATACTTGCCTTTTGTTGTTTGAATACACAAGGAGATTGCATCTGGGCTTGGGTAAGCATTCACATCAGAAGGGACTTTGTAAGTGAAACTCCCCTGTTCAGAGGAGAGGAGAGTGATTTTCTTGACCCATCCCAATTTGGCAATAAAATTCAAATGTGGCAAACCAGACTATCCAGGCTTTTATTTTTTCTTTCTTTCTTTCATTTCTCCATCCCCCGCCTCTCCCTTCTTTTCAAAGTAACAAATATTTTGTTGAATTGTCCTAAATAATGATGTTTGAAACCACTTCAGCCTGTTTAAGATCTCAGGGGGAAAATCTGGTGAATAAATGACTTGGGATAAATCAAATCATTCTGTTCTAACAACTATTTCTTTCACTCTCCTCATCTTGATTGCTGCCCCTAATTCTGCATGCACCCATACCTCTATGACCAACTTCAGGGCTTCAACCCTTCTTTGCAGCCACCCTCTCCACCCGTCTCCAGTGTTTGGCCCTGCTGGTCCCCGATCCAGCTCCTTTCACAAAGCTGTTAGGCTTCTCCTGGATTGTCTTCTATTGCAACTTTTCTCTATGCAGTTCCCAACCTCCCTCCACAGCCCCACACACCCTGCTGCCAGGCGTCTCCTCTCACCACCCTTTCCATCAAGGCCAATGTGCATTGTACAGCTCTATCCGGCAAGGAGCCTTGGATCCTTTCAGCTCTCCATTCCTCTTCTCCCCTTAAAAAGAATCTTCTCGCACAAGAGCCTGGTGCCTCTCTACACCTCACTGCAAAACCAGCCTAGCACCCACTTCTCCCTACCCATGCAATCGTTTGACACGGTAGCTGTATAATTTACAGCAGTCCTTTCCGATGGCCTTTGGACAGGATTTGCAGAGGAAACATGGCCCAGCACCGTGCTGAGGAGTCAGGAGAGGTCAACCGTTGGCCTGACCTCCTAAGCCCATCTGCCTTCGCACAGGCAGAAAGACATGCTCTTAACATGTATTATCTGTTCAGGACATTTGTTTCGGGAGCAAGTTGCGTTAAGCAAAGGTACGTCAATTGATAATAAACCTGCTCCACGCTGTCATTTGCGGGCGATTTGAAGAAAAACAGACCACGTAATCAGGTCTAAGGGGTCCCTAATACCAGAGACGCTGGTGCTGTCGGCTATAGAAAATAATTAGAACGTTATCCCCGTGGCAAGGAGAATGTAAATACATCTAAAATACGACATAATGACATTCTCCTCTGTAAGCCAGGGGATCTGCTTCAAATAAAAGGGCCATTAACACAACAATTAAAGCCGAGGGGGCTGGTGAAGCAGGGAGCCGGCCTGGTGCAGGGCGAGGCGAGCAAGCGCCCAGCGTAAATCTTTCGCCATCCCAGCCAGGAATGTGACTATTAGCCCTCTCATGACCCGAGGGCTTCCCAATAATGCATCTGCTCTCTGTCAGGGCCAGGATTTCGTAACGTCCTCCAGCCCAAGAGGAGGGCCAACTCCACGGTGCGGCGCCAAACACGGAGCCGGCGGAGCGGGGTGGCTCCAGGCCGGACCTTGGCCCCGGTTCAGCCAAGCACTTAAGTGCTCGCCGAGGGGACGCGGCTCGTCCCAGCAGACTGTGTGCTCACAGGGAAACACGGGTGGGCTTTTCTGAATCAGGCCCAGCCAGACTCACCCAGGGCAAAGCCGGACCCGTTTTCATCTTCATTTCTCGATTTTCTTTGGAGGATGCACACTGTGGAGGTCCCAGGCTGCTCTGGGGATGTCCTTGTGAAACGCCAGCCTGTGGAGTCTTGGAGACCCAAAGCATGGAGAGCTGCAGAAATTCATACCATTCCAAGGATGCAATTTCCCTCTTTTCCACTGTCCCGGCAGCAGAGGGCAGATGCTTCGAACAGAATCACAGAATCATTTGAGTTGGAAGAGACCTTAAGGCCATCTGGTCAACTCCCTGCAATGAACAGGGACATCTACAGCTCCATCAGGTGCTCAGAACCTCATCCAGCCTGACCTTGGCTGACTCTAGGGATGGGACATCAACCACTTCATGCTCCAGACAACACACACTTAATATTTCTTAGAAGCCCTGTAAAAAACTTACAGAAATTATGGGTGAATGCTTGGAGAAAATATCCATTGCCGCTTCTCTTTCAATCTCATTGAAAGAGGAGTAGGTGAAGGTATGGGGCCTGAAAATATCAGGAACCTTGATTTTGGGCAAAACACACCTGGCATGCCCCCATAGGACCTGTATTTATTTTTTCGTATAAGTTCTCAAAATCAGAGACAACTGAGCTGAAAATTAAGCTTCCTCATTTACATAAGACTCAGATATGGGAATTGGACTGGATGGCCTTTAAGATTCTCTCTTCCAACGATTCTATGATCATAAGATTTCTTAAGAGGAAGCTGATGGGTTAGGTAACAAACACGGATTTTTTTTCATACATAAGGCCTCATCAAGTTGAAAGTACTTTTAATATTTACCGTTGTTGTTGTTATAGTTGTTAAAATCGGATGACTTTTTGTGGTAAATGTAAAGTTTATGTGCCCAGTGGAAGTTTGTGAATGTCAGAA
Organism: Perdix hodgsoniae; assembly: GCA_035772895.1. Taxonomy (NCBI): domain Eukaryota; kingdom Metazoa; phylum Chordata; class Aves; order Galliformes; family Phasianidae; genus Perdix; species Perdix hodgsoniae. The sequence goes on from JAPSGF010000126.1 coordinate 350,520, forward strand.
AACAGGAAACAATATTGATCTGCTTGGTTGTGACACTCAGAAAGAGAACAGTGCTGAATTCAGCTCTTTGGAATGATTTGTCACAAGGCAGCTTTATTGTATCAGTCCTCTTTTTCAGCTCTACCAGCCTTTCTAAGAGAACTGCCTAGCAGACACTTCAAAACAAAAACAAAGCAAAACAAACAAACAAACAAAAAAAAACGCCCTCAAATTTTTACTTTTCAGACACATTTCAAAACACCAAGGTAACATGCTTCCTGCACCCTACTTTGAGCATGTGAAAATTAATCCTTTCCCCAGCAGTAAGTTTAATTAGTTGTGGGATATACAGAAACACTAGTAGTTATTTAAAGGTGATATATATATATATATATATTTTTTTTTTTTTTAAAGAGGACGACTCATATCCTCTCAACGTTTATGAGTAAGGAAGATCATAGAATTGTTTGTGTTGGGAGGGACCCTTAAATGCCACCTGGTTCAACTCCCCTGCAATGAACAGGGACACCCACAGCTCCATCAGGTGCTCAGAGCCTGTTCAGCCTGACCTTGGCTGTCTCCAAGGATGGGGCACCCAGTACCTCTCTGGGCAACCTATGCCTCACTACCCTAGTTGTAAAAAACTTCTTACATCCAACCTAAATTTCCCTTCTTTTATTTTGAAACCATTTCCCCTTGTCCTATTACAACAGACCCTGCTGAAGAGTCTTTCCCCTTCCTTCTTATGGCCTCCCTGACTTGTACCTCATCTAAAGAGCAAATGAGATTTGCTGAAGTAGAACAACCATCACAGCAATATCTGGGTACAGAAAGAGTTATGTAAGCAAAAAGTCAGCTACATGTCCAATATAGAATAATCTTTGAAGATTCTCATTACAAGTAAACACAAGGATAATAACTAGTGGATAAGCTAATTAGTCATGCAAATCTGATGGATTTTCACTGCCTTCTTCCAGCCACTTACTTCTTTAGAAGGCATTTCTTTTTCTGAATAGTGCATAGTTGTGCCTAGTTCAGCATCCAATTCATGTTAGTTGGGCAAAAAAGACATTCCTTTAATCTTCTGACACTTTGGTCCTCAGTGTGAAGTGCACGGAAAGTTTCCAACAGAGAAACAATTAGAGTGATAATATAAAAGAAAATATTAGCAAAAACTCCCATGGAACAAAACGAGGTGTTGTTCTCTGGGAAATCTCATGCCTGAGCATTGTGGACAACAGTAACTTAGAACCTGTGAACAGAAGTACAGCAACCAACACATTTGTCTCATACGATTATGCAAGCTGCCTTATATATAATAGAGCTAGTAAAAATGATCTGAAATAAACAACATCCAGCCTTTACAACTAAGGTCACACTGGCCAAAAGGATTGTGAGTGTTCCAGAACACTAGGAACAAGTTTCTAGACAGCTGGAGACATTTTGAGCAAGCATGGGCCAAATTAAACCGACGTGGGAAGCCAAAGTGAAACCAGTAAAAGCTTGCCTACTCAGATGACTTTTGTTTGAGCTGGCAGCTAAATTCAAACAAAATTCCTAGGATGATACTGCTTCAATTGCAACAGCAGTCACCTGAGTCATGTGATAAGCGCTTCGCTTTAAAATCTGAGCATGTCACTCCTGACAGCACTCGCACATCAGATCCATGGGAAGTAAAAAAGAGGAGGAAAAAAGGGAAAATAAAAGCTTTTGTACAAAACCTGTGAACCAAGTCCCCTCTGTCTCTTTCCTTCCAGACATTTCTAAAAAAACAGCTCACTGGAACCACAAAGAACAACAACAACTGAGCAGCATTCTAATACGGGACATCCTGCCTGACCAGTTAGAGCCAAAACAAAAAAGCAAGCCATGAAGTAGGAACTCAAATGGGATGTACAAAACCAAAGCCTTACATTTGGGGACATTTTTTTCATTTAAACTAATCTAATCGGTCACCATAACAGAGGGTTCAAGCAGCTGGCTTAGTTAGGTTTGTCTATGACAAACCTTGGAACCAAAGCCATGTGTTCAAGTGCACGCACATTTGCATCAACTGTCATGTCTTAAAAAAATCTACTGTTGACTTTGTGCATCACCATTAGTAAGTATCATAATACATAGCATAGTCTAACTGTTGTTTGTGAAGCATCCTATCCCTAGAAATACACATTTATTAAGTCCCAAGGACAGATTTCCTCTCGTATTGACACACAAACCACGGGTGAAAGTTTATCAGGGATCATTGCATTGTGTTGATGACCCTGTCTTGGGAATGGCTGCAGATTAGAGAGCACGAGAAATAATACAAAATGATGTTAAGAGAGGAAGACCGTAAAATAAGATAGGATCCTGGGAAGAGTGCATTTTTTTCCAGGAAGCAGTAAATATCTGGAAAAATTGGAAGACACATTAACCACTAAAAGAATTCCTTAAAAGCAGAATGCCTAAAAGAAGACAATTGGAAAAGCTTCTAAGTATGGTAATAGCCAGTTATTACCTTCACCTATCAGTTGCTATCTATTTTCCATTCTTCCCACCAGCCAGGGAATAAGATCTCATGTCTTTCCTGAGTAGAGTAGGGGCACGATGTGATGTATGGCACTGGTTACCTCTGGCCCATCAGTGTGGAAAGAAAAGACTATGGGGATGATGCACAACTAAGCCCAGTTCCAGCATGGTGTCAGATCTCAGCTGGACTGCGACTCCCAGCACGGAGTCCAGCTTGGACACAGGAGCTGGAAAATGCTCCTTGGCCCTTATTCAGTCTCTGGGATATATTCCAGAAATGAGCCAGCTCCAGAGCCAAGGTCTGATAAAATGGAGACTGGGACTGGACCAGGCTGTTTTTTTTTTTTTAATCCATAACCCTCAAAACCCAACAGTCAGGATTCTACAAATCCAATGCTGTATCCAACAAGTTGGGTCATTGAGGGCACCAGGCATCTGCAGTCCATGTTTGAGTGCACCTCACATTTCAGTATAGTGCAACTTTCCCTTTTTTGGTCATTTACATAAAATGGAAATTACACACACTCAGTTTTGCTAGCTCAGAGCCATCTCTGACTTTGCTCTACTCTTCACTGCCACCATCTTATTTTGTATTTTGCAGCCACACAGAGATAAACTCAGTGAGTAAATGGCCAAGGGATGTTGAGGTTGCTGTGAGAACAAAACCAACAGCTGTCTTTCTTTTTATCTAGTAAGGCAGAGGCTTAAATTCTCCTAAGAATAAACTGGTTTTTATTGCAAAAGAAAGTAAAATTCCTAGCAACAACAACAAAAGAGAGAAACGTCCTATGAGAATATAATGGAACTGTGCTAAATTACTTAAAAATAAGAAAACCAGGGTGAAGGGGAAACTCCCCAAAAGTGAACAAGTGCTCTTCAGATTTTAAACAAGGGATGGATTATTTTTTTTCCTTTCTTTCTCCCTTTCTTTCCAGCAGCTAGAAGTCCCATCTGGTTCCTGTTTCTATTCGTCTGATCTCCCAGAAACTTCTAAAAGCCATAAGCATCAGCCAAAAATTCCCCAGGCATGGACTCCTTTCCAAAATAGCCCACAAAATGGCATTTTTTAGGTGGGTTGGTTTGGAAGGAGCGGAGGGGGGGATGTTGGTTTCTGTGACATTCCTAGGAATTTCTTGCATCTATTCTCCCCTCTAGAATTTCTCCTCTGCCTGAATCCCCCTTCTACTTTCCACTGGAACATCAGCCAGCAGAGGGACTACCCACTCCCATGCAGAGGGATTCAGACCTTCTTGTGAGAGCTCATGAGCTGCTGAGAGGTTTTCATCTCCAAGAAAGGCAAATTAACTTGCAGTTTACTCACAGATGAGGTCATCTCCATTGGGCTGGTGGCTGTTTAGTCCAGAGGCTGCATAACTGGACATTTTCCTCTGTTATGGCAAGGTCAGGACAGGAGTTCTGTTCAGGCAGGATGAAGGTGAGACTTTCAGAAATAGAGACTTAGTATAAATGGATAAGATAGATGAGGCAAAAGGGCTTGGGCTTGGATCACCTATACAGCCTCTTATGGCCAAAGGGAATGATGTCTTTTCCTGCACGAGAACAGTGGGGTGAAGGCAAGCTGAAACAGTGACCCTGAGTTCCTTCATGATGGTTTTGCTCCACAGACACGAGGCTGATCAATGACTGGTCCCTCAGAAATGCAACTCTTGTGTCCAGTTTCTGTAGACTGGGGATTTAATTCAAGTAAGCTTTGATAAAGATGGTTAACTCACTGACTTCAGCATGTGCCTCAAAGCTTCCCTGGACACTTTACTGAGTTAAGACTATACAAAACCTCAAACAAAAGCAGCCCCCCCTTTTTCTTCTAATACATCTCTTGGTTACACCCGTGATTCCTACGAAGGTGCCCAGACCTGTCATGGAGACTCCAAGCACACTGGTCTCTGCATTTGAAGCCCCATAATCCTTCACTGGAGCAAACAGCTTAAAAGTGCAATCTTTCAGGTGGTAATTCAGAGACACAGGGAGAGCAGAACAGCTCCAGAGACAAGAGATGGCCTGAAGAGATTTAACCCACCACCACACCAGAAGAAAGCAGTCCAGGTCACCGATTACTAAAGGTTGCTAATTTTAGACATTTGAATTAATGAGATTAATTTAGCCTCACAAAAGAACTCAGCTGCCTGGCTGGACCCATCCAGCATTTGTGGGAGAGGAACAAAATAAACTAAAAGGTCACAGCCTTATCTCCACATCCTTCACTCACGTGTGTTGAGCAAAATCACTGCTTGGGTAAGCCAGCCTGGCCAAAGCGCAAGTGTGCTGGCCAGGGACTTCTGCTGCTGCTGAACACATCCTCTCATCTAGTCTTGGCATCTTCCTAGGATGTAATGAGAAGAAACCAGCAATTTCTCCAAAACTGCTGGCACAGTTGTGGCAAATCAGAGAACTTCAAGAAATCCTGACATCCCCGTGCCCTTCCCAGCCGTGAAGCAGGTGATTTGATTGAGCAGGGTGATTGCACCAAAGACCAAGCAGCTTTTCTAGTCAATGCACAGCTACAAACATCTCTCAAATCCTCACAGCAATTAAATACTTCATCAATAAAAAATAAACACACTTCATTTTCTATTTATAAAAGAATCTCTCCCTCCTCCCCCCAATGTTTTATTTTAGCAAGTGCACTCAACCATGTTCTCAATCTGCACTTCATTTCCTGCTATTCAGCTTTCTGTGGTTCACAGACAAAAATACCTGGGGGGGGGGAAAAGCACAATACCAGATCCCAGGGGGCTCTGACTTACCGCAGGAAAAAAATGTGGCACGCTGCATAACAGGAGCCCATGCCCTGTTATTCAGGGAGCAAGGAGGCACAAAGGGCAGAGCAGAGTACATTAACTCAGATGTTATGGTGCCAAGAGCTTCCTATCACTTCTCCAGCCATGAGAGCAGTGAGCCACTCTCTCCATCATCTGCCATTGGTTCCTCAGGAGCAGTGGAGAAAGCAAGGGGTTCTTTCTGTTGGAGGAAAAGCAGCATGCTGGGCAATCCTTCAGCCCCGAAGCAAGAGTAATCAAGAGTTTGAGTCTCAAGAAAAGGCTCCTGGGAGATCTGTGAGAGGCGTTTCAGTACCTAAAGGGGGACTGTAAGAAAGAAGGGGACAGACTCTTCAGCAGGGTCTATTGTGACAGGACAAGGGAAATGGTTTCAAACTAAAACAGGGAAGATTTAGATTGCATATAAGGAACAAGTTTTTTACAATACGGATGGTGAGGCACTGGCACAGATTGTCTAGAGATGTGGCAGATGCCCCATCCCTGGAGACACTCAAGGTCAGGCTGGATGGGCTCTGAGCACCTGATGGAGCTATAGGTGTTCCTGTTCATTGCAGGGGAGTTGGACCAGGAGGCCTTTTAGGGTCCCTTCCAATCTAAATGATCTTAAAATTCTATGATTTCTGCAGCCATTCCAGTCCACAAGAATTCTAAACAACTGTGGTTGGCACAATGTATGAGAGCATAGAATCACAGAATTGTTAAGGTTGGAAAAGACCACTAGGATCATCCAGTCCAATTGTCCTCTAATGTTGCCTACTAACCATGTCCCTCAGTACCACATCTCCACATTTCTTGAACATCTCCAGGGATGGTGATTCCACCACTCCCTGGTCAGCCTTTGTCAGTGCCTGACCACTCCTTTGGAGAAGAAGATTTTCCTAATGTCCAACCTCATCCTCCCCTGACACAACTTGAAGCCATTCCATCTCATCCTAAATCAGACTCAACCTAGCAGCAAATTGCAAAGGTATTTATGAACCAAGATACATAGAGTATCCTCAGGTAGGATGTGGCCATTTGTGATTTGGATAGAAGGACAAGGTTTTGGAAGAGGGGTGAAAATGAGGTTTTATGTTCTTGGTGATGAAGTTTTCTTCACCTGCTGCATCACACTCTCTCTTTACCCTGAACTTGCTTCTAGTGATACTCCCTGCCAGAGAGAAAACATGGGACGCAAGTGAGATGAGCCCGACAAAGAATCCACCAAAAGAGACTTGGCAGATCTACCTCCTTCACAGCCAAGGGAGAACAAGTGAGGCTGGGGATGGAGCCATGGCAGTCCAAACGAGACAGTCCCACACTGGCTGCTCCACTGGTGGCAGAGATGATGGAAACAACAGCAGGGAGCTCACTCACTCATTTTTATCAAGTCCCCTCACCCCAAGTAATGTGAAACAAGATACAAAATAGGTGACACAGTCTTAGAAACAGGCTGTGCTCCAGTTTCCTCTGCCATCCCTAGTGGAGAGTTGCAGCTGCAGGGTTTGTTGGGGTTGATTTAGCAAAGGGAAAGGAGAGAGGGAATGGAGCCAGGCTAGAGAGGGAGAAAAAAGAGGGAGAAAGGAACGTCCAGGGAAGGAGCGAGCTTGGGGCTAAACGTAAGTGTTAGGGAACACAGAAGAGTTTGTAAGCACAGAGATGGGAAGGCAGAGAAGGAGAGCCAAGGATAAATTGTTTTGATGAGTGCTCCAACCCTGAAATAAATATAACCACCCAAGGGGGCTGTGTGACTCAGTCTGACATTTTGGCTATTTTTTTCATGCCACCAGATGTAATCAATTTAGTTGGGGTTGGGGGGGGGGGGGGAGGAAGCACACACATTTTTATTGCATTCTAACGTCCACCAAAAAAGATGTATTTTGTTTTGTTTTCTACTTGGAGTGTATGGCACTTCATGCAACACCAAGCACGAGCAGAACTTCCACCTGCCCTTTGCCATCACAGAAATAAGAGCTTGGGGGTACAGGGGCAGATGGATCTGTTTAGGTGTAGCCAGAGCAGCCCCCTCATCTCCACTGCAGCAGGAAGAAGATCTCCAAGCCAGAGGAGAACGTAAAGGAAAACTGTGCAACTTCATTCGCATTCACTTCAATATGCACGAGGGAACAAATATGGCCAATAACATCCTAAGATATTGTCGTGCTGAAATTCTTTGTTTACCAAGAAACGACATGTTGAAAGCCCTTGGCATCTACGAAGCAGATGATTTCTATTCATTTATTTGAAGCATTTTGCAGTACTTACCCAGACGCTTGGAGTGATTATCTTGCCAGATCTCATGTGGAGCATTGGGTTGGATGGGCGAGCTCCAGCAAGTCTCCCAGTGTCCTAAAGGAAGCGGTGTGGTACTCAGGCAGGTAGCACTCACCCTCCAAGCTCATCCCATACCAAGAGTGTCCGTCCAGCTCACCTCTTCTGGTTGTAGGCTCACTTGGGCACACAAACCTTCAACTCCTGTCCAAACCTGTGGGGAAATTTTTCTGTGCATTGTTAAACAGCTCCTGCATTCAACCCAGAGGCTGATGCTGTTCTGTGGTAGGTGAAAAATTCTTATATTTACTCTCTGCAAAATATTTTGGACTCTGGAGACTTCTTGCTCAGGCAGACTCCTCCTGAATTAATAACAGCTTTGCCTGAGCAGCAGTTAAGAAAGTGCCATGGAAATCAGGGTATTTTTTAAATTCATCCTGGTGATGGACTCTGCAGATAAATGTGCCGTCGGGAAACACCCATTTCCCTTTCTGCCATGCAGTTGTCCACCTCTAGCTGCTGCCCATTTCTCTGATGAAAGGCTGTAGGAACTTAGCCCAGCACAGAGCCTAAGATCACACATGCTCAAACTGAGCAAAATTGCCCACTGAACTGGTCGCTGGCTCTCCAATACCACACCCACGGTGTCTAACATTTACAGTACCATCCACCCTGTATTTTCCCTTAAAATCTGTAGAGGTAGCTTTTCTCCAGTTGCTTGCACCATGGCTAGATCTTTGAATGCCCGTTCCTTGCATGGCTATTGGCATGAAAAAGAAGCCCAAGTTCCCTTGTAGGGTCTTCTTTTTGCCACCTCTCTTTTAATTAGCCCTGTTCCCTTCCCCTAGGAAGCACCAAGTGGAAGGCAATTAGGAATAAGGATCCATGTGAGGTCACTTAATTTCTTAAGATGATATACAGTACTTCTTCATTTTCAACTCTGAGTGCATCTTCCTTCTCTCTTGAACACATCTCCAGAATCTTAAACCCCACTTCAAAATCAAATACATTGCACTGATTTAAAGTGTCACAGTTACTCTTATCTGTCATGTTAATTACAAAATATTTTTCCCCTTTAAGTGAGTCGTTTGAAACATACATAAATGATTTTAGAGCAAGAATTTCTTATCACCTATCTTAATGTTTCAAATCAAGCCATCCACCATGATACACTCTGAGGATTTTGCAAATGCACTGTGCATTCAAGGAACTACTTCATGCGTGCTCAGTACACAGACTATGCCAATTTCATATGTATGTGTGTGTGTCTGGAAGTACCAAATTAATATTTACATTCATACACTTGTGGAGACAATTTCCAGACATTCAGGAAGTTGTCCTGACATGATGGGGTGGAGAAGGGAGTGGAGAAAATTCTACATTTGTGTGATGACCTTGTGTTAACTTTGTAATGCCACAAATCCTTGGACTGGAACTCGCTAGCTTTTGAAGATTTAATTAGTGAGGCTTACTATTTGGTTATCCTGACTTTCGAAGAAAAAGAAGGCTGTCAAAGGAAAACAATCTTTAAATTTGAAAATCCAAAGAAAAATGTGCATTAAACCACAAAATTCCTGTCAATAATAAATTCAACCCTAGAATCACTGCTACGGACACATAATGAATGGAGATTTCTCAGTGCCAAGATGTAATTTTTGCTGCTTCAGTTCTAAACAGATTTTTCTGTGTTTGACTTGCCCTTTATTTCTTTCTTTCTTTTTCTTTTCTTTTTTTTAAGAAATACAATTAAAAAAGAAAATGCTAGCAAACCAAAAGCCTCCTACCAGGGATATTCATAACTGAGTTAACACTGGGCTTTTAAGACCAGCATCCTCAATCCAGATAGGAAGAAAGGCAAGCTGCAAATCCAGTACACACACGAAGATACCCATTTTAAATTTCCACAACTTTCTAACTGATAAAATACATTTCCTCAACCTGAGAAATTTTTTTAGCCTCTTCACTAAGGGGATGGAATTGAAGTCACACTAAAAAAGCCTTGATATATTAGATGCTAGAAGTGGAGATATTTGCCCTTATATTTTTGAATAGCCCTTTAAAAGTAGAGCAGATCAAAGACTAACGATCAGTTTTTTGGTTGTTTTTGTTTTTGTTTTTTTTTTTTCAACAGAAAGCATGATTTTCACAAAATCTGAATGTTCCATGGAAAAACTTCAATTTTGCCAGACCTTTGCAGCTTTCCACTTGGGAAGATCTAAATAATTTATTTCCTTTTATGTTCAGTTGATGGAAATGTAAAATTTTAAGTCACTTTTCAAAAAAAATAAACAAGTAAATAAATCAGAATCCATCATCTAAAGATTTTCTTCAGCTTGACATCTCCTTGGGCATGAAAGATTAACTTTCACCATTGGTGAGGAGCTCCACAGAGGGGACTCCAACCTCCAACCAGCACAGTCCATACCTTCAGCAAAAACTTGTCACTGAGCTTGGATGAAGCATGGAAAATTCCAAAAGGAATGAGTTTGAGAAAGACACAAGCACAAGTGAAGGAGGAGAGGCAGGAATAGCAGTTGGAGCTCAACCTCTGTTCCAGCAGCTCTTGCCAATGGCTGTGAGTGCTAATAAGGAACAGCCTCCCTGTGCATGCCATGTGCAGCCAAGGCAAGATGGATGCGTTCATTTCTGCTGTTGAGCAGTCCAGACCAGATACTGGCTATGGGTGCGTTAGTAGAGACCCTTACCAGTATTCCTCCACCCTGAGGAAACATTGCTTGGGATGCAGCACATTAATGTAATGCAATGCTGAGCCTCCTTTTATCAATTGCTGTGGCTGCAGGTTGGGTACCACCAGCCCATCTGCATCTCCAGGGCAGCTCAGCTTTCTCTGCATGTCCTCCTGCCCGAGCATGGAGGCATTTGCAGCATTGCCATGACTAAAGATGGTTGGCAGGGAGGGGACCTGGAGACGATAGGTCCCCGGGGACACCCAAGGTCAGGATGGACGGGCTGTGAGCACTTGATGGAGCTGTAGGTGTCCTTGATCACTGCGGAGGGGTTGGGCCAGATGACTTTTAAGGGTCCCTTCCGTCTCAAATGGTTCTATGATTCAGTTGCCTTTTTCACCTCCCTACTTGCCAGGGAAACTGAAACCTCTCCTGTTGCAGTCGCTCCTACAGGATGAAGGGTTTTATGGAGCCTTTCTTCCTTGTGCCCAGCCTCTCCCTGCCTTCCCCAGGCCTGAGAGCAACCAGAGGCAATTGCAACCTGAGTCCAGTCCCAGCCCCAAGAGTCCCACACACAGCTTCTCCCCACACACATCTCTGCTCTTCCTCCTTCAGAGTAGGACAACTGTCCCCAGAAGGCAGCTCTCAGGACAATTTTTAAACAATCCAATATAAATGGAGTTTGCAAACCTATTTCTTCACAGTTTCTTCCTGCCCTGGAGCACCTTTTCCCTCTGTTCGCCCTGCTGGGGCTAGCAAAATGGGGGGTGTTTTCTTTTTCTCTGGAAAAAAGGAAAGAAAAAACAAAAAAATCAGCATTGCCAACTCTTGCAATTTCAGTCTCACAGTACTTAATATTTTTCTTCACCCCCTCCCCAGCTCCATGCTCTGGTGGATTATGCAAAAATCTCGCATTTCATTTTAAAAAGAAAAGAAAAAGGAACAGGCAGTTCACAAGCCTCCAGGTTCTAGAGAAGAACTGAGAAATACAAGCCCAGTACACGTTAAAGCACCTCCTCAACTCTGAAATCAAGTACTGTGGAAACAACTTTATTTATTTTTATTTTTTTCTTTTTAAAAAGATTTCTTATTTTCTTCTTCCTTTTCTTAAAGGAAAAAAAATCTCTCATGGTTTTGGTCTATCCTCATGCCCTGAAGGACCCAATTGAGTTACATGAAGTCTCAGATAATTCCATGGGTACCACCCTATAGCTCATGTTGGCCAGATTTCAGCTCCCAGTGTAACCAGATGAAGATGAGGATGGCATTGCCCCAGTACTTCCTGAGCCACACACCTCTTCTGCTCATACACACCAGTGCAGGGCCACAAATATCTGTGAAGGGTCTGGAACACATCTGATGGGGAACAGCTGAGGGAACTGGGATGGTTCAGTCTGTAGAAGAGAAGGCTCAGGGAAGACCTTATCACTCTCTGCAAGACCCTGAAAGGAGGCTGTGGTAAGGTGGAGATTGGCCTTTGCTCACAGGTAGTAGCAATAGAATGAGAGGTGGTGGCCTCAAGTTGTGCCAGGAGAGGTTCAGGTCAGGTGTTGGAAACATTTCTTCTCAGAAAGAGTGGCAGTGCATTGGCACAGGCTGCACAGGGATGGTGGAGTCACTGTCCCTGGAGGTGTTCAAGAACTGTGGATACGTGGCACTGAGGGATGTGGTTGTGGACACAGTGAGGGTGGGTTGGTGGTTGGACTAGATAACCTTAGAGGTATTTCCGACCTTAACAGTTCTATGATTCTAAAGTTTAGCCATGCCCACAGCTCTCAGAGGCTCAAGGGCAACTTGGCACTGCTGATCCCTTCGTGTCCTGAGCTCACAAGCACCACCAGCTCCCACAGCCTGACCAGGACTTCTCCCTGGCTCTGAAGGATGTCTGCTGTGGGATTTCATGGACACCTGGTTGAGACAGAAAGCATGAGGGCACTGGGACAGATCTAGCTGTTAAGTCAGTGCCTTGAGGGAACATGCCTATCCTCTCGCTGCAAGCCTCTTCCAGGGTGGAAAACCTTGCAGAGCAAGGTATGCTCAGCTAAGGACAGTAACTTTGAACCAGTTGGTGGTTTTACTTTTCTTCTTCTTTTTTTTTTTTTTTTTCAATTTTATTTCTAAAACACAACTCATCCAACCTGAAATGTTGTGGCTGCTGTTTATACATGGAAAATATTTGATAGCTCAAGTCAGAAAATATAAAATTCAGACTTAAGGGCAATCCAAAACTCCTAGGGTCCTCAAAATCAGACTAAAAATACCATGAGAACAGACTCCCTTGGACCAGACACCAATTTTCTGCAGCAGCATGAAGGAATTAAAGCTGTCCTAAAGCACCAGCTGGGACTTGCCCTGACATTTTCATGTCATCTGCTCCCTGGACCTCTTGTGTAGGCCATGTAGGGGTGGGCTGGAGTCTTTCGGGGCCCTGCTGTAATCCAGCAAACCTTGGCTGGTAGAACCGGCCCCAGAAGAGATTCCAGCTGGCTTAAGTTAGAGCAGCCACGGGGCTGCTCTAACTTAAACCACCTGCCGGTTCAGTCATGGGCCAGCGCTAGGATCTGGGAGGTATAAGTGTGGCCAAAAGCCAACTTTGCCTGCTGTCTTCCTCATCTGTCCAAATAGGAGCCAGAGGTCCAACCCCTACTTATAAAGGGCTCTAGAACAGGGCTTTAGAGGGACACTTTGGAGCTCCTGCTTGCATTTAAAAATCCAGAATTGGGCTCTCACCTCTTAGCCCCATCTTCCGTCCCTTTTCTCACCATGTGCTCCCAGTCACGATATTGAAGCCCAGACACGAGGAAATGTGCAAGGACAGGTTCTTTCCTGGAAAGGCTGATGCCTTCTGCCCTCATTTGACTTCCCAGGCAGCCTCTCCCCTGCAGCTTTGGCGTCTCCACTCCTGTAGGGAACCAAGAAATACAGACCCTGCAGCTCTTTTTGAAGAGTGGAAAATAGAATAAAATAATAATAAAAATGATAGTTAAAAAAAAAAAAAAGGCAAAAAAACATTTTCCCAGACATGTCCAGAACTCTTGACTCTTGCTTGAGCTTTAACCATAAGATCACAACCAATTTGCGCAGCCGTGATTCAACCGTATTTAGAGAGAGAGACACATAATCATGTGTGATGGTAGGAATTACCCTGATAATTCAGCCTGGATTGTCCTGCCCCTGCCCTTCCTACTTGCCTTTCACCCTGCAGCTTCCAAAGATAATGAGTAACAGCGATATTAAACAGGGATTTGGGGTTTTTTTTTTTTTACCTTTTTTTTTTTTTTTCTCCCAGAAAGTGGATAACATGCTGCAGTAGATAGAAAAATCCATCCGACTTTATTTAACTGTAACATTTATTAAGAGCAGTGAAAAGGTCAGTGCGGAGCTCTTAGTGTATGGGCTAAACTCCTTTCCCCAGCCATGAATGCGACAAGAAAGCAGATCCTTTAAGATGCAACTATCTTAAGCTCCCCTCCGATGGTTAAACTCTTAGTAATTCTAGGTTTTGGAGACAAACGTCAAAGCAGAGGGCTCTTCCCTTCATTATTCAAGTAAAGGCCCCATCAATATTATCTGTAATAAGAATCTGCTGTTGACATGGCTCACCCCGCAGTTCCTGTTCCAGGCAGTAGTCCCTGTCAATAGGATTAAAGTGGAGGAATGCCTTTGACAAGTCCACTGGCTGTTGATTCATTGCTGCCATCAGGCTGCAGTCTGGGAAAGGCACTGGACACCGTTGGTGAGCCCGCTATGTCCAGATGGGGCACACGGCCTGCAGGCTTTGATTTCTGGTTCTGGAGGACAGTGGGTTGAGATGGGGAGGAGAATATGGGGGGAGGGAGAGCCTGAGTGGCTCGCATTGCTCATGCCCTATATCTGCATCTTTAGGTAGGGCATGGAAAGGAAGTTGGGTGCCAACTCTGCTTTTTCCTGGAGCACAGCCATGTTTTGTTGGTAATGGGGATGAAGGGTCCAGAAGTACCACAGTCAAAATGAAATAACGCAGTAAATGCTCTGGAAGGAAGGCTCTGGGTACCCAGAGCTGCAGATTGCTGGCATACAGTGGAGCAGACCCAAATCTTGACTACCTTTTGCTGTCTTGTGTCATGAAGCTGTACCATCACTCACTGGCTTGTGTGGGCCTGTTTGCAAATCATCAGCTCCCCATCCCTGCAAGCAGGTGGTCAAGGAAGGACAAGTGGATCCCTGGAGTCATATGAATACAGCAGTGCTGATAAAACAGCACTGAACTGCCCAGAGAGTTGGTAGTGCCCCATCCCTGGAGACACCCAGGGTCAGGCTGCACAGGCTCTGAGCACCTAACGGAGCTGTGGGTGTCCCTGTTCATTGCAGAGGTGTCACACCAGATGACCTCTAACAGTCCCTTCTAACCCAAACAATTCTATGGGTCTGTCATTCTATGATTCTAAGTAAGGAAAGAAGTCAGGGGAAAATCATGGCCTCCTAACCTTCTGCCTCTCAACATTCTGAGCACATGGGACACATGCATGCACCAACACCATCATCTTTTCCAGTGACTAAGTCCCTGCCTAATCTGTTCTGTTCCTGTCCCCTCAGGTGCAGAGGCCAGGTCAGGAAGCAGGCAGCCCAGAGTAAATAGATTAGCTCTTTTTAAAATAAAACCTCTATTCTTATCCCGAGGAAAAAAAAATAACAACCCTCATTTTCAGGAATTGTTACATTTAATTAGGCTGCAGGTTCCACTGGGCTCTACGTGCAGAGCCAAGAAAGCACGAATGTCAAAATATTCTGCACGAGAGATGAAAAGCCCTGAGCTGGGTGATCCGGTGAAAGGGAGCCCTGTCAGCTGGCTGTCAGCTCAGCAGTAAGTTTTTCAAACCTAATTAAAATGATCGTTAAGAAGAGGGGGGGGAAAATTAAAGAAATTCCTTTTTCCTAACCCCTCCCTCCCCCTTTTTTTTTTTTTTTTTTTTTTAGGAAAAAGTTTTTAATCAGCCTGATTTCCTGCGTTGAGTTTGCCAGGAGAAAAATGAAATGGAGACACAGGGACCCACATGTGCACCCGGGGGTGGAGGTCAGCCCTGGCGGGAAGGACGGGGCACTGGGCTCTGTCCTCGCCTGTTTCCTGCCACCATCAGGGGGAATGGGACCTTTTGGGCTCTCTGTACATAAACAGGAGCGCATCAAAGGGACACCTGAGTGCTGCACCCATTTCTGGCAAACTTAGAGTGCCTTGCAGGCTCTTGGATTTTGGGCTGACAGCTCAGACCAAAATGGCTTTTACCACTCTGGAATGAGCAGCTCTGGTGCTTTGGAGCTGATAGAGGAAGGGAGTTTGCAAATCCCCAAACAGGAGCTTTAGAGGACAGCTTTAGCTACCTATGTGTTCACATCCATGCTCACCTTTCATGGGGTCATTCCTTCCTCTCCATGGGTTCGCTGTTTGTATGTGCAAGGCTGATTTCAGGGCTGTGCTCCATGGGGTCCTGCAGCAAAACAGGAGGTTGGGAGGCAAAGTGCAGAGTGAGTACTGGGAACTGCAACAAAACGGGCATAAACACAGACAAAGGGATTTCAGTCATGAAACTCCAATGCTTAAGAAGACATTAGGCCAATAGGTGCATAAACAAAGTGCTTCCCCTACCACTCTCTGCCCTACTGTCTCCAAGAAATGTATTTGCTTACTTAAACAATCTCTTTTTTTCCAGCTTGGAAAAGAGACAACTTTCAACTTCCAAAAGAGACAACTCTCTCCAAAGAGAGTTTTCCTAATGAGACAACTTTTTTGTGACTGTGCTGTGGGTGTGTCTTTCTGTCCCTAATAAACCTTGTGAACTCACTGGCCAATTTCAACCAAATTTGCCAGAAGGACAGAGTCCACGAAGAACCCAACTGCTTATGAGCCCTCCCAGGGCCAGGCAGATGAGAGAAAGGCAAACCCAGGCTGGGAGAAAGGCCGCAGCATGTGCTTGCTTGATACAAAACATCAGAGCATCCAACCTTGAGCTGTCTCATATACTTCTCTGCAGGAAGCTGAGCTCAGTGCTCCATAGGAACAGCAGCATTTGATATCCCCTCTTCCTGAGAAATATTAGTAAATAGAGTGGGATCAGCAAGAGAAGCTGTCCCAGCTGGGTAAAAAGAGGTATTTGCAGCCATGGGGTAGCACTGGCACCAGAAACATCAATTTTCAGCCCTGACCTATACTTTAAAACAAGGTTGGGAATGATCAGCTGCCAGTGTCTCTTTCCTATGTAACAGTGTGGGGATGTTTCTGGCTGGGGAGAGAGCACAATGGCTGAGTTAACAGCTCCCCAGGGCCAGTCTGCCAGCACAAGCAAAAATTCAGAGTCAGAAGTCTTTTTTTTTTTTTTCAGATTGAGTTCAATGCTGGATGTAATCGATGAAGGAAAAAAAAATCCAAGGGAGCTACTGAGGGTTTGGATGGGCAATGAGTGCCTGTTGTCCAAGCCAATTAAAACAGGCGGAGGAGTAAGAATTAAAACGTATGCTTCAAAAGCAACATTTCAAAGTCTTACTTCCACTCCCATGTCATTTAAATTTGGGAATCTCTAGAAAACATCTCAACCATCCATTTCACTGCAGTGTCCTGGCATCTCCTCATCCCTTGTCACCAACCCCCTGCTATCTCATCTCTCACCCTACCAAAACACGAAACAAAACCCAGAGTTCTCCTGGAGCAACCCAACACCTTGAAGGCAGCCCAGCAGGTTTTCCCATGACAGTGCTCAGGGAAAATTCCCCTTGCTGACCTTCAGCTGGGCAGGGCCACGTGGAGCAGAGCCTCAGCGTTGCGCAAGGTGCTGCTGGGGACGGATGGGTGGCTTTGCCCTCCGGTGACCAAGCTACTGGTTTTGCGTGCCTAGGAATCATGTCCACAGGGGAATAGCTGGAGTTGGCATTTTCAGGCCCCTGTGACCGGCTGCCCAGCAGGTCATTTAGTAGAGGGAGAGTAGATAATTTCCTGCTGGACTAGTCTGCTAAAGGGCCAATCCCCTCTGGGGTGCTGGTGGCTGCGCGGCCAAGCCTGAAGGCTCAGGAGCAGTGTGTGCTCCATGCCTTTATAGCTGAGCTGCATCAGCACTGGGGTGAGCAGGGCCATAAGACATTGCAGGCTCTCCCCCGCAGAGGGTAAAAAGTCAAAAGGGTATTAAGCTGTCATATTGGGGCAATTTATGTGCATAAACAGAGCCCTGTTTTGCTGATTTACGCCCTGATAGTGCACGGCCCACAGGTAACGAAGGCAGCACATCCCCACATCTGTCGCTGTAAGCAGTTGGGATTGACTGACCCATAAAACTGTGGGGCCTGAAGTTATCGGTCTTCATATCTACATACACACACGCAAAGAGCCCCGGCCAGCGAGTGCTCGTGGAACAACACCGCATAAGCAATAAACGCTTTCCCCCAGCAAAAGTTAGGAGGGAGATTAGATAAGATGGCTAAAACAAACCGTAACCACCACAGTGAGAGCTCAGCCAGCCTGTCCTTTTGCTTGGCTGGGTATCATAGAATTGTTAAAGTTGGAAAGACCATGAAGAACTTCTAGCCCAACCACCAACTCATCCCCACCATGCTCACTCATATCATCATAAAGGTTGGAAAAAGTCACTTAGACCATCTAGTTCAACCACCAGCCCATGTCTGTGACCATTCTAGACCCTGTCACTCAATGCCATGTTGCGGCATGCAGCACTGGATGCCAACGGCCTGAGTCACCCCAAGACATTTTTTTTCTAGGGAAAAAAAAAAAAAAATCAGGATTGCCTGATCCTATGCTTCATCCTTCCCCACAGCAAGAAAACAGATTGTTCCCAAGCACTAGAACCCATGGGTGGGACCAAGGGCATGGGCTGGTTCCTGTCCCTAGCCATCGCCATACAGCAGCACTTGCTTCCCACCATTGCTACTCCTGCCTTCAGTATCATTGTGCCACTGCGGGGCTGTGAGCGGATGCTGCATTCCTTCTCTGTCCAGCAGATTTCAGAGTCAATTGCATGCTTTGGGCAAAAATAACAATTGGAAAAAATAATTGCATTTATCATGTTGTCAACTCAGCCAGCTACATAAGAATGCTACATAGAAAAACCACAGAGTTCAGCCTGTTTCCAAGCAGGCAGCAGAACAATGACTGGCAGGAATCCCCTGACATCAGACACTCGTGTTTAACTCAAACAACTTTTCTCCCAACATCTCCAGTCCACCAACCTGGGATGCTGCCGGAGCCTAGCCAACAGGTGACCCTGGAAATGATAAAGATAGTGCTGACCAGAGGACAACTTCCAACAGCAGCCACCACACCAGGCTTGTTCTCAACTATTTTGTCAACAGAAGCTTGGAAAAATGTAAAATTAAAGTTTGCAAATGATTCGCAGGAAATTAAACTTCCCCTGCTGCAGGCAGTGATGGGTGACAGATTATTGAAGAGGCAAACGATGGCTCTTCCAGCGTCACCGTGGGCCAGACTGCTAGTTGAATTGCAGCTATGCCTATAGCAGCGACTTTCCGCCCCATGCAGCACTGTGAGGTGTTATTTCAGTTTAGGCTTGTCTTCTTTGCTTAGCCTAACTCTGGCTCATGTGTAACCTGGCTACCAGACATATATGCTGCTTTCCTGAGAAGCTCAGCTCATTAAGGCATCACAAGCATGCTGTTAACCTGTTTTTCTGTGTGTAGGGGGATTTGACATATGACAGGATGGGAGGGAGTGACCTCTAGTTGCCCCAAGGGAGGTTCTGGCAAAAGCCTGTTCATCTCACCAAATCTTGAACTGCTTTCAATATTATTTATCAAGCAACACTAACATACAGAAACACCAGCTTAAACTTGCTTAACGCAGTCCTAAGAGCAGATTCATGCTGGAAATACAGGTTGTTATGAACATCCCTCTCCTCTAGATTGTGCTGTGCTAAATGATGCTCTGACCATGAGATGCACATTGCCACCCCTCTGGTGGATATAAGCCTTTCCAAGTCAAGATGGTTAAGAACCACATACCACTGGAAACCCGTGGGTAAGGTAATGTGTCAGCTAGCACAGCTGCTGCAGATTGAACCTCTTTCTAGAGCCCTGGAGTTGCAAGCGACACACCCTGCAGTAGTTTTAAATTAATTTTGAAGCTTTCATCCAGGAACATGTAATACATTGGTTTAAAAATAACTTCTGGCTTGTTTCACCATTGTGCGTAGACCAGGGTAAAATGTTCCTAAGAACATTAATGGAAGTTCCACCTCCTCCAAACCACTGGGATTTTTGATACTGACCCCACTGTGAGCAGGACTTCAGCTTTTCCCTACATGTAGATGCCAGTCAGCAATCTGTACTGGATCAGTCCTGCTGAGGTGCTCTGTAAGGAGGCAGACCGTACATTACCAAGCCTAGCCAAAGCTCGCAGATGACTTTTGCCCACACCCCAAATGTTTTCTTCAGCATCCTGGAGCACTTGTCCTAGAAAAGCAGCTTTAACCTTTGTTCTTGCGTTCACCTGTATCACCATACTTGTTGTTTGCTGGAGCCTGGCTCCCCATGCGATCCGTATTACTCCATGTGAGTGACCTCTCCTCATTATTTACCACTTCCTGTCTTGTTACACCATCAGTAGATTTTACATTTTCTTCCATGTCATTGATAAAGATATTAACTGCAAGAATACTGGAGGGACCTCGCTACAAACACAGCTGGCGGATGATTTACAGTTACATTTGGAGACCTGTCAGGGAGCCAGGTTTTAATCCATTTAACACACACCCTCTTGATTTTATACTGCTCTAGATCCTTAATCAAAATGTCATGTGGTACCCAGTCAAACGTCTCACAGAACCCTTGTACACTACTATCACTTTTATCAACAAAACCAAAGAGAGACATCACATTCTATTTTCCATGAACTTGTGCTGATTGGCATTAATTACAATTTTTCTTCTTTAATGGACTCCCACAAACAAGGACTTACTTGTACCACCCAGCACACCACTCACAGCGTCCCTCTGACTCATCCTTGGCCTCAGAGTGTGTGTGCTTTGAGAGCAGTCATCTCACAAAACCCAAAGTTGGAGCCGCACACAGGCACAGTTATGAGGACCGGTATGACGCAACTGTGGTCCTTTTTAGGGCTTTCCTTCTTCCAGAGGGCTGGTAGAGCAGATGAGGCACCACCTCCACTGCCCCTTACCTCTCCAAGGACAAAGCCTAGAATCAGTCAGGAGTCTTTTTTTCTCAAGCAAATAAAAGATGCGTAGTACTCAGATCATTGCAAAAGAGGCCAAAGCTGTTTGTTCAGTATGTAGATGAGACTGAAGTATGGCTTCTATGGTGGATATTATTTTGCTATCGCTGCTATTGGTTTTCTTCCTTGAAGGCTGGAAGTAATTCAGTAGCTCATACCTGAGTCAATGCCTTTGGTTCCTTCAGCTCTCCAAGTGGAATCTAGAGCAATTCTCAGCACCTGCCCCAATACTGGAACCTCTTTAACCTTGAGATTCTGTTTGTTTTTAATCTGCAAATCATTGTCCAGGTGGCTCAATTGGAAGTAGTTTTTTCGTTGAGGAACTACAGATAATAAAAGGAAACAAGAATTCTCCTTCACCAAATACCCCAAACACATTGGTTTTCATTTTGATGTCATCAGTATTTCTCAAAAATTTGGAGCAGAGCAAGAAGTTTAGCTCAACTCGGCTATTTGTTGAGGGAGGTACTATTTGTTTTACTTTTATTGGCTTAAATAAAACCAAAGGAGATTTTTAGGGAACAAATGTTTCGTGTTGTGTGGGAGAGGGACAGAAAATACGAAGTGCAATAATTCAGCCACATTCAGATGAAGTCACTATGCTTAAACATCACTGTAACTGCATTCATTTATTTGCTACAAATGTTTTAGCTGAGAGTTTTTTGCCATCTCCAGATCTGGAGAAATATTACAGCTGTCTCTTTTCAGGTGTGCTAGCTTCAGTTAAAATTAACCACTTAGAGCAGAGATGATGGTTTAGTGGTCAATATTGGTCACAGGTGGACAATTGGACTGGATAATCTTAGAGGTCTTTTCCAACCTTAATGATTCTATGATGATCACCTCATTGCTACCACAAAAATAAATCCAGATATGTGCTTGGAAGACGTTACCTGGGAACTGATGCATTTATATAACTATCGAAAAAGCCCTTCTGAAATTGAGTTTTGAAGTTTGAGTCCTTCAAGTTCAGGCATCAAAGCAGAGGAGGGTGGGAAGATTGCATCTTCCTGGACAGGACCATCACCTGAGCTTCCCCTTCACGATTCTGCACTTGTCCCACTATGAAGAAAATGACTGCTGGGTGGCAGAGGCGTTTCCCTGCTCAGTGCTGTCCTGAGGAGCAGAGCAGCAGACAGCGGTTTTTAGCTGTAAGAAAATCTCTGGCCTTGCATTTTTCATCCTTCCTCTGCTTAAGGCAAAACCTTGGCAAGACACGCTGGAAAAACACAAAGGGTATCATAATCTCAGGGTTAATGGCTGTGCTGCTGAAAACTTTGAGCCTTTGACTTATTAGTGAGTCCCAGAGCCGCTCTGGCATTAGATGTCACCTATGCATTTGAGACAATCCCCAACATCAATAAATCTCACCAACATCCCCTCACCACAACCCAAGCGCCTGCAAGGGTGCTAATCCCCAGCCAACATTCCCTTCACTGAATTATTTTTAAAAGATGATGCAGCTAATGCTTCTTATTCCAAGAGAATCCTGCATTGTTTTCCTTGCAAATTGCTCCTCCAACAGGATAA
Source organism: Perdix hodgsoniae (assembly GCA_035772895.1). Lineage (NCBI taxonomy): Eukaryota > Metazoa > Chordata > Aves > Galliformes > Phasianidae > Perdix > Perdix hodgsoniae. Next base: position 372,497 of record JAPSGF010000126.1, read on the forward strand.
AAACTACAGCCTCTCAATTTCCCACTCCAAAATAACCCTTCTTTGCTGGAGCAGAGAGCTGCAAATGAAGTGAGTTCCAGCTTGCAGCTGTGCCCAGGTCTGGTATCACCTTGGTGTGACAACTTGGTGGCTGTGCCTGTGCCTAGCTATGGCTGTGCTGGCACTGGTAGCCTCAGCAGTAGGAGCAGTGCCATACAGGAGTCAGCAGCATGGAAGGGCTCTGTGTTGGCAGAACAATGGGTTTGCTCCAGGCACAGCTACTGATTTTTAACAGCTCCATACAGGATTGCATCATGGAAAATCCTAGTGGAAAGCCAGGAACAAAGGAAAGATGTCACACTGCTTTTGAAAAGAATGAGTTCTCCAGTCCCTTTGGTGGGAAGGCACAGCCCAAGGAACCTGGGTTCCCTGGAAGACTCGAGGCAAACCCCAAGACATACAGCAGACGTGAGTGGAGAAAAGGGCACTGCTCAGGAGGCTCCATCCCGCTCTGCATCACTCGTTCATTGTCTGGGAATGGAGAGCACGCATCTTTGTGGGAAAAATTCCTGCACTGCATCCCTTTATTGAATTGTCCCATGGTCCCCAAAGAGCCCAGAGTGCCCATCAAGACATATGATGTGACAATGCCCATAAGCTACTGAGCTCTCATCTCGGATCCAACATCCCCAGAAAGAGAGACAAGCAAGGGCTGCGTCCCTGGGAGCCAGGGCTGGGGACACTGGCTGGGCTCTGGCCAGGCTCTGCTAGCTGGAACATACCCAGGGCTGCTTGCTTATGTAATGACATGTTACCATCCTCAGGCAGAGCCCAGGCGGGAGGGCCTGGGCATGGGAGGCTCTGCTCTTCCACATGGAAGTACAGCAAAAGGTGCAAACAGAATTCTTGTGTGATTTCTGCTCTGATGCAGTGTCTTAAATACAAACCCCCTTCTTTCTTGCTTTTCTCATTCTAAACTACTCTTCCGTATCCTTCTGCACTTGGAAAAACAGTCTGGAAGGCTTCAATTCCTCTTTTGCTGCAGCCTTCCCAGCTCTGCCACCCAAATCCTCTGGTCCTAACCTGCAACAAGGGCAATCCCACAAGCCAGTGTGACACGTGCAGGTCTCATGGCAGAAGAAAAGCACCTCGTTACCATGCACAGAAAGGATACAGCGGAGGTTGCAAGCGAGCCTGGAAAAACAGCACATTTGCATTCTCATTAGTTATATGGGAAACAGCGAGGAAGATTTTTTGGCAATGAAGCTAGCCATTGATTTGCTCACTTGGCTTGAAGACCGATGCCAAGGAGCAGCAAAGCAAAGCAAGAGAACTGGCCCAGAACCAGGGGATTTTGCAGAGCTCTCATTTTGCATTCATTGCCCTTAGTCTGGGGGTCTTAAGTGTTGTCAGTTTAAGGGCACGAGTGAGAAACTGGATTGCAAAAGGAACTCTTCCCTGTTTGCATACAGATCTCTCTGCCATCCTCTTCCACTCCAGACTCGGTGAAGCAGCGTGGAATTTGGATAGGAAAGGCTTAGAGGTGGCCACCTATCATGGAAACTATTTTCCTCCTAATTGTCCATTCAAATAAACACTTTAAATTTGCTCTGGTTTCATTCATATGCTTTTAATGTTTGCTTTACCAAGAATATTGTAACAAAGGTATTTACTACCGGGAACATTTATAGAAATGGCAAATAATAGAGACCTCCTAAACATGGCAATTCAGACCAGCATCTGGTTCTGAAAGTCACGTACTACTGTACAAAAGAAGAAACAATGCCGTGTGAACATTCGTCCCAGCCAAAGTCGCCAGCACAGCTGAGATTTCAGCCATTCAGTTGCAATGGGTTCATTATCAAGATATATTGCCTGAATTATTTCTAGATGTTATTCAGAGAATTATTTCAAATAATTGATATATGTAAGAAAATAACTGGCTCTCAGCAGAGGAATTAAACTTGTCACATTAGAGCTGAATAAATGCCCTGCCACTATTCACTGGTCTACTTTTGGATACACTAATTGCCCCAGATCCAATCTTTAACCCCATTGGGGATGAAGAAAGCATTCTCCTGGGGCTCGGTGTGCGGTGGTTTGGGACACAATCCCTGCGGCCACAGTCCTGCTCTCTGCAGGGGGACTGCAGCCTTATCTCGAGGGCTCCCCATTGTACTTGAGGAGGGAGACTCAGCAGTTTCACCTTTCACTCACCCCGGGGTAATTCCTGCGGTCTTCAGCAGAGCCGCAGTTCCAGTTCCGTGTGCAGAAGAATGGTGCCAGGTTTAATCTTGTCCCAGTCATTGTTCTGACATGGTAGGGAGGTGTGGGAAGCACGGCCAGGGAGGCCATTGGGCTTTTGTTGTGATTATTTATAATTCCAACATTACCTCATGGACACCAGAAACCATTGCATCTCTCGATGCCCGCAGAGAAACACTATTCCATCATCCATGGTTGATTTGTGTCCCACAGGTGCTGTTTTACAACCCACCTCTGTAGCCGTGTGAGCAGCCTTGGCCATGGGATCACTACACATACGCACTGCAACCCAAGGAGTCGAGGTCAGGCTCAGGCTGCATACAGAGAGGAAGAGAAGACATTTATACACATAAGATATACAGAAGACATCTTTGAGGTCCCTTCCAACCTAAGCTGTTTTATGATTCCGTGATTAGGCAAGTGGAATAACCAAGCAGAGAGGCACACTGACATGTAAGTTGACAAACAGGTGACTTGCTAGCTGCGCCGTGCCCAGGCCATTTAATGTTCCTTGTCCTGTTAGCACAGCTTGAACCCATCTCATGCAACCCCAGAGGCTCAACCTTACTGAGGACCACTGAGCAGCTCTGGGGTTTACTTGGCCACAGGGGTCACTTTGGGGAAGGGGTCTGCATGAGTGGGGTCTGAAGTAGGATTTGAGTAAGGATGGGTCTGGGGGTCACTGGAGCAGACCTGATCCATGCAGCTCACAGCCTGGGGCTGTCTGATGTTCCCAAACCAAACAAAGCACCAAGAGCCGGGACAACTTTTCAAACATCAGTAGGACCAGCTAAAAGTAACGGCAGTAACTGGGAGGATCTGAAAGAGGTCCTTCGCTGTCCCCCCACCTCCCCTCCCTTTTTTTATTTGCCTGAGTGACAGAGGATTTAAATGCAAAGTGGATCTAATGCACACCCTGAAGTCGGCTGGCAGTATGCAAATGACCTGTCAGATTAAAATCTGAATGAAAGAGATAACAAGCTTATCTTCATAACAAAAGACTCTTACGGGCAAACTATTTGACGCAGTGTTGATGTTTGTTTTAACCCGTGGACTTTGGACAGTGCAATATTTCTGGGGCTCCGGTCCCCAACGCTTTGCTCCCTGGGCTGCACGCGTGTGTGTTTGCATTGCGCTGCAACAAAAGGAGAGCGCTATGATAATAAGAAGGGGGGCGGGGGGCGAGGGAGAAGACTACTAAGGGCTCTAGCGTTGCTTTCAAAGTCTTTTCTGGGGGTGCCAAACAAACCAGCAATAGGTCAGCTCACGCTCGCGACCAGCGCTACAGCTGCAGTGAGAAAAAGCAAACACAGCAGCGGGGGAAAGAATTAACGGAGGGGGCTGGGGGGGAGGCGGGCGATTTATTCTTCAGGCACGTGCAGAGGGGCTGGGGCTGGGGCTGGATCAGCTGTATTTATTCTGTGAAAAGGGGAAAGAAAAGGAGGCAAAAGAGCAAAGCAAGTTTCATCGCACCAGAGAAAACAAAGATTTTCAATAAACTCCCCATTGCCACCCCCTCCCTGGAAAAGGGGGAGAGGAAAGAGAAAAAAAAAAAAAAAAAAAGAGCTGCAGGTGTTTGTGAGGGGTCTGTATAGAAGCCACGCGGGGAATTAGCAACAGAGGAAAGTTGCCTTTGGAAAAGGAATTGGCCCTGAATAGATTTGCATTTCTTAATTTAGGGATCATCAGCAGGCAAGGTGCACAGCGAGCATCCCTCCCGCAACACAGGGCTTCAGAGCGAGTTGGGCCGCATGGCAGAGGGCTGGCAGAGGGCTGGGTGCTCATGTTCCCAGTGGGACCTGGCTCCTGCCACCACCCCGCTCCCATCTCCTCAGACAATGAGGAGCGTGAGCTCCTTTCCTAATATTCACATGGAAACCTGTTCCCTTCTGCTGGGTTTTGGTATTTTGGCTCTGCCAAACGTGTTCTAGGCTCCACGCTGACACTCCCAAGTCATCCAACTGGTCCTTTCTGGTATGTAGCACCTTGCTGATGAGAGAAAGTCAAACTAAGCAAAGATCATAGAATGGCTTAGGTTGGAAGGGATCTCAAAGGTCATCAAGCTACAACCTCCTGCCACGGGCAGGGTTGCCAAATGGTGGTACAGTGAAGGTCCTCAATCAAACTAACCTACATGTAACTATAGACTCTTATACCCAAACAGGCAAAGGAGGCTTGGTCAAGTTTTCCTACTGAAGCATGGATGTTTGCCAAAACCCCATTCACTTCACAGCTGTAGGTCCCTTAGGGCTACTCCTTGCAGGAAGATCAGCTCTTCAAACCCAAATGCTTAGAGGGCTAATGTGTTCTGAGGTGCTCAACAAGTTGTAATCCCCCCCTCAAACACCCCACGCTGGGCTGAAACACACGCTTGACAGTAGAAAGGAGGACAGTTCTACAACTTGAGACTTACCGTAAATATTGAGATCTGCCTGCAATCTGATGCTCCGAGGAAGCACAGATCCACCATGTATCGCTTGCAATGAAGTAGGAATCTCCAGAAGGACTGAGGAGGGCTGGATAAGGCGTGATTTATGTGGGATATTGGCAGGAGCACGTTCCAAGTATTGGCATGCTCTGCAACAGGAGCCACGGTGCCTTCACTGCTTGGCTGGAGAAAAAGACACACACATGCCAATGCAATTGTTCAAGACCTATTTCAATTTATGTTTGGCAAACGCAACGCACCGTAAATGGCCAAGCTGGGGCAGCCTTTGCACAGGACACCTTCCTGCATGTACTCTGAGCTGCCTCCCGGCTCAGTCCTGCCTTACAGAAACATAAATGCTCCAAAGCAAGCACTGTGCTAGAGACAGGCTAGGAAGGAAGTCCAGTGTCTCCCACGAGGCAGGAAAGCATGAAGCTACGGCCCGGAGACAGCCCTCCAGGGAGGTCACTGTGCTCTATGAGATGGCATTTCAGTTCTGGAAGGGAGAGGCAGAAAGAAACATTAGAGAAATGCTAATAATAATAATAATAATAATAATAATAATAATAATAATAATAATAATAATAATAAAATGAAGGGGATTTGCACACCATAAAATGTATTCATTAGGGTTTCTCCAACCCCCCAAATACCCATCAGCCTGTTGGTCCCTTTGGCATTGCTGTTGCTGTGTCCTGGTTTTCTTGTGCTTCACGGATTTAGGGTGCTGGATCTTGCTTTGAGTTGGTCCGACCCATATCACATGAGCACAGAATGCAGATGCTGATACTGAGATCTGCAGCCTCAAACATGCAGTGCATTAGTTCAGGTTGTAGTGTATAGGAGCAGATTGAGTAGCCTGGGAGGAGTTACTGCTTCCACAGCTCTCACCATCTTTTATGGCTATGGAGCATCTATGAGCAAATTGTGACTTCCTCAGATTTATTTAAGGCTTCTTCCTGTTCTCTGTGGGTGTTGCTATGCTGCCTACCTGAGCCTGGGGACAACACAGGTGCATGGAGCAGCTCCTCAGCCAATGGGCAGCACTCTCTCCTGGTTTTGGGGTATGCAGAGAATGGGCGCCCACATCAAATCTGCTTGGCACGAACTGCACATGCCAGTGAAACCTTCTGGCACAGACAGGCACAGCTACCAGACAAAGGCAAGAATGCAGCCAGAGGGGCTGCTGTAAAAAAAATCTGATTTCCAATCCTAGAACACTTTGCTGCCCTATTTTCCACATTCCAGGAAACAGCTCAGCTGGGCCCTCTCTCCCACACCTACATTTTAACAGCTGGCTTGACAGAACAAACTTACTGTGCTGCCAGCTCCTGTTATTATCGTGATGCCTACAGTACACAATTTTTTTTTTTTTCCTACTGCTTCAGTTTTAGCTCCCAAATACTATTGGTGAGATGATGGAGGTGAAGGGTGCTCACATACGCTGATCTGGGTGCCCATTCTGGGAGGTTGGACTCTAAGAGCTCATTCCAGAGGAAGCACGGAAGTTTGGAGGAGGAGCTTCGTCGCTTCAGGACCAAAAACAGGTGCCTTAAAGGTAGGCAGCACAAATAGTCCTGTATTCCTCAGCTGGAAAAGTGAGCATCTGACCTTCAGAGCTATGGGAAAAGCCTGAAAACGTAATATAAAAGTGTCCAAATGGCTTCAGAAACAGAAAGCAGGCAATTCAACGAACCTTTCAACAGACCTCATTTCCAAGCCAAGGTCATCCTTTTGGCTGATGTGTTGGATCATGACCTCTAAATCTTGGACAACACCATTGCAAGGAAATAACAAATTTTTTTTGTGATTCAGAGCAAGGTTTAGGAGAAAGCATAATCCACTCTACTCCGAACAGGAATCCAGGGATATTCACTGCCAAGAATAAACCTGGAACAAAGAAATGAGTAGGAATGTACAGAAAATTTAGGTCCTGGTTGCAGGAAACTATTTGTATTATGATATTTCCATCTGTCTGAATAAGAACTGATTTACAAGCATGCTTGTTTGAAGAGTCAGAGGTCCATTGGGACATACCTCTGCTGAATGGAGAGGTCCCCAGACAGCACAGCTCTGCAGCCTTTGGGGGCTCACCCTCATTGTTTGGGGATCCCCCAGCCTCCAGTCCTACCCAGCAGACCCAGGACTGTCTACTCTCAAAAACAGGAACTTCCTGGGAAAGAGCAATCCTGATTCCATCACAATCAAAAAAGATCAACACCCAAACCCTGTCTGCCTTAATAAGTCCAGTATTTCATGCCATCCTGCCTGTTTTTCAAGTGCCTTACTCAACTTTGGTGCTATATAAACAGTAATAAGCCACGAACACAGCATTCCTGTCCTTCTCCTTGACGTCATCTGTTTGCTAGTGGGTTTGGTTTGAAGAAATAGTGCTAATTAAGCCTACAGGGCACATCAGACAGACCCGTCCTTGTGCTGGGTATTCGCTCTTGGTCTTTTCTTAGCAATAATTCCAACCAGTGATATCTCCAGCTGCCGTGACCCTACACAGTGCATTTGAGCAGTGACACACAGCTTTTCTGGCCTAGTCTATAGAAGGAGGAGGCTGTGCTGGCTCCAGAAAGGTAAGATAGGATCTAGAGAGATCCCACCAAAGCTTGGGTGGGAGGATGAAGCCAGATGGCTGAGAGAAGGCAGACAGTGCGTGACAAGCAAGAATTTATATATATATATATATATATATATATACACATATATATATATATATATATAAAATTTTTTTTGAGGAAGAGGCTCCACTGATGGGAAAATATCTGGACACTGCTGCACAGCTCGAGACCAGAGCTCTCTTCCATGGTACCCACACAAAGGACCTTGGAACCCTTTGGCTGCGCTCACCCAAATAGAGCTGTAAGCTGAGCTGCTTCCAAACAGATTTTCTGAAAACAGACAGCATCTCCTATCACTGCCACACCAGAACCTACCCTACCAAACCTCAGCTTGTGGGGCACAAGGCCTGCCTCCAGCCCTTGGCTCCTCAGGCAGGTTCCATTGGCTGGAGGTCCTTTAGTTCTCTCCCAGAGCACTTGGCACAAGGAATGCAGCCTGCCATGAGTCTTGGGTTTACCAGTGGTTCCTGCACTGCTTTTTGCCAACTCGCTTCACCTTAAGACCTCTCCGTGCCTCAGTTTCCCCAACTATATAGCTGACAATAAAGCAACTCCCTCTTCCTCTCAGACTTTTTCTTTTAGTTGTTAGGATTTCTTCCTTTTGTAATGAACACACAACGAAGATTAAAATCACAGAGTAAAAATCTACAAAAAAAGGCACTCCCGCACCAGACAGTACTGAGTACAGGCTGTAAACACTTTAAACTGGGCCTGCTTGTTTTTGTGTTGTTTTCTTTGTTGTTGTTGTTTGCCAAGGCATCAGCACTTTGTAAATAACACTGCAATTCCCAGCTTTGTGGAGCTGTTTCAAACCCTCGGTCATTTTGGATTGGGTGCAAAACAGCAGCATGGCTATCAGATCATCACAGAATCATTAAGGTTGGAAAGACCTCTAAGATGATCGTGTCCAACCCCAACCCACCCCGCCGTGCCCATAACCACATCCCTCAGTGCCTGTCTCCACAATTCTCAAACACCTCCAGGAATGGTGACTCCCCCACCTCCCCGTGCAGCAGTGCCAGTGCATCACCACTCTTTCTGAGAAGAATTTTTTCATAATATCCAACCTGAGCCTCCTTTTCCCACACGAGGCAGCTGCGCACTGCTCAGCTGGGGCACTGGGGAATAGACTCAAGACCTTACCTGTAGCTTCCAACCTGCTGAGCCGTTTACAGATGGCGCTTATTTCAACCCCTTTGGTTACAGGAGAAGAGTGGACAGAAGAGAAGCTCGGTGGCACTGCAGAAATAGCTAATATACAAAGCTGGAGATAAAAAGCTTTGTGGAAAAAAAAAAAACAAAACAACAAAAAAACAATACAGAAAATCCCCTTGCATTCCTGAATCATCGGGAATTGACTGACACTCTTGGCCATTTAAGTATGAAATAAATAAAGAAGATGTTGTTCATTTTGTGTGCACACTTAATCCCACATTCTCAATACAAATGCATTTAACCTTGTCCCTTTAAAAGAGCTCTGGACAATCAGAATCATCTTTACAGAAGACTGCGCCTGCTTTTAAATTAGCTTTTTAAACAGCAGCCATTCTCTTTTTCCTCTTTTCCAATTCCCATTCACACTCGGAGCAGATAAACACTGCCAGACCGGAGCATGAAGTCCTCCCAAAGTTTAAATGGAAGTTTCTATCCTGCAAAGGATACACAAATTTACCCATCCTTGTGGTGGGCAAAATAATGGTGCACCAATGGTGAAATTTCTATTCTGTCTGTGTGCTGAGACCCCACAGCCCAGCCGAGCTGTGTCTGATAGACAGACTCAGGTGGAAAGAGATGTCACACATCAGCGTGTAACCCCAATTCTGCACCCAGCTTGCTACAAAATCTGTCTCTCCATGTTTCCCTGTCTTCCACTGGGTGATAATCGTGCCCAACAGGATGCAGCCAGCACTACTGCTTGTGTCTCACTGAGAATTTGGGATGGAGAATGCTATAGGAGTGGTACGGCCACTGCACAGTGGGGCAGCATTGCCCACCTTGGCCCCTTTCAGCCCAACGTATGTCTGGAAAGGCAGAGTTCTGCATGCAACCTGCTCGGTCTTCATGTACTGCTCCTGTTAGACATGCTGTGAGCACAGGAGGGGGAAAACAGACAAGTTCTCTATACTCAAACTGCTCTTAGAGCATGTGAGAACGTTGCATGCCGTGGTCTGTAACTGAATTTCCCGAAATGCATCCTAAACCAGTTTGTCTGCAGTCTGAAATGTGCACTGATGGGAGATTGGTGCTGGTTTACATGGTTTACATGCTCCAGCAGCCCCATAGCCAGGCGCCGGAGCAGTTTTGAGTCCTCGTGGGTGAACTTCTTATCCAATAAAAATGGCTTTTTAGACCCAAATGCTTTTCAAACAGAAACCTTTCTGTTATACATCACTGCATCTCATTTAAGCAATTTTTCAGGACAAAATAAGGAGTTTAATCAGTAATTGGTTCTTCACCACCAAAAAAGGGTCAGTCTATGCCTTCTTCTGGAGCACTGGAAAAACAAACCTCTCTTTAAGCTTCTAAGGCAAACTGAACATCCTCCCCCTGCTACAGTTTCCATTTTTTTTTTTAAATGGGGGGGAAAAAAAAAAGCATACTTCAGCAATGCTCATTTTCAGTAAGGCTGTGCAGTTCCAACCGGGGCAGCCTCAAACCGCAGCGTCGGCGAGCTGAGCACTGACATCAGAGGTGCAACTCAGGAGAGCCGGGCAGGATCAGCTCCCAGAGAAAATGCTCTGAGTGCTCAGATGGAAGCATATATTACAAGATATGACAGGGAGAATAAAAGCCTGAATTTGAGAACGAGCAGACAAACGCACAAGGAAAAATCCAGCTGCATGCGCAGAGCGAGGGCTGCGTGTGGGTTGCAGTTGTGCGGCCGCAGGCAGGGTTCACAGATATCCATGCTGGGGAGAGGGGGTTCGGCTGGCTATTTTTAAGGCTCATGGGATCTACTGTGGGCACGTGGCTGGGTCTGGTGCAGCACCGTGGGCTTCGGGCGAGCCTGGCCAAGCACATGCACTATCTCCCCATCTCGCTCTCTGCAGCAGTAAAGCACGGCTGCTTCTCAAGAGCGCTAAGAGGCTAAATTCATAAATATTTGAAATTTGCTCTGAGATCTCCAAGGGATGGGAATCCAGCCTGCCAAACAACTGCGGCGCGCCGCACCTTCGAGGCACGGTGAATGTTCTCCAATTAACTGCAGATTATTATGTTTAGAGGAGTTAAAATAAATTCCTACTCGGTGCAGTCGGGAGGCTGCAATGGTCCCTCCTGTGCTATGCAAACAGCATTGCTGGGTGCACCAGCGAGGGGCGTTCCAACCCGGGGCACCATCCAGCACTGCTCATCACCCTCCTGTCCCCCGTAGGGGCACTTCCGTGGGGTCTGACCTTCTCTAAAGGCTCCCATCCTCCTTACCCTCAGCATTTCACTCCAGTGCTTTTCATTGAGGGGTAGAAAGGGAATGCAGCTGTCACACTGCTGCTGAGCGTTCACTTCACTGCTGGCAGCTCCGTGCCCCAATCGGAGCAGTGGTCATTGCATGGAGGGCTGCAGATCCGCGACTCCGGGAGCAGGAATCAGAGCCATGCAGATAAGGCTGTCATCGGAGATAACAGCAGTCAACAACCCTGGGCGTCATTATCTCCGCAAAGGGAAAAAAAGCAGGCAGCTCCCTTAATATACAAAGCGCGGCGGGCATATATGTCTCCTTTACAATGATAGATGGTGAGGGATAAAGGGGAGATCTAACAGAAAGCCTTCAGCCTGCCTCACACCCTCCAAACTGCGCGTTCGCGATGGCAGCACGCAGCCTCCCCCCATGCACCGCTCCGGCTGGGCGCAGCAAAACAATTTCGCCGACACGCATCTAAGTGAGGTCTTGGGTTTTTTTTTGTTGTTGTTGTTTTTTTTCCTTTTCGTTTTTTTCCCCTCCTTCAGTTAATGGAATTTCTTAAGATGGAATAATGAAGCGGTGATTGTCACCCGCGCCTCACTGCAAGGCAAACAAATTGGCTGGATCAGGCCTTTTTAATTTGAAAAAATAAATAGAATCAACGCGAATTTATTTGCAGTGGGTTGATTGCGCTCTGAAACCATTACACTGCTCAACCTCTATTGCTTTACAACCAAACTCCGGGAGCGGAGCCACCCCCGGTGCACAGCGCAGTGCTTCCCAGCACCACAGCCTGTCCCATACAGACACCGTCCCCACAGCCCCGCCACGAGAGCACGGAGGTGACGTAGGGAAAGGAAAAGTGGTGCAATCCTAAGTAAAACATCGAGGGCTGACTTCTTTCTGCTCGTATCTGAAGTGAGAAGAAGCGCAGAAGGGCATTTAATTAAATCAAAGGGTAAAGGAGGGGGCTGCGGTGCAGCTTGCTATTATGTTACAGTTCACTAAAATGAAAACTTATTTTTAAACCTCTGGTATTAATTTGAGATTATTCAGATACTTAATTAAAAGTGCAGCATGTGTTAAATATTATTTCAACAAAGATTATCATCAAAACCCTATGTAATAAGATCCTTCAATGCTTAGAGCGATATTTTATGCAAATTTTCTATGCCACCAAATGAAGGTCTCTTCATTATTTTTTTGCCCCCCCCTTCTTCATTTGCAGAAGCAAAACGTTCCAGGCAAGAAAAAAAAAGTTTCTAGAACAACACAATGCCACAGATAATGCAGAGCAACAGACAGCAGCTCAACAGTGGTTGCATCCCCATGTCTGTCCAGGCAAAACCCCACTGGAGGGGGAGAGGCAGAGCTCAGTGCTCCAGGAACGAGTGAGCCCTCTGCCTACACCTGGAATTGGATCAGATAGAGTTTATAAGGCAAAGATGTTTCCCTGTGTGGGATTTCTCCTGTGGCCTTCGCTCTCTGCATGGAGCCAGTGAGGCTGATGGGTTGATGTCTGTTGGATGGGTTGATGTCTGTTGTAGGATCGGGGTTCAGCACTAAGTTTTACGTGGCCGGATCCCTTTTAAATTTATAATAATAATAAATAGGAACAAATTACTTGCTCCAACTGACAATATTTTGCCCCCAAAGGAAGCAGATAAAAACCAAGCACCAAATGCATGCACTCCCCACTTCTACACCAGTCCCATCAGCCCTGCCTCCAGCACACTTCTTGCATTGGCTGTGAGCAGCCAGTACTCCTCCATTCCCAAGCAAAGGCTCCACTGCTTCATGTGAACTTAAAAACCATGCTGACCCCCCCCAACAGTCCTGGGCTGTGAGGAATTGCTGATGATGTTTTTAACACATAGAACATCTTAGTTCACTATATAAAGGGACTTCAAACAGAATCCCGCTCTCTGCTCAGCCTGAATGCAATGAACTCATTTTGTAAATACCAGAAAGGGCTTCTGTATACGAAAATACGGGACGAGCACTACTTTCAGTTTGAGGGATAGTTTGCGCTCTCATCAGGAAAAGAAAAAAATAACAACAAAAAAACCCACACACTGCTTTCAGAGCACCACCGATCAAAACCAACGCCAGCAGCGCACTGTGCCCACATCTGGAGCCCCAGCATGCACACACCCCGACTCTCAGGGGCTCTTCACCCTGAGCTGATGGCTGACCCAAGGTTTGGGAGCCCCACGCAATGATGAGCCGTGCTCTGCTGAGATCATCAGCCCCCAAAATAACGCAGCAATAGAAAACGCCGAGACAACATTACAGCAGTTGGTCTCTGATCGCGGTCAGAAGTGAGCAGCACCAGCAACTTGAACAAGAACTGATGCAAATAATAATTAGAAACGATCAAAGACAACAAACCAAGCAGCAGAATGCAGCCACGGCTGCGTGCTGAGAGCCAAAGGGGATTTCTCTGTGTCAGACAGGGATTATGAGTGTGAGCGTCCTTGGAGCGAACTGCAGAAAAGGTGCAATAAAGTGCATTAAAGACAAGCAGAAAGCTGAGGAGCAGAGTCTGTCTGTAAGCGGTGGCTCTGTGCTCTTTTCTGCACCCCCCGAGCACAAACACTCCTCACGATTTGCTCCCCTTATCCCTGCCCATAAACCCGGTGCCCGGCACCGGGACCGACAGCAGAGCAACAAATCCACAGCGGATCTGGAAGGGATTTTGTTTTGCTTTGCGACAAAGAGGGGGAAAAAGAGTGATAACCATTAGCTTTTAGTGCTGAACCGCCCGCACTGAAACGGGAGAATAAGTGCTGAAATAAGTGAAAGAATGAATCGTGCAACCTACCCACAGCTTTATCATGAAACAGAGACCCGAGCGCAGCACGATAGATCATCTTGGGTTTCATACAGAAACAGAACACGGACAGAAAGCCGCTTTCACAGGAACCTACAGACACGACACACACATTTATCGGGACATTCTTTAGAGGGGACGTTTTGCAGGATTGTTTTGTAGATTTTGTGGTTTCTGCGTGTTTTTCCTTTTTTTTTTCTCCTTTTTTTTCCCCCAAGGTTTTTTTTGTTGTTGTTTTTGTCTCTTTTTTGTCTTCTTTTTTTTTTCCTTTTAATCTTCCGGCAAGAAGGAGAAGTTCACCAGGACCCCCCGCCCCGACACCGGACGGACGCGGACCGGCCGCCCCGCAGCCGCAGGAGCCTGCTGCCCTCTATCGGCCCCCGCCGCTCCTTCGAGTTCGGGAAAGCCAAAACCCTGCCTCTGCCTCGGCTCCGCTGCTCTGTAATTAATGACTTCTTGGACCGACAAATCCCCCAAGGAACGGCTGATACTTCTTCTTATGTCGCTTGCAACCCTCTGACAACACAGCCCAAAGGACAATACAAATATACAGCTTGATGAAGCTGTTAAACAAATACGAAATGCCTGTGTTTTGGCCCACCAGTCTAAACAATGTGATAATGGCAATAATAGCTCTATTCACAGCGTAGCTTTCCCAGTAAGGCTCTTGTAAACTTTCACTATCTGAACTGTTAAACAAAACTCGGGCTCCATCGAGGCCCTTTGTGCCTTATCGCGCTGCTTTCCGTGCCCAAAGTGATCCCCCAAAGTGATTGGGATGACCCATGGAAAAGCAAAAGGAATGTGGGGTTCCCATAGGAACAGCTGACCAGATATTGGAAACCAATAAAATAAAAGAGGCAGGACTTGCAGCAATCAAAAAGATTGGAATGAAAAGAGTGGGGCAGGAGGAAAGGCACCAATCACAGCACCGGTGCGGCCGCTTCCTTGCAGCAGGACTCGACCCATACCTTTATGGCTTCTGAAATGGGTGCTCACCTCTGTGGAGCACGAGGTTTGCTCTCGGTCCTGTCCTCATCTCCTCTGGTGATGAAAATCTGGAGAAACGCCACAAAATTAAGTTAAACCAGCACGAGTTTAGAATCAGATTTCCAAATATAGGCATTTTAAAGGGTGAACTGTTGTTCCTCTTAATAATGTACAAAATGTTGAGGTCAGTCCTGCTTCTACTGAAGTCTGTGTCAAACCCTCATAAATACACATATACAGATTGGTGTCTGAAAAGAAAGTGAATTACATGCATATGTGTGCGTATCCAGACTGTATTAAAGATAACAAATACACACGTTCTCCTTGCACAAACATGCGGATCGGGGTAAGTGCTGCAGCACGCAAGAAAACCCATTTTATTTTCTCAGGCATTTGAAGTGGCTGCTGAGAACACAACGAGCAGTCACTGCAACTTCCAGAGGAGCAGCACAGACTGGAATTTAAAGCAATTTAAAGAGTGGGCTGCTTCAGCAACGTCAGACATCAGCTCACACATATCGATGTGTCCCAGCTTGCAGGTAACAGCCAGGATGCATAGCTCCCAGCTCCTGCCCTTAACTTCGTAAACAAATACATCTCTACAGACACTGCACTGCTCCGCCCGTATGGAGCTCATTAACAGCTGGGTCGTACTCAAAACCTAGAATTTACAGCATGTGCAGGGGAAATTATTTTTCGGACGCTCTCTGGCCCTGCTTCTCTGCAAAGAGTGGAAGCCACCCACGTAGCCCCGTGTGCTCCTATTGAGTGGTGTTCTGAGCTGCCACAGAGACGTCTTCCATTAAAAACTGCTGTTGGCCTTCACTGATCTTAGAGGGGTACCTGCAGCAGCGAAGGGACGTGATGCCTCATCCCTGGAGACAAGGGATCCCTTGGCTCCAGCCAAGGTCAGGCTGGATGGGCTCTGAGCACCTGATGGAGCTGTGGGTGTCCCCGTTCATTGCGAAGGGGTTGGACCAGATGGCTTTTAAGGGTTTCTTCCAACTCAAAGGATTCTGTGAATCTATGAACACCATATCCCAAGCTGCAGCTCATTGGCTGTGAACTGACCGCACAGCCCCGGCTCTCCCAACCTGCTCTCCAAACGATGCCGTGTCCCACCATGTCCTTTCATTACACCAAAACCTCCCTCAATCACTCAAAGCCTCGATTACCCAAAATTCTCCACCGCTCCCCCATTATGCTCAGATAATTGAGGTTGTATGGAGTACACTTGCAGCCAGTTAGAAGAGCAAGCATTATCTTTCAGCTGATACAACTATCAATAGCAAGCGTACAGCATATACTACAAAAGCTTTATTGTGCATATGGAGGGAGATAGAGATGAGATATGGTTCCGGGAGGCAGTTTGTCTAGTGGTTACAGTACAGAGTTGGGTGTCATGAGACTGGAGTTTTAATTACTGCCTCTGCTACCGACTCCGTTACTCAGATAACCACTCGCTGTCTCTGCATGCCAGCATCCCGCCCTGCGAGAAGGGCACGGAGAGAATTACCCACCTTTGTCAAGCACTTTGATATCCTCAGATAAACGGCTTTTTATACTCAGCTGCTGAGTGGTCCTGTCCATTTAATTGTGTTTTTAAAACTCTTTGGAAAGAAAGGACTGAAAAAAGCCAGCTGAAAACATGCGAGAGGCAGAGCTCTGGCTGCCGGGGGCTGGCACGGATCTCAGCAGGGCTGCGCTGATGTAGATCCAGTCCTACCTGGCCCTTTAACAGAGGCTGCCAAAAGTAACGTAACCAGCACGAACACACCGTACTGTGCTAGGTACAAACTACCAATGCAGACTCTTATTTATTGCAGCACGACGTTTATGGCTCCAGCACAAACCAGCACTCGGTATTCAGATGAGACAGAAGCAATCATCTGCTGGTGCTTGCTATTCTCTGACCGAACCCATTTTGCTCAGAGCCCCGAAACTTTCCGCACACAGCGCGCGTCCTTCCCTGGGTGAAGCCAAGCGCGTCGCACGCAGTGTGCCTGGCTCTGCCAGCACAGCTCAGCACTGCTGCCCTACCATTCCCAGGTAAAAACGCACAGAGACAATGGAACAGAAAGGTCTCAGCATAGCGAGAAGCCTGCTGGTTGCAGGTGAGCGGCTGCGGGAGCTCTCCATACAAAGCCATACTGCCGGGAGAGCTGGACATGCTGGTAATCGCCAGCACCTGATGCTCTGCTGTCTCTTTGCTTTGTCTTACAAGCATCTGAAATTCTGGTTTAAGGCTTTTGCACGCAGTGATTTCTGTAAGTCGCCCTCCTCGGCTGGAGAGCTGAGGTGAGGGGGGAATATCCCGTGGCCGCGTAAAGCCTTTTATTTCTCTTGTAACATGGACATCTTGGAGAGCAGATTAGCCAAAGCAGGAAAAAATAAAAAGCAAACGGTATTTGGTGACCTAATCCTTCCTCTTAGAAAAAGAAAGGGGAAAGAAAGCCTCTTGTGATCTCCAAGGAGAAACTTGCCTTGTAAACTCCTGCTTGAAACAGAAACAAGAATGGGAATCCTGATACAGAGAGGATACAGAGAGGCTACCAAAAGCAGGAAACAGCTTAACGGAGCCGAGATTTTCTTTTCAGTGCGACACGGGGTGTTACACGGCCCCATCACCATCAGAAAAATGGGTGGTGAGAACTTAACAGGTTCTGAGATCCTTTGGCCACAAAGAAATCCAAACACGGTTATTTTTATACAGTAGGCAGGATCCTAATCTACGGCCAAGTTTATAAACTGTGGGCTTGTAGTTCGTTAAAGGGATTCTGTTACGCTCCTCTCTCGCAGATTATTGCATTTACAGCCCTTCCAAACCTGCCCTCCATAAAACCTGGAATGCTGCCCCTGTCCCCACCCCTAAGGGGCACGGGGGCAATCACCATTACAATAACTAAATATTTGAAGTAAGGAACCATTTTTACAGGCAAACACCACTTAGAATAAAAGTTTGCACTTCCTAAAGTACTCAGACAAAAGCAGACTGGCTACCACCATCCAACAGGTAAGGACATGGAGATTCGGGATAAGTAAAGTGGGGATCCACCACTTAAACCTCTTCACTTCAACCCCTCAGCCCCCACTTGGACCCCCAGCCCCTCAGCTGCACCAGGGCAGACAATCGGCCCATTGAGCCCCAGCTTCAAACAGCTTAATCGCTCCTAATAGCTCATTTACCAGATAAATGCAACTTCCCTTCCTGCACGCAGATACCCATGACCAGGCTGCTGCTCCCTCCAGTTCTCATTGTTGGGAAGTACTAAGAGCAGGGCGGGTTTTTTTCTGCTGTTTTTTTTCCTTTCTGCAGACTTTCAGCTTGTTGCTCACTGCGCTCAGCACTGGGGCATCGCTTTGGCACGGAGCGGACAGTCCCAGTGCTGCTGTTCTCAAAGCAGTGCAAACCTGAACGACAGGGAACATATGCAAACAACGTCATCGTGGCTGCAGCCAATTCATTTTTTAAAATTCTAGGTAATATCTTCAGATTTCTCTCTTGGCATCATTCCCCAGCTCCTACCCGCGTATCTGATGTCCACGGCTTCCTACAACGTGGTGGCAGATGCCATTCTGATAGGAGAACAGCAATTCCTTCCTGACCCAGAGGGTTACATCATACCTCTGAAATGCGAGATCAGATCCAGTCCAGCTACCTGTCCGTCTCCAGGCTGCCTATCAATTAGCATTAGACACTAATTTGATTAAATCAGCACGCTGAAATTTTATTTGGTTCCACCTAAGGAGGGTAATTCCCCCTGCATGGTCCTTGGAACCCACTCATTTTCCAAGGCAATGGGAAACACAGGTTGGGATTTGGAGACTCTTTCTTCTACTTGTTAACATGTGAGCTGAAAACCGCAGTAAAAAATAAATCCATGCAACTTGGTAGAATGGGACTTGCCAGCTGAAGAGAAAGCAGCTTTTTACAGAATAGCCCAGATGGAAAAAAATGTATACATTTAACTCTGAAACCTGAAGTGTTCTTTGAGGGAAAACGAATACATTTTAGCCTTAAAGGGATCACAGACTGCAATTATATAATTCTTGTCAACTGATGTTAAAGATAGGCTGGAAAGAATGTATGCTGAGGCCCTGCAATAAAACGAGCTCCTTTACTCCTTTCAAATGTTTGCAAGCCTTGGAGGTTATCCAAAGGTCGAATACAGGAAAAGTCTTGGTGAACAGAAAACATAATCATGAGCTTTTTTAATATGGGCTCTTTTTGTAATAAAATAAAATTATTGTAAGGGAAGGGAGGGCGGGCTCTGTCTCCTCAGATCTAGGGCCAGGGGGCTGAGCTCTGATCAGAGGTTGCTGTTCTCCCCTCCCTGGCTGTCACTGCCCCAGAGCGAAGGCAGCACTGGAGCTGGGTGCACTGGGAAGGGCACAGAAACCCCTTTGACGTCACTGCAGGAGAAGGGTGCATTTCCCACTTCACTGCAGGCGTCACACTGTGATCATCCTTCATAGGAGAATCTGCGAGATGTGCACCAAGCGTTTCTTGGTTCTGATCCCACACTGTACCATCTTGTCGCCAGTTTGCTTCCTGTGGTGACTGCTTCATCACCCAAACTTACCTACACCTCACAGGCTGAGAAAACAACAGTAGAAGCAGCCATATTTCCCTCTCAAAATTGTGACGCCAGTTCTAACGACAATCTGCACTGCTGGGGAGCACGCCGTTCATGGTGACAATACCATTTTGATTTCCAGTTTACCAGTTGATTCCAATTTCCTGACTTTCTTGTGGACTTTTTCTTTCTTTTCGCTATTATCAGTCTGGATGGAGAGGTCTTTCCCGTTACTTTCACCAGATAAGTAGCCAAAATTAGAAAAACGGAACAGAAAAGTGATCATACTTACCAGTCCTACTCAGACAAGAAATGCTTCAGAGCTGGAGCACGCTGGATAGGCTGCTAGCAACTGCACCTGCTCTGCTGGGATGGGAAACTAATTCGCGTTAGCAGATCATGCCTTGGCCTACAGGGCATAGCAACTTGACCTGACATTTGAAATTATTTCTTTTTTATACCATTTCATGCCAGCAACACGTTTTCCATCACAGTCAGCTCCTTGCCCTCCCTCCTCATGGAGGAGCTGGTGTGGAGCTGTCATTTCACAAAGTCAGGAGACAAGGGCCTTCAAACCCACGAATGATTCTGCACATGGAATGTGGCATATCTTTATTTTTTCATAGCGTGGGCACTTACAAAGGGGATGTAATGGGAACGCTCAAGGTATGAGCCTCACTTTGGGTATGAACCAACCTTCACCTCACATCACCTCTCTCTTTTTCTCCCAGTCCTCCTCCTCCTGTTGGGTGGTGTCCTTTGGCTTTAACCATGCGCTCCTCCTCATCTCCTTGAGCTGAAAAGTCGAGAGTAAATGCATGAAACATTGGAAAAACCATAGGAAAACACACCACAAATATTTATAAATAAATTCTAAATAAAGGCCCCTCTGCACGTTCTGATTTAAGGAATTGTTTCAGCATGTGCCTAAGTCCAGCTGATCTCCATGAGACATAAAAGCACACTGAAACACACGCCTAAGTGCCCATTCTGAGCAAAGCTACTTCCAGAACCAGGGGTAAATTAAAGGAAGATGTTCTCCAGCAAAAGCATGCACTCAGGGCAGCGCCGGGGCCCAGGAAATGGTGACGGCAGCGAGCTGACCCTGCAAACTCAAAATGAAATCAGAGCCTGGAGAGATGAGATCCAGATTTTCCTGTGCGCAGTCCTTAGAGCTGAAGGTGGATGCTCAGTGGTGCACAGGCAACAAATGAGCTCCGCACATGGGAACAAACACATCCAAAAGGCCTCACACCCAACAGGGGGCTGCTGGTTGCCTAACATCTCACAATCTGGCTCCGAGAGCGGGCACCGAGCCCTGGCAAATGCTGCTCCCAGTCCTGCTGAAAATCTGTCGCCACATCATCAATGTTAAAAGACAGGTTTTTTCAAATGGGAAAAGCACGTTTATCACACTCGGCAAACTCACGGACAACACAAGGCGTAATTGCTCAAACGTCAAATAAAAATTCTCGGCTGAGTAAACACTGTGCGTGGACCGTTTTTGATCCCCAACTATGAACGCTTCAGAACAGGATGAGCATGTGGCCAGCGGGGCTGTAATGGAGAGCACTCTGGATCCTTAGCTCTACCAGGCCTGATAAAGTGCCCGCTATCGTGGAAAAAAAGCTCATCTGAAAGACAGAGGGAAACCAGATGGAAAAAGAGCACAAACCCTCAGTGGGGATTTTTAAGGATTTTTTTTTCTTTTTTTTAAATCGTTCCCAATTTTCCCAAAATAACACACTCTCCCATAGCTCCAGGAGAAGTCTCATCCACCTGAGGCATTCAGAGGGCAGGGTTGCAAGGCCAGGTTTTGTCCTGGCTGCATGAGCCTAACCCAAGGGGCACCAAGTGGGCACCAGTGCTGCAGGGCCTCTACCTCAGCTATTGCTGACTGCAGCACTTTGGCCACTTCAGATTTTGCTGTTCGTTCTGCTGCTCGGATAATTTCAGCAACTCCTTCTGCCTCTGGGCTTTCTGATGCTTCCACCACTGCTCCATCAGGGTTGGCCACGTCCAGACTTTTCATCTCTCTCGTTGCTGCTGTTTCCTCTAAGGCTGGTGATGCTGTCACATCCTTCTCTGCACCCCTTGGCAACAGTGTTTCTGCGTCCCCTGCGTGGTCCCCAGCAGAAAGGGCAGCAACAAGATCCATCCCAGGGGATGCACAGAGCCTGGAACCTGTTGGTAGAAATGCAGAATGAAGCAACATGACTATAAACAAGCCCAGAGCCACTAAAAGAGGTTGGTGTCAAGACCTGGAGCTGCAGGAGCTGCCTCTCAGCAGCTGTTTGCTCAGTGCAGAATCTTGGATGTAGAACACTGTGCAGGAACACAGCTGTGGCTCTCACATCCCTGCTCAGTGCTCTCCTGGGGCTGGCAGACATTTCTGTAGCCTGAATGGAGGCCAGAGACACAACTGTACCCCAAACATCTTCATTGCCTCTTATCAGGTGGATTGCATAGCAATCAGAGACTAAAGGGAGACTGGCTCTTTCCCAAGATATGTTTGCTTAACATCCCAGAAAAAAAAATAATAAAAAAATGTATTTTCTCTACCAGAAGTGAAGAAACACACAGGTGGGCAACAGCAGGCTCTAGCCAGGCACAGTGCACCTTCTCCCAGATTTCTGCATCAACATATCTCACCTCTGACCTGCAGCATCCTTAGGGCTGCGTTCTGTGCTCCCCATGTACAGCCAGGCCATTCTGTTGTGATACTGGTTCACAAGTCTTGCATTGGGATGTTCAACCAGTTCCACGGGCCAACCAACAGCTCAAGTAGGTGACATTTTGACAATGAAAGGATCGTTTCTGGTACACATACACAAGGAACACTGGCAGAGGAGGTGCATAATGTTGTCTGATACATAAGTCAGCTTTTTTGTACTACAGAGATCAACATCAACCCTTGTCAAACATCATCTCATTGGTGGGTTAAAAGGCAGGTAACAGTGATGCTAGCAAGTAGCAGCTATCACAACAGACTTGGAGGAGTCTCACACCACAGATGCTGCCCCTCATTAGCAGTACCTAATCCAGGACAAGCCGAAGAGATGACACGAGATGGAATAAGTTTCATGATCTGTGAGCATGAAATCAAGAGCCAGAAATAGCCACCAGGTTTGTCCACACACACCAGATTGGGCAAAGACTTCACACTTTCTTTACTCCCCTGTGTTCTTTCCCTTCTTTTGCACGGAGACCGGCACAGCACTGGGACAGCAGACAACTAGCTTGTGGGCACATGACGACCCAGCAATACAAAGGGATTCCTGCAGCATGGAGACACATTCACTCTGTAAGCCTGCCAGCACAACACCGGGGTTTGCCCACATCCCTGAGGACACAAGGCAGTCACTCACTCTTGCCACCAAACAAGCTACCTGCATATCTGCTTCATTAACTAGTAACCCCGTAGGCCTGCTGACAAGAACATACTTCTCTCTCCTCTGGTAATTAGCCCTGAAGGCTGGTCACGCTCACTGGCCATGAAACTCTGCAACAAGCAGCCTTTTCATGCTGCCAGCCTTACCTTTGTCCCTGCCCATTCCCATCGGCTGTGGAAGGCCGGCACGATGCCTGCGCTCCCCCCGTGGGCATCTCTCAGCGGGGCAGAAATGAGCCGGCCGGGATGGCTGGATGGCATCTGCAGAGACTGGGAACCTCTTCCTTTCTCTCAGGAAAAACACGACTAGTTCCAGGAGCAGGGATGGGACCAGCCTGAGTCGTGCTGGGAAGAGGAAAGGTCTTACGAGGCTCCAGAGATGCTGGAGAGGAAGCACAGGGCTTTGTGCGAGGAACTAACAGGAACTTTGCTGGGAGTAGGACTTTGCTGCCTGCTGCACATGCCAGGCTCTGGTCCCAGTTAGCAGTAGTGTCATGAAAGTAATAAAAGACCTAAATCTACTTGAATGAAAGTGAAACACCTCCCAGAGTTCCTGAAATGTGGGCTGAGTTAAGCTAACGCTGACATGGATGCAGTGTAAGGGATTAAAGTGTTATTTTAACAATTACTCTCCTTGTCAGAAAACAAAGGAAGCAGGTTAGCAACACTCACCCCCATCAACGATGTTATGGCTCTGAAATGAAGCATGCATAGCCCAAAGATCCAGCTTTATGATTGCATTTCCCCTCCAAAATATTTTTGAGACAAATTCCAGGCACTTCAGCAAGTAGAACAGCTCAGAGATTAAAAGCAAACGTATTCCCAGCAACTCTGGGCAGCCTGCTCCAGCACCACGACCACAAACCCGGGAGTGAACTGTGCTCTGACTTAAGACATGACCTCAAAGAAGTCACACCTACCTCTGTCCTGGGCCCCTCATCCACAGTGCTCTGCTGCAGCCATGGCTGAGAATTAGCAAAGGTTGCCCCTATTATGTGCTCACTGAGGTCTGGTCACCACAAGGATGATATTTCAAGGAGCTTGCTGCCTGCACAGTTTTTCTTTAAGTATACATTAGCATTTTGACCCACATTTGCATGGGGACTAATTTAACCTCACAACCTCCAGTTTAACCTCACAAATTGCCCCTGAACCACCAGAAGATTACCCCATGTCCCCAGGAGCGCGGGTGCCTCTCAGATCACAGCACATCACTGAAGCTCATTCCCTGTCTGGAGCGCTCCAACACCAGGGCTCCATCCCCAACCCGAGCACACTCATGCCTTGCTCAGGATGATGCAATTCCAGCACCTCGTATTTGCTGCACGACCTTGCTTCCTCTCCTCAGAGCTCTGTTCTCTGCTCAGTGGCAATTTCATAGAATTGTTTGAGTCAGAAGGGACCCTTAAAGGTCACGTGGTCCAACCCCCCCTGCACTGAACAGAGACACCCACAGCTCCATCAGGTGCTCACAGCCTGCTCAGCCTGACCTTGGCTGTCTGCAGGGATGGGGCACCACCACCTCTCAGGGCAGCCTGTGCCAGCGCCTCACCACACTCAGTGCAAAAACCTTTTCCTTCTATCCATCCTAATTTCCTTCTCTTGGGGGCATCGGCTCGCGAGGCCCTTGTTAAAATCTCCCCCCCCCCCCCCCCCCACTTGGCAGCTGTGTAGTTTGCCCCCAGCCCATTTGTTTATGTCTGACTAATGCTCGTTGCTTCAAAATGAGTTTGAAGCTAATGCTGTGTCTCCCAATTAAATGTTTGATAGAATGACATCAAAAGCAGAACAGACAGAAAAAATGATTTCCCATTGATAGGCTGACCACGTTGTACAGAATTATAAGGCTCCAGTTGCTTAGAATTTCACTTTAATCTTTCAAATTAAAGCTTTCCATGCTGCTTGTCTGCCCCAGCTGGGATTTGGGTGAAAGTTTCAGTTAATACAGTTTATCCAATGGAGGAAAACTTTTAACCCAAGTTAAAAAGAAAGAAACTGCTATCTCTTCCAAGCATTTGGTCAAACAGTCTCAGCACGATGGTTGGCAACACTGCTTTCATTTTGGAAGGAAGGTCACAATGGTGCCAGAGAATAATATTCTTATAGTCCATGGGGAGCAACACACCTTTGGCCAAGCTGTGAGTCCCTGAAAAATGGCAGTATGCACACACACCAGAGCCACTTGTGATAGTTTAGCAGCGAAAACATTTTTCAAAGTTCCAGCTTTGTAACCTGAATATTCTTTTTGTGCAGTTTTGGTGTTCTTTAACGTAATCTGTAAAAATAGCCAGTGACCTTTAGTGACATATAACAGGCTCCTGGTTTCCTTCCATGGTTTGAAGACTTAAACAATAGCCCCAAAGAAATGACTCATTACTACACTCACACACATGCTCAATGCCTGGGAAACTGCTGGCCGTCGGTCAGTAGGAACAAGGAGATTCACAGAGTCCCACAGCGCAATGGGCTCCAGCAGTTTGGGGACTCGTGCATGAAAGGCGCACGTTGCAAACAGCCAAACTCCCGCCAGCCATTGCTACAAACACCAACAGGGAGGGGACTGGTGCAGGGGACTGCAGTGCAACAGGTTTTTTGTGGGAGACACCTGGGGAAAGGTCGGTGTGGATTGCCAGGGGACTTAGTGGTGCTCACTGAGCTCTCAGCAAAATGCTTTCCGTGCTCTGAGCCTCCTGACATCTTAGCAACCTTTCAGCATGGCAGAGTGGAGGATCCGTTCCCAAACAGCATATTCCTTTAGGTAGGCCAGGAGCATCAAGTTACCCTCATTCTTACAGGGGGAGGAAAACTTCATAATCCTATTAGGCTGCATTCACTTGACACCAGCTTTTAACACATGTCCTGTAACCTCAGCCAGAAAGAAACCTTCAACAGCTCAGCTGGTGGAACTGCTGCCTTTAGACCACAAGCAACATGCTTGAAATCTGAGAGAGGAAATCTGCAGGTTTCTGAATAAATCAGGATTCTGGAAGTGGGGTCAACCTCCGGGTTGACAGTCACAACATGACAACTGCCAGCATTCAGGGAAAGCAGACAGCTTGCAATGACTTATGCGTCGCTCTGAAATCCCTGTCTCCTGAGAACTCCTACATGGCTGCCAATGCTGCTATTTGCCCAACACAGCCATAGCATTTGGGTCATTAAACAATACTGATGGCAATGCCCGGAGAACTCCGAGAACCTATTGTAGTATCACTGAATTCCTCCTTTGATCACCATGGTCAGAAATACCTGATTTTTATCACTCCTTAATAGCTCCCAATCAACTTTAAGAAGTTACCACAATGCTCATGGTAGAACCTTTGTCAGGCCGGGATAATCATTGACAAAATCAGAAGAGCAGATCTCACCAGGTCAGCACTGTCAGCCATTTGTGACCTTCTGCGTGGCCTCGCTACCCCAGGGTTTCAGCTTCCACCTGGAAGATTGTTCTGTGTTAGAGTAAAAAAGGCTGCAAATGTAAAAACCAAATTCCCAGGTTCCAGACAGCCTGCAGAGATTAAAAAAGGGAAGAAAGCATGAAGCACGAGTCATTTCTTGGGGATGCACAGTCCCCTATCCATATAGTAGGAGTTTACATGATCATATGCTCTTATGGGCTGCTGAAGAGAAACAAATCTGTCCTATATTTAAGATACAGAACCTGTCATCCTTTCTGTGCCCCAAATAAACCAGAATACACCAATACTTACTATGTTTTTTCCCCCAAAGCTCTAATTGACGACTATCTAACTGAATGCTGAACAGCTGCTAATTCAGCATTACAAGCTTCTGTTTTAGGCTTGAAGAAGGACTCAATGCTTCCAAGTTTACCTAAGCGCTCCAGCCATCCCGGTTTGTCTAAGATATTATCTCTACCCATAAGCCTTGTCCAGCAGCAAGCAGAAAAGCACATTTTTTGTTTCTAGTATCTCTCTGTTAAAGGGAAATGAAAACTCAGCACTCCGTTAAACGCTTCTGAAATCAAAATGGTCAAGAGTCATTTGAATGAAGTTTATAAATGACAAGAAATTATAGAAGTTAATATCATTTTACATATGTATGTTTTCCTGTAGGTTGACGTGTGGCTCTCAAGAGGCTTGAAAACGCCTAGAAAACTCTTCAGAGCCAAAAACATTGAAAATGAGCTTTAAGAACAAGACCTCATGGACTTCTCTGAGAGGAGAGACATCAAAACCCATGACAGCTTATAACTTACAAGTTACAACTACTTACAGCAACCCATCTCAAACGTGTGGTCATAACCCTGTGTTTAGACAAGAATTTATTTCATTTATTACCTAATTGGTGATGTACCCATTTGGAATTTTTGGATGGGCACTAAAACACAAGGCATTAGGCTTGAAGTGGTGGAGCAGATTTGATGGGCATCTGCATGGTTCATCTGTCAGCTCAGGTAACTTTCTAAAAGCTGAAATGATAATTGGGATTTACAAGACTTGCATGTTCTTGAGGAGGAAAAATGGCAATTTCACATACTTGCAATTGAAGTACTTCCAATAGGCAGGTTGGCACAAGAAACAGGAAAGATGAAAGAATTAAAATAAAAAACAACTTATGCTTTTAGCCTTAAGTAGCAGCTGTGTCTGATGGAAGTGGCGTTTTCCTCCCTCCGATACATGCACGCGTTCACATCCCTCAGGTACAGATCACAAACCTATTAGTCCAGTTGCTTCATCTTGGATAGTTTATTAAATTGTAAGGGCTTTCATTCTCTGCTGCATCTGGGGAATTTTGTAGGCTTTCAGTGCTCCTCCTCAGGTCAGCCATGCAACCAGATGATTAAACTGAATTCCCTTAAAGAAAATCTTTGTTTAATATTAAAACAAAAACATTAAGCTGTAAAACATTAAAGTGTTATTTAATGACCATTATGGCTATATGAGAGCCAGATGGAAGCTGCTCTGCGCTGTCCAAGCTCAGCTCAGCTTCCCAGGAGTGATGCTCCATGCGATGCACACCCCCTGAGCAGCACAGCAAACACACGGAGCAGCTCCACCACACCAGGCTGTTCACTGGAGGTCAAATCCTCAACCCAGCACACAGCCAAGGAGACACCCATCTCCTCTTGCTCTGGGTGGGGCAGAGGGATCGAAACTCCTCCTCATTAACTCCTTAACAACTCATGGAATGACACTGCACCTGCCCCAGAGCTGCTCCCAGGCTCTATCTCACAGGATCACTGAGGTTGGAAAAGACCACTAAGATCATCCAATCCATCAGCCCGCCCCCACCATGCCCACTGACCACATCCCTCAGTACCAGATCTCCATGGTTCCTGAACACCTGCAGGGATGGTGACTCCACCACCTCCCTGGGCAACCTGCACCAATACTCTTGCCAATATATTTCCCAAAGGAGCCAGTGGATGTCTTGCTATGCAGCAAATGGGAAAAGGCTTGGACTGTACATACACTGTATGGTAGCACAGCCCATACAGAGCATGTGCAAAGAATAATAATTGAACCTTTTCCAGAAAGCAGCTGTCCTGGTGTGTGAAAGTAATGTCTGTTCACTATCTAGCCAATGAAACAACTTAAAAGTAATAAAGGATAAGCTTCCATTCTCAGAAAAATCTATGAATCAATAACCACAGTTGTAGCAAGCGTTCTATTCAGTGAGCTCTGATTATCAAGAAATCCACATGAGCAAGCAGCCAGATCACTTGCAGCAACAACCAAACATCTCTCCTCTAATTGCCACATTGGGCCAGAGAAGCAGAGTTGGAAAAATTCAAGCAAATCCCCACTGGAATCTTTAAGGAGGCTCTAATCCCACTCCTAATGTCAAATGAGAAATTCTGTTCTTGCAGGAAAAGGATCTTCCTCCCAATCACAGAAGCTTCCTCCAGCATCTAAGCTGAGCCAACTGCAAATGAAATCTTGAACCTCTGCCCAGCATCATCATCAGGAACTGAAACTTCTGAATTAGAATGATATAAAAGATGCCAATAAAAATTTCTCTTTTGCGGGCTCTACTCCGCTGTCTGAATCTTGCTCCATTTCCCTTCCAGCCCAGTTAAAACCTGGGCTGTGCCAAATCCCAGGGCAGACCCCACTCACAGCATTTCTGACACAAGCCAGGGAGCAGTCGAAATTACAAAAGACAGCTCTCATGAGAACCCCAGATCAAAGAAATCCACCTCCATTTGCATGAACTTTTAGATAAACATCCAAAAAAGTTTAAAGTTCACTGGGGGACTGACCCTTTTCTGCAGTCACCCTCACACAAATACAATCCCTGCATTTGCCATTTCTCTTTATGGGTGGTAAGGTCTTTGGGGCAGGCACCAGGACTTCCTATGCACTAGGGAAGAGCCAGCACCATCACCCTCTGGTTCTAAATGGAGACTGCGTGTCTTGCCACAGTGTAAATAATACTTGTAAACAGTCCAGCTCTAACATGACTTCACTGTGACCCTCCTTCTCATCTGTCCACTCTAGTCTATGATACTGAGGTCAAATTCAGGGAGATTTGATGCGAACATGAAGCACGCATGGTACATCCAAATGATCAGAGTTTGGAAACAAGCCCAAAAAAATATAACAAAGCTCATCTATGCATCTTTTAATTCTCCTTTCCTTTAACCACCAGCTGTTCTCCATTCAGCTACCTGTTACATTCTGAGCTTTAATTAGACTGCACATAGACTTCAATAGATGATCACAGCACGGACCATCATAGCAGGTATCTACTTTTACCTTGGTATCCCATGTCTGGTAAAAGATATAAAATTTAAGAAGAAGCAAAAATCCTGTGACAGCAAGTGAAGTTCAGGCACCCTAACCATGGGCTCAAAAAATCTCACTTTTCCCCTTTATAAAAGCAAGCAGTTTCACAAAGACTCAAACAATAGATTATCTTCAGGGTTATTGTGACGTGACTATGAGGCTTTCTCGTCAGGCTGCCAGTGGGGAGGAAAAAAAAATGCTTTCTGAATCAGGCTCTTATCATTTATACCACATTACAATCCAAAATGAAAAATGACTTGCTCCAGATTTGATAGAATAAAGCATCTTGAGATGCCATAGAAGTACCCAATTTTCAATAAAGACATTAAACCTAAGCTTCAAAAAAAAAAAAAAAAAAAAAAAAAGAGAATAATTACATCGTTTTTTGCTTTGAGTTTTAATGTTAAAAGTGTCAATTTATAAAACTAGGTGAACATCCACAATTCCTAAGCAGACTGTAGCTAATTAGACCTCTTTTGATCTTTTATTTTGCCCAGAAGCTTATTTAACAACTTTACACAAAACTCAAGGTTTTGACACAGTAGTGGACTGGGGGAGGGGGGAAGACTGCAGAAGAGAAAAATTCTCTCTGCATTTTGCTAAGGTGGAGGCTCATCACCCTCCCAGGCATACATTCTGTCAGCAGAATGCTTTTTAGCAACGAGCTGGACCACCTCTCATTAGAGCTATCAGCACAGAGACGCTATAGAGAACAACATATTCCTACCCAAGCAGCATCTGCTCTCATTGCAAAGGGTTGTGCAGAGGGGTCTGGTGGAAGTGAGGCAGGCAGAGTTGGTCCAAGCAAAGATTAGAGCCCCCACTCTGCTGTCCTGCACCAGAACAAACCTTAAGTGAGTTGGATCCATCCTGGGGCAGTGGAAGGGATGGGACAGTTCTTCCTAGTTCCTTACACCTCTCTTTCCTGCAAAGAACTGACATGAAAATAACTGTGGGGCCAGATAACACAGAAGCCACTAAGACTTGGCCATTTGTCATTTCTGTGACCACACGATGGGTTGATGGTTAAACTTGATGATCTTAGTGATCTTAGCCTTTTCCAGATTTGATAATTTTATGATTCCACTGATGCTATGACATCAGCTCTCTCCTTAATGAGGTATTCCCTCCTCTAGGACCTTCACATCTCTCAGGAGGTCACAGCAATGAAGGATTGTTAAGGCAGGAATTGCCTTACCTTGTCCTGAAATGGAACATCTCAGGGCTCACACACACAGACCCCAAGGAGCAGGCAGCCAGCCTGATCCAAGAACAGCTGTTGGGAAGGGAGCACTAGGAGGAGGAGACAGGATGGGGAATTAACAGCTTCTAACAGCACAGCACAGCTGAGTCTGCAGTAAAATGCTCATGTCTGCAATCAGTTCCCTCCTGACGGGAAGCTGGATGGATTAGAAACAACCACAGCCATTTGGACGTGCAACTTTATGGTCTATGTTAATCTCTGTCTAAAGGAAACAAGCCTAGGACCTAGCCTGAACCTCAGTAACAACAGCCCTCCACTCCTGTCCCTTTGCTCCCTAATTTAACTATCTTCAGTCTCAAGTAGGAAGAGTCTGAGCTCACCCGGTAGCTGAGCTCATTTAAGATGCATTGTTCAAGCAGGAATAAGCATGCTGAATGCAGCTCTCAGCCCCCACAGCACACATCCACATACCCACCCAGTGGACCTGAAGCACCAGCCCTGGACTGTGCTCTGGCGCCCCTACCCCACATTCACAGCCACTAGGAAAGCTTAAAAAGTTGTCACCAATTTGTTGAAAAAAAATCAATCTCTCTCACCCAGTTCCAAGGCCATCCTGGCTTGCAACTTTACTTCCTTTCCTCCTCGCTCTCCTTGAGGTGCATCAGCTGAATGGGGCTTCCACAACAAAGAGAAGAAAGAGGGAAGCGATCACAGACTGGACCCACACAGCAGCAGCAGAGATATTTCACCTCTCGTGTTGCGCATCACAGCAGTAATGATTTCCAAGAATACCATTGACAAAGTTAAAAGCTTAATGTAGTAACAAAAATCAATACTGCGCTCAAGAAAATCCCCTGATGCTGGAGCATCACTCAGGTAGATGGCACTGGGGCATCCCCTTGCTAACAGCAGCTGGCAGCCCATTAGAGAGGGGAGGCTGCTTTAATTTATTCCCTTTGTCGTTCTCGTATAGATCTTCCCCTTTTCAAGTGCTCTTCGTACCTTCATACTGCAATTTGGGTTCATAAATAGAACAAGTTCTAAAAGCTGGGATCAATATATGCCGCGTTCCCTTTCAGACAGGAGGCAGCAAAAAGGAGAGAGCCAAGTGCCCTGCTGGCACAAACAGCAGTTCCTTTGCGCTGCAGTTGTATCATTAAAATATGAATCCAAATATGGACTTAAAGTTAGTTAACTCATGGAAACAAAAAGTAATTACAAGTCATGCTTGTATCCCAAGAGCAATTCCCTAGGCATAAACCCACACCTTTGACACTCAAAGCACAACTATCTTACTGCACTGAAGGCGCTGAAGATGACGTCTGGAAGACGACAAGTGACAGGTCAGAGCACAGGGCTGTGAAGTGTTAGGTCACCTCTTGGTGCCTCAGGGTGTCCTTGTACCCCAGCAGCATTCATGCAACCTGACAGGAGAGCATGCAGCATTGCACTGGTGAAACATGTCTAATTTTCATTTTTCTTCCAGAAATAATTGATAGGGTTTACTTAATTTAACATTGTTCTAAGGGACAGATCATAGAATGGCTTGGGCTGGAAGGGACCCCAAGGATCACCAAGTTCCAACCCCCCTTGCCACAGGCAGGGCTACCAACCTCCAAGTCTGGTACTAGACCAGCTTGTCCAGTGCCTCATCCAATACCTTATCTTGAACACTCTCTGCTTCCATTAAATACTCTCGCCAGATCCATAGAGCTCACAAAGATATCCCAAAGGATTCCACTTGTTTTCAATCAGAAGCCTTAGCAAATGAAAAGCAAACCTTCTCCTGCCACCTCTTCAACGCGCACACAAAGCTCTACCAAAACACGCCTCACTGATGCTTTGCAGTAACACCTGCTTAACACCAAACAAAGGCACGTCTAAGTCACTGAGTTGGTAAAATCCAATCCAGTACATCAAAATATTTCAGCTTCACCCAAACACTCCTCATTGGTTAGTGCTAAGAATTTCTTCCATCTCTTCGTCCTCCTGCCAGGCCTTTTGTGAGAAAACAAAGCTTAGTAACACGTCTAAGACCAGAGGACTACTGCTTGAACCAAAATAGCAACTAACATCTCATTCCTCAGCCTGTCCCCCTCTGAAGAATGAAGCCCTTCCACCTCTGTGCGTTTCACCTTGGCTTTTATCTACAGCTTATTGCTCTTATTTCTTCTCTCCTACAACCCAAATAAATCTGTGTGGTTCTAGTTACAAAGCAAACAGTGAGAGGAAGGCATCTCATCCCTATTGAGGGCAAAGAGCTCGGGGCAGAGCCACCTGGGTGATGCTGGGGGGCAGAACCCCCCAGCTTCACAGAGAAATTATTCTGCAGCCCACAGCTGCTTCAGCACCGGGTTGGGGCTGTGCTTTGCTGCACTCTGGCTTTTCTCAGCCCCTCAGCCCTTCCACCTCTGCAGCTGAGTTGCACCACAGCTCATCAGCATACGTTTACAAAGTGATGGCTGAGAACTTGGCCAGAAAGCTCCCTGAGCACAAGTGCTGTTGTTTTTACAAGGAGACAAATCCACAAGGCTGGGAGAGGTAGGAAGGAACATCTGCTTGCACACATCAGTGCAGACACAGGCTGCAGCTGTGAAGCCCCTCTCGCTCCCTGGTGCTGCCTGCTAACTGCTGGCATAAATACAGCAACAGCGTTGCACATGTGGCAGGCTGTTTAATTTTAGAAATCAAAACTATCCAGTGATTAAAAGTTAGTCATCCTTCCTCAATTTGGGACCAACACAACAGTACCAGAAGCAGCAGTCAGAACCACTGGGGTTTGCAAGAGGGTAAATGCGTGTGTGCGTGAGCACCAGGAGCCCTGCTCTGCTCTGCCCAGCCTCACTTTGCAAAAGGAAACACTCCAAGGAAGGCTCCAAATGAAACCTGAGTGCTTGCATGGATCCTGCGATGCAGGAGGCTGCAACCCTGCAAAGCCCAGAGGTATCTTCCCCTTCCAGTGAAAACCAGCAAAGGAAGAAAGCAAACAAGTCATGGAGGGATTTTCTGTTTCTCTAGACAAACACGCTAAGAGCAGTTCAAAAGAGGCTAATTAAATTCTAAAATCCCTGTGCAAATACATTAATAATGATTTAGAAATGAGCAGTTAACCAAGTAAGTTTTCAAGGTGGGAAGAGTTTGATACAGAAGAGCTGCTCAGCGTTTGTTGCAGACAATCTCTCTGGATGGCACACGTGTTTGGAGGCTGAGAAATGCTCCTGGGCCCAGGAAAGCAGCATCCTCCCTGCAGGCAATCCCCATTGCCTCCACCACCAGGCAGCCAAGGCAGCACCAAGCAATGAGGCTGCAAGCCTAAAGGACCACTCTGCAGCCCCATCAAGGACCTCTTCTGACCTGTCTCCAGGGCAGAGGAAAAGCAAAGATGTTTATTCTCTCCTGTTGTTGCTATGGGAAGTTTCTAAATGCCAAATAAATCTTTTTTCTCTTCTGAGTCAAAGGAAAGAATCAGCAACTTGTAACAGATGAGTTATGGCTGTTTGTGAGGACAGGGTTAGCTCATAACCATAATGAACTTTCGCCCAACCAATGGAAAATGTGTATGAAATATTGCTATCCTAATAGGCACCAAAATCTTCTCCTTTGTGCATGAAGTATGCAGTGGTGAGAAATCAATAATTTCTTATAATTGCTTATACGGTGGGGTGGAAAATCTGACAATGTTACATGGTCTCCACTCCCATAGAACCTCTCAACTTGAAATGCCATCTTGCCCACAAGCCAAGCTCCAATGGTACTGTCTTTATTCAACAGTGGCAAACCAAGGTGCAGAGAAAAGCAACGATGTGCCCTTGGGATGTGCCTTTAGCAGAGCACAGAATTACACCCCCCTGGCTGAGACCCTGCCCTGCTCAGACCTCCAGCTGCAGCCACCAGACCACCCCTCCCATTCTTTTTCCCTATTCTCTTCATGCCCTTGCTCCTGAAGTACATTTTTTTTCCAGGCAAGATCTCATGAGATATTGATTCATATGCTAGTTAAAATCCAGATCCATTATATCTCCCTTTTTGCTTTCATTCACTAATTTTATTGTCCTATAAAACAAGAAGATTTTCAGAGGAGATATATTCACCATGCCGCCACTACTGCTCAAGGCACACAGCTGCCAGCATCTTCCGGAAACATGTTTGTTTAGTTCATAAATCCTACTTTCAGTATTTTGCTAGATACAAAAATTACGCACACAGGACAATAAATTCCAGGATCACTCTTCCTTTGGACATGACAAACAGGACTGCAGTTATTTCCCCAGCCCTGAAGTACCTCTCAAAGAGCAGTCAGCAGTCTCATAACTTGAGATAAACCATTTAATTTCCAGAAGGAGCCTTGTTTGTATGGAGACACAAGTTATTGTCTGCTGGGTGCTCTCTGATTGCTCCGTGTTGGGAAGTAGATGTTTGGGCTGAGCGTGTTCCTGGCACACAAAATTTCCTCATTCAAATTAGAAGGATCTCCTTAGTGGTCCATAAGAGGATATATTCACTTACCTCAGCACGCCAAGCACGCTCTTCTGCAGTTTCAGCAGCTAGGAAGACAGGCCTCAAAATTGTTTTACAATGTAGATATCTAAGAGAGAAAGCTGGGAATAAAAGCAAAATATAAACCACCAAAAACTGGCAGGAACCGATTCAGGAGAGAAAACAGTGGAGAGGAAAAGCTATCCAGACTTGACTCATGATTAAATGCTCATTAAAAAAAAAAAAAAAAAAACTTTCTTAAAAAAACAAAACATTAAAAAAGAAGCATTAAGAAGTAAATCTAATTGGTAGAAACAGAGGGAAAGGAAGTTAACTGCAAAATTCAACTAGACCACCAGAAAAAGCCTCCAAGCAATTCAATTTGTTATGGCATGGTGAATCCTGCCTAGAAAAGGGTTAGAATTCGCATGGAAAAGCAGCTCAGATAAAACAAATCAGGTGTGATTAGCATTTGTAAGTGTACATAAGGTACCTTTAATCTAGGCATACTGTTAGCAGCATAACATAAAAATACAAGGCAAGCTGCTCAGCCACATCCCCACGACTGCAGACAGAAGCAGCCCTGGCTGATGCACACTGCTGTTGTTTCTATGCAGGATTCAGAGCTCCCCCACAGACAGCTCGCCACCAGTGATATGGGGCGGGCAGCAGAACTCCCAGTGGCCTCCACATCAGCCATGGCCAAGGGATGTTTTGCCAAGGCTACTGTTTCTTTTAGCCCAGCTGAAGCTCTCTGTTAAATTGCCAACGGAGAATAAGACTCCATAAAACTCATATCTGGAATCTGGGGATTGCTCATCAAGAACATAACTGATCTTGGTCAAAAACGTTGCTAGATTTACTGTCTGTTCTTTTTAATGCATCCTGAAGTACGGATTTCACCACTCTCCTTGTTGCTACCAGTCACACAGAGCACATGAGGAGAAATGGCCACACACTGCAGACATCTTACAGCCTTCTCCGAACCAAAGACCATAGATGTGCCAGGTTAATCCTGATTAGTAACCTTCACTGTAAATATATTGATAACACTGTGCAACTGGAGAAGGCTTTTTAATGTCAGGTGGACCACATCTTATTCCCACAGCAGCTGCTGTGATGTTTAGTCACTTTCTTGCTCCTTCTCTCATGCCCACTCTTCCACATATCAGTACGTTAAGAAAAAGCTAGGAA
Organism: Perdix hodgsoniae; assembly: GCA_035772895.1. Taxonomy (NCBI): domain Eukaryota; kingdom Metazoa; phylum Chordata; class Aves; order Galliformes; family Phasianidae; genus Perdix; species Perdix hodgsoniae. The sequence continues at coordinate 408,613 of JAPSGF010000126.1, forward strand.
ACAGACCTAGGGACTGTTATCAAAACTATAGACTTCTACCCCCGCTATTACCGCCTCCAGCCAAAGAATCCAATCCACCCCTTGGCTCTCCTTTCTCCTAGCTGAGCTTGGAAATGCTAAGACACCTTTAAAATCCTCTCTGTTCTATACAATTCTAGCTCATTGTTTGGATATGACATAGCAAAAAAAAAAAAAAAAAAACCACAAAAAAATATGTCAAGGCTGAGCTGCTTGGACAAAGGTGCTAAGAAAGAACTCAGATGCACTGCCCAGGCATTTGAATTTTATGGGCTGCTCTCAGAGACAACAACCCCTGGCTTAGAGCCACCATGCAAGTGGTGAGGTGACATCTAGCCAGGATCATCTAGCAGAAGGTGTGAAAGTACTCAGATAGACAGTGTGAGACAGCACTGGAAGAAGCTGACAATGCAAACATCAGTTATTTGGGAACAGAAACACTTCCCTTTATGGTTTAAGAGCATGCCATATCTTAGCAAACTCATTTCATAGAACCGTTTGACTTGGAAGGGACCCATAAAGGTCAGCTACTCCAACTCCAAGGTAGCTTTCATCGTATGTAATACAACAATGTCAAACATGAATAAACATTTCATTCGCCTGCAACACAAGTAAAACACAACTACTGTCAAAGAACACAAAGGTTACCTGCATTAGGCACTGAGCATAAACCTCTGCATTACTCAACTGTCCTTCGTTTTTGCAAGAAGAGACACAACAGCAGAGCTTGGGTACTTAAAGCCAGCCAAGTCAGCCAGTGGGCCAGAGCAGCACATCCTGGCTCCCAGTCCCTGCTCAGGGGAGCACTGTTTGGTAGTCTAAAGCAGTTGAACCAGTTGAACAAAACCTAGATTTTGTTCCTAGCTCACTGACTGACAGCACGTAGCCTTGAACAAGATGCTGCACCACCTTCTCCATGTTGAAATGGTCGAATAGACCCATCTGCACGTGGCAGAGAGCATGGTGCAATCGTTGCCCTATAAGGTACTCTCAGGTCATCAGCTCCAGGGTGCCAGAAAAGAGCAGAGCCCAGTTGTTGTGAGCTTATGCTACATGATAAGAGCCTTGGTCAACGTGCATTAATTTTTTCCAGCTCTCCACGAGTTCTTCTGCATAGCAAAGTTAAAGCAAGCGAGAGAAAGAGAGACATCCACATTTGATTGGCTGTGACTGGCTGCAATTAAAAACTATAATTTATTACCCTGGATTACGAGTATAATTTCAATGCAGAGAATTAAGGTTTTCTTCTGAGATGGAAATAAAGATTAATTTTTAATTTCCTTTCTCATTGCACATTTAAGAGCAATGGACTCCATAGAAAACTACAGGTCAAAATAGTTTTATGGAGGAATGACAATGTTCTGTTGTCGAATAATTTAATGCTCTTGCTGCCTTTTTAATATTTGACTGCAGCTCCCTCATGCGAAACAACGGCAGCAGACGCTGTACACATTTGCTGCAGCACTCAGGTCAATGTGACTTTGAAACAGCAAAGTTTTGCTGCTCAGGGCTCAGGCAGCTCTGGGAGCTGCTTTCTATAGGAAGGGAGACATGGCTTTTCCAAAGGGCAAGCAGCCAGCCTGGAATGGGAAGAGCAAAATATAAGCCTGGGGGAATAAGGCACCAGAATGGATGGGCGGGGGGGGATACTTACACATTGGCAGGTGTATGCAGATAAAGCAGGAGAAATGTTTCCATCTGGGAAACACTGCTGTAAGACTTCAGGGCTGGGAGGTTTTGCCTGCAGGCAGAACACATTATTCCAATTTCCACAGCACATCAGCAGAACACAGGAAGAAACTGTGAAGCACGAGGTCACAAATACACCGAGGCCTTGGCACCATGACTAGGTAGGTCACTGCTTTCCAAAACAGCTCCCATGCAGTGTAGAAAAGCACTGCAGAAAAACTGGGAAATCTGCACCATTAGACAGCACTTCTGAGCTACCAGAATCAGAGAATTCAATGCAGCATGTGAAAGGGGAGACCTGTGCATCCATTCCTCCCAGAGACGGTCTCAGGACAGGATTTGATGTTGCTACAGACAGCAAGAGGACACTGTCACATGCCTTAGGCCCAGCATTTGACCCTGTGCAACTGGCAGGGAAAGGAAATGTCAACGGAATTCAGAAATGCCTTAAATCGCTGTTCTGGTAGGAGCAATTAAAAAAAAAAAGGCCATATTAATGACTTGTATCCCAGCTAATTGAATAACCCTACAGTGACAGAGCTGTAGCATAGATGACATAGTAATAGGCCTTTCCATTGTAGGTTTTTAAAATTTATTGGCATCTTGGGCTATAAATGGGATTAGATGATGAGATGCATAAGTGATGCAATTGCTGCTCACCAGAGTTAAGCTGAGCACTCTGCAGGGTCATGGGGAGGAACATCTCTGAGAGTCACAGAGGTGACAGCACTTTCAGCACATCCTGGGGATCAAATATTTTGAGGGCTCTCTTGGTGGATTTTAGGCAAAATCTGTTGGAGGCAAGGAAACAAGGCACTGGATCTAATTTTCAGCAGCCCTTCTCCTTGCAGGATTTCTAGACAGCATTTGAAGTACCTCAATTTTCAGTGCAGAAAAACAGCAAAATTGGTTAGGACAAGTCAACACCAATTTGTCACTGTGCAGTGACTGGAGTCCTGGTGCATAAACCAGTCCTCCCTGCTGCTCCCAGCGGGATGCTGGCAGCCCATTTTCCCAAACACCCCAGCACCTCTGGAACGTCTGGATTCCAGTTTTGGAGCAGAAGAGATACAAAAGCACCAGCTGCTATAGAGAATCCTTCTCACAGGCTTTTGACATCAGTTTTGTCTCCAGGAGCCCACCCCTGGTATAACCATCGCCTGAGTGTAAAGACTGGTATGTGTCTCCGGAAATGGAGTTTAGATGTTTGTCTTATCTGAACAAGTTCAGCAACTGAACACAGTGTGCAAAAAAGCGTGAGCAACCCTGACAAAGCAACTGCCGCCTCCTTATCACGGTCTCCAAAAGGACTAAAAAGAATCAAGCATCAGAGACTTATCTCTCGAGAGATGTTCAGTGCCCATGGCTTACCGATCAGCTCTAACTCCCTTTTTCACCGGAGTTTGGCTGCCTTGTTTTTGGCCACACAGAACAGCCTTGCCACTTCCTGAGTGTGGAGGAGTCATGAGGGGAAGGGCTGCGGAGGATGGGAGGACGCCAATGCTGTTGTCTTATATTTCTGGACAACAGGATGTTATATATATTTTTTAATTATTATTATTATTTTTTAAACTCATGGCAATTTTACCCTTGTGATAACCGCAACGAATGACCATCCCCATATCACAGGGAGGTTCTGAACCTTTCGTTCCTTCATTGCCATCACCAAAGATGTGAACAGGTTTCCTTGAAGTCACGCTAACCTTGTCTTCCTCTCTGTGTTCTCCAGTGTTTTCTCAGTGTGTTCTCTTCAGTTTGGGATCCTCTATCTGAAGTCCTCCAAAACTGCTTCTGCCGTGAAACATATCAGATCCTTTAAGCCCTTCCCCTGACTCCTCCATCTGCAGTCAGTCAGCATAGGACTCCCAACAGCGCCAAGCCCTGCTCTAACAGCTCCCCCTGAAAACAGTGGGAAAACACCTTTTGATTTCAGGAGAGTCTGACTAATCCTGAATGCTGCTGAGAATACTCCACTGAAAGTACAAGATGAGTAAAGCATAGAAGTGCTCAACCCTGGAACATGAGAGATCAGGTCAAAGCTACCAGTGAGTAGGGAGGATGAGATCAATAGCTTAGACAGGACAAGACACCGAGAACAAACCATGCTTTACTCAAAGAGTAGGCTCTAGAAAACAATATTCTTAGGCTACAGTGTTTACTCAGCAAGAACAGAGGTGTCACAAAGCACTCCGTGATAGTGGGACACTCAAAAAATGTAGAAATGCAAGTCATCAGGTATCTGGAAATAACAGATCTCTACATTGGAACCTGTCTACAAGAAACAGGCTGGGGCTGGATCCCACATCAGCCATGTTTGGGATGTAGTGATGGCTGTAACCTTCATCTATTGTAATGTAAGGTCCCTAACACACATTCAACAGTAATATGAAATAGATACTCACTGGTTGTTCAAATACCTCAAATCATTTGCATATTTTAGTCAACACCGATGTCTGTAAACATGCAAGGCTAAGTTAGCAACAAGTGCTATTTATGGAGAAGTCTCACTGAAGGAGCCCTGCATAGCCAATATTCTTTAATCAGATGCTCCTCCATTAGTCCCACTCTCACAGATGCTCAACAGATACAACAGGGGTTGGAGCAGATGATTAGCTGGCATAACTAATCCCTGAACCCTCTTTCCATGCTGCAGCGGTTGAAGATTCAGCACTGATCATTGCTCCCCGTCCCTCAGCACAAGAGGAAACTATCATAGCTCAGGCCTACTGAGCAGAGCTATGAGAAAAGGACATTTTGTTTTCAGATGCCTTCCTCTTACAGACATTGAATGAAGAAAAAAAAAAAAAAAAGAAAGAAAGAAAAAAAGAAGAAAAACAACACCAAAAAACAACACAACACAACCCAAGCTCTGATGAGAAAGATAAATTCTCAAAAACAGTGGCAGACTCTCCAAGCAGATACCGGAGGAGAAATGCCACCAAGATCCGATTAGCCTGGTGAATCAGCACTGCAAACAGTATCTCTAAACCAAAACACCCTTCCTTTTCCCTTTCTCACACTCCTCTTCCCATCACTGCAAAGCTGTCCTAGCCCTCAGCTCCCCTGCCCACGGTTCCCACACATCGCCTGCCCAGGGTCTGATGTTGACTTATCAACACCTTCCATTGACGCTGGTCAGATGCTGGCAGAGGCACCAGGCCCTCATTGCTGGGTCACTAACATGGCACTTATCCCCTCCCCCGCATTTGGGGTGATTCAAGACTGCATGACTTGGGTTGGCAGGTAGGGAGAAATCTCATTTTTTGTGAAAGAGAAAAGCCTGCTTTTTAATCAAAGGACGACACAAAGCTCTCGTGTTTGCAGCCCATTGCCTGCTTTGTGAACTACTTATACCAACACAACAGGTTTTCCTCTAAAGTCTCATTGGAGATAAACCTCCTAGAAGACTTTTTGGTCTGGACGATAGAGAGAAGTGGCCCATTGCCCTTCTCCAAAGATCAATCCTTGTGCGCTAATCAATGACTGCAATTTGTGATTCTCCAATGAAGCTCTGTGAGCCAGGGGAACACCTAGACCTAGATTTCAAGCTAGCTTTGGAAAAAGCATGTGGCTGCCACAGCTGAGCAGGTGCACCTCAAGTGCCTTTCATGAGTTGAAGCAACAGAGAGCTGCATCCGAGCAAGTGTAAGAACTTGTATTATCTGGGAGAGGGAAGGGAGATGTGCAGATGGGACACTGAGGGACGTGGTTTGGTGGGCATGGAGACACCCTCACCAGAATAATTAACTGTGGTTCAAGAGCAAAGAGGCTGGAAGAGGATTGGCAGAAGGATTCTGTCCTTAGCTGACAGAGGAATTCAGTCAGGTTTCAGCTATTTACAAACACTTTGCTGTTAGCAGACTCTTCCCAACAGCACAACCATTACCATATGACTGCCTGTAAGCAGCGTCACATCACTCCACTGTCATCCAGATCAGTTCATTGTTTCCATACCTAACGGGTACCATTTTGGTCATTCCAAACTCAAGAGGCAAGCCCAAAGAACAGAGCCTGAAGCAGATAAATACCACAGCCCTTCCAAATCTCTGGCCTTGCCGTGTGAGCATGAAGCCAGGCGAGCTCAGGAGAGCCAGCCAAGCACCATCACAAGCACTCCCCAGCCTCCTCTCCTCTGTTCTGAGGCCAGCATCAGCCATATCTCTATAGTTGCTCTGGTTCCAGCAGGAGGAGCTGGCTATACACACATTTTTGTCTTAATGTAGGGCCTAAATAAACAGTCAAATAAGAACTCAGTCTAGAATACCCTGTAGTTTAAAGGATTCCCTCAATTCTCCGTGTTCCTTTTATTCCCATGGCAACTTATACAAGTCTGATCTTCAGTCCAAATACTTTTTTATGCCTACTTTTCTAATATAACTAGAAACACATACACAAATTTGATGCAGACTTGTACATTTTTCACAAACATTGTAACACCTTGAACTTAAGCAATAGCTGAAAGGTATTTCTTTTCTAATTACAAATATGTCAGCCTCTATTTATGTAGAAATTGAGTGCTGGTCCTGTGGCTAATGTGGGAAAGGTTCAAAACACCACTCACTGCCACTTAGGAGACAGAAACAGATGGAAAGACCCTCACCTGGAAAAAAATGAAAGAAAAGACTTTGAGGAAAGGCCTTCAGTTGTAGAAGATGACAAGAAAATAGATGTGGTACTTAGGGTCATGGTTTAGTGGGTATGGTGGTGATACACTGGTGGTTGGACTAGATCTTGGAGGTCTTTTCCAACCTTAATGATTCAGTCATTCACTGAAACTACTTGGTTTAAACAAGTGCATAAAATCATTGTCTCATGTCACATGTGAGCAAAATGTCCATGCTGAGCCCTTTGCCTACCTCAAGGCAAGAAGGGGCTTGCAGGACCAGCTCACTTAATACTTTCCAATGTCTCCAGCAGGGTTTGGACCACTTTTCAAAGGATTCACAACCCTTTTCACCGAGCTAAACATTTCCTGAGACCCTTTAAAAACTTTGCAGAAATATTTTGCACCTCAACACCTCTGCAGTCCTTCTGTGAGTTCCACATCCACTAAATAACAACAAAACAGCTTGCTTGAGTCACGAGCATGCTCTGTCAGAGGCCAGGAGTGAGCAGCAAGGACTTTGCGAAATTGTCAGATATATGCACCTGCTTATGAGTGGATATGAGTGGATACTTTGTCCCATATTTTTGCAGTACGAAAAGAAACCTGAGGTTTTACCTGACAGCTTCTTACAATCCAGCCAGTGTAAGGTATAATACAGTCTTTTTTTCCCTTGCTTCTCAGATCTCAGGAGCGCGTGCCAAAAGACTGTCAACTTGTTAAAAGTACATTAATGCAAATTCCAGAGCTTTCAGTTATGTTTATGCTAATAGAAAGCCTCCCGCTCTGTGACAGGCCCAAGTGAAGAGTCAGTAACAGGAAAATTAATTCCAGCTGTTGAAATTGATTTAAAACTAGCTTATTCATAATAATAATAATAATAATAAAAGAATTCCTGAAGTAATTTTTGTTTTTTTTTTTAAAGGGGGGGAAATACAGAAAGCACAAAATCATGTTTACTGCATGAAAGCAGAAAGGGTTCTCCTGTTGGGAAGAAATCTTCCAAATTTAATCAAGCCTGGTTAGAAGAAAGCTCCAACTTGTTATCAGGTTGTAAGTGTAGATTAACATGAAAAGAATTAGCTATGTGCACAGCCTGATTTTGCAAAGGAAACACAAGGGTGTTGTGCGTGTATTTTGTTCTATATTCCTTACGTCTAATCCACAGGCAAGGAGACCAAATCCAGGCTGCAACAGGATGGGTAGTATTTCAGCTGATAATGGTTGTGTCCTGAGCATACCAGAGCTCTTGGGTGGGAACATTAGCTACCCAGGACCACTGCCTTTAGTCACTGTTTTCACATTTGTTTTTTTCTGACTTTAATTCTGAGCGATTTCCATGTTTAGACAACCCCAGTCTTGGGATCGTATATCCCAACTTTGCTGGGGTTTCACAGTTCAAATCAAGATCTAGATGTGAAATTGCTGGCTGGCCTGCTGTTTCTAAAGTGATCTCAAATGTTCGTATCCTTCATCTAAATAACCAGATCCAACAGTGGTCCTCAGGCCTTCGACTATCTCTACATATGGCCCTAAAATATTTCATGCCATTTCAGCGCTATCAAAAGCAGCTGAAGGAACATAACACCTTGCAAAATTCAGTTCTGAAATGGAAAGGGAGGCATTCTTTAAAATTTGTTCAGAAATAGGCTTTCAAGCTTTCAACACCTACAGCTGGAGCCAGATCCAAAAATACCCTGTGTTCTCATTTAACCAAACAAAGGGACTGAGTTTCCAAAACACACGATATCCACTGCTGCCATACCCTCCTGAGTACAGGATCTGTCCCTCTCCTAACGAGCTCTTCTGAAAGACCTGAAGTCTTATTTAGAGTCCTGCATAGATGCTCAGACCTATTTTTAGCCCCTATAGTATCCAGCTGCCAATAATATGAGTAATTAGCCACAATTGCATCATCTGATTAGGACCATATTCCTTGCAGCTTTGGAAGGGACTGATCCAGGGTTCACTGACATCAGCAGAACTCTCTCCATTGACTTCAACAGATTTTGCATCCAACTTTAAGGGACAGTCATGTTTCTAACTACTGAGAAGCCCTAACACCTCTGCACAGGACTTCACTGCCTCCATCTCTTATTTCCGGAGAACGAAAGCTCCCCACCTTGAATCTATTTGCACTTACCTCCATTTCAATGCTGCACAACTTCAGAGGGGTGAAGACTGAAAGGTGCCATGACTTGCATGGATTTAAACCAACATATGACACAGAGGAATTCACGAGTGTGTGCGGCTGTGAGGATAAAGCATTGGAACAGTTTCAGCAAGAACCTTGGCAGAAGCCAAGTGAAACCCAGCTTAACACAGGAAACCAATAAAGGAATCCAGTCTCAGCCCCATAAGGAAAGAACTGGGCTGGAGGAGATTGCTTCCTTTCAAAGAGGGAAAGCAAGAAGGAGCTCTCTCTAGAATTCCCACTAGAATTTCAGAAATTTGTCCCCTTATTGTCAGCTACACAGGCTCAAGATAAACTTTATAGCCTGCCAGAGCTCAGTAAAACAATGGAATGGGCAGAGTAACTGCTGGATTGGAGACAGCCATTTCAGAGACCAGCAGTATCCCTGACTCATGCCATCAGAGGAAGGAAAGAACAACAATAAAGAAAGCACAGGCTATTCCTCTGACTGCCCCCCATGACTTCTGCTAGCGCATGCCAGGAAAGAAGAACACTGCACATTTTTAACCGAGGAATGTACTGCTAGAACCATCATTTGAACTTAAAAGGGCCATTCACAGCTTTATCTACCAGTTATAGTCAATTCATGAGGGGAAACGAAGCATTGCAAATTAAATGAAAACCTGATTAGTAAGGAGGAGGGGGGGTGGCAACTTTTGCAGGACTGTGACATCTCTCCTGAAAAATGAAGTTTTATGGATGGAAGTGGGAAGGATTTTCTGAGGGCTCCTATTGCCTTCTGCCCTTGCACACCCCATTATTTTGCAGTGGGTTCTTGACCAGACTCTGTTGTCAAGCAAACAACCAGGTTCCAGCTTGTAATCTGATGCAGGTCAGTCTCTACCTGCCTTCAGCTCCCTTGGCACAAAATCAGCAATGCAAACTCAGGAATTCAAATACCATCGGTTTGGGGAATGGGTGTTTGTTTCTAATAACAAGCAGCTTTGGGTTATTTTTCTCTGCCTTCTAGATCCCAAGTTTTTTAGGCATAACCAAGTTGAATTAGGTGGGGGGATGGAGTTTACACAAACATGAGGATAGAAATGTGCTTTTAAAACAAAGCTAAAACTCTCACGCAGCTCTTTAAATCCCAGGGACCAGGTACTGAATCACCAAAGAAATGATCACTGGCCTCACCAGAAAATGGTGGTGCTGCACATCCTCTTGCATCCATTTCTTATTCACACAAAGCAAGCTTGAGAATTGAATGAGGATGATGAGGATTCATCCCTACTACTTACAGAAACTGTTACTATCCAAACTCTTCAATAGACAGCAAAATCATTCATGGGGTTCTTAATCTATTTTCAGTGGAGTTTGTTTGAAGTGGACAGGTAGTAAAAAAGTAAGGAAGAATGGCTATGTGTACAGGAAAGGCTGGAAGAACTCCTCTGCCTGCTTTTGCAGGGCTTTGGGGCCTCCAATCTAGTCAGAACGATGGTGAAACAAAGGAATTTGAGAAAAGGGGGAAAAAAAAATTACCGTCACCTCAACAGCTTCCTGGTTGCACCAGTCTGAAGTGACTCCTGAGCCTGCAGGGAAGAGCAGGGTATGCAGGATCCCACACGCACAGGGTCGAGGTCACATTCTCCATGAGCTGCCCTGTTCCACATCCTCCTGCAGAAGGCTGGTCTAAGAAAGCAGGCACGTTTCAAACCACCTCAACATCATCCACAGCTATTCAGATGCTTCCTAAAACACGAGTTAAGCTGTGCAGCACACATACACCTCCTGCTGGATCAGGCCTTCATTTCAAAAAGGAGCTGGACTCTTTTACAAGGCATTAAGTTTCATTTGCAATTACTTTGGATTTTATTGCACTACTGAATATAACAGGTTCATTAACTGGGCCAGCAACATTGTATCCATATGCCTTTTTAATAGAGCTTTTCTGTTATTGTTTCCTTATTGGTCTTTTCCCTTTTGCAATATGCAACTGGATTTTACTGGCATCCAGCTTTAGCAACAGGCCCCAGGTGGCTCCTCCAGGACCCTTATTTGTTAATTTGATGGCTGAATTCGTGCAACAAGGAATGAAAAATACTTAATGAAATACCCAGGACGCTACTTTACAGCAATGGCAGCAACCCAACAAGTGTTCCCTAGAGAGTAAGCCCTCTGGGTTAAGCCGTGCCTTGTCCCCCTCACCCCCAGAAGCAGGATGTTCCTTGCTGACATACCTGCTTTGATTCCAGTGGGACAGAGGAGAGCCATAAGAAACATCCCCCTGTGAGCATCACGTGGAGCTGAATGCAGGGACTCCTGCAGGTGTATGCTTCAGAGCACCTGCAACACTCCTGGAAGGTAATCAGCAACTGAAAGAATTGTGCCCTAAATTTGACAAGCCACAGAGTTTCCATAGAGAACATCATTTTTATTTTTCAGGGCAAAACTTTAAGAGAGTCTGGTTCAGTCCAACAGCTCCCACTGAGAACCTGGTGGCCAGGATCTCAAAAGAGCTGATCTCTCACCAGCATCTGCTCCTCTAAGTGCTTTCAAGAGCTTGTGCTCCTTTGAAAACCTGATTCCCTGAACAAGATACCAGCAGCTGATGGTTAAACGTGAAGGGCATGCACTGTTTTCTTGCTCATGCCTTGTTAAATAATGCATTTCCTTCTACAGCGGATAAGCACTGAAAAGCCTCATGGAAGAAATACATCTAAAGGAGGGATTGGAATAGAGAGATAAGCCGATGGTGGAGAAGAAGGGAGTTCTACTTGCACAATTCCATGTCAAGAATTTCTTTTATTACACCCTCCCCACCAGCAGAAATGCCAAATTATCACAAACAAAACATTGTGTGAGAAGGGCTTGATTCTGAGGACTTGAGGGAAAACAGGGAAAAGGTTTCAGGTTTTTCTTTGCTGCGAGTCCTCATTTTGATATTTGAGGAATTTACATTCATTTAGGAGCAACATCCCACAGTGCTCCCTTTCCAGACACAGCATCTTGGAACAGTTGTTCTGCCAAGAGCATGAGCAGCAATGATCTTGCTGGGGTAACAAGCCACATCCCCCTCATGTCCCAGAGGGGAGCATCTCACACTTGCTCACCAACTGAGGACTGCTTGGGTTAAGCAGAAGACTTCGTACTAATAAACCACAGCACAGATGAGAAACATCTTCCTGTCCTCAGCACTTTCCCCCTTCTTACCTCACGTATCCCTTTACATCAGACCACAGGAAATGCTTGATTCAAGGACGCCCTGCTGCGACCTCCCCTTCAGCCCTCCCCACAAAGCCCCAGGAGCCCTTTCAGCATCTTCTTCACTGGTGTTTTCCTGGGACCCGGACACCTGAAGCAGTGCAGGTATCTCTGCACACAATCCGACACCAAATCTGAGCCCTTCAGTGCTTTCTGGAACACACAGCTATCTCCAGAATCCCAAACAAATACATTAATTGCTTTCAATTTATCAGCCTCAAATCATTCTGTCTAATTACCATTCATCTAGAGTTTGTGTTTTTAATGGTTTATGGGTATTGTTGGTAATCTTTTAATTTCTCATTAAAAACAATATCTTGTACGCACTATGTGTGAAAAGCCCTAATCCGATAAATCAAGCAAGAGTAACACAGTTAAAAGGAAATCAGTGGAACAATATTTGGGTTTATATATTTCTGCCAGTCAATTTGTAATTAAAAGTTGCTACTTTAAAAAACACAGTTGTTGCTGTGAAAGCCATTATCAGTCGGCATTTTCATATGAATACTGCTTTAATTAATTAGCAAAAGTAAATACATTATATATCAAAAACCGCTTTCCCACTGAACCCATGCGTTCCAGAACAAAAGGCTTAATAAACCACACAAAAGAGGGACAAATTAGCTGATCCCACCCTCCCTTTTCAGGTTTAGTCTTTTAAAGTTCTCCAAGGTTCCCCCCCAACACACTTGCCTTTCTTTTTTTAATACATTGTTTGTTTTTCCTTAGAAGTGTGTATGGGGGGAGAAGATGCTACACAAACACAAAACATGCCATTCAAATTAAATGATTTGGAAATCAGTTTTGCTGGTTCTTAGAAAACAAGAGTGTTTATGATTATTAAAAACCAAATGTAATTACGATCACATACAACAAGGTCCCTTTGGAACAAATTATTTGCTGAACATTAAGGGGTTAGAATTTGATTCACAAAAGGAAACGATGTGTTTGAAAAAATTCTTTTGTCTAGGGGCTTTCCAGAGCCTGGAGACAGCAGGAGAAACTGCTAAATTTTTTGTCAATAAACTGGAGAGAAAGCGTGGCTGAAGAGTGTTATCTCAGCCTAAGGTCTATGACAAGAACATCAGAAGCATCAATCTTCCATGCCTTGAACAGAAACCAAGGGTCCTGCCATCTCACTGGTGAACAACCACTCACCTCGTCCTGGCCTCCTCTTCGCTGAATTGCCCATCGGTGAGGAGCAAGGAATGGAGCTGGCACCTTTGCTGACTGATGGCTGAGGCTGCACAGGGCAGCAGGCTGGGGAGACCCTAGGGCAGGAGCACGAATGCAGATGGAGAATCTGACCTAAACAAAAGCAACAAATAATCAGCCAGCTAAGGCTACCTGTTGGGTAAATGGTTCCTCAATTTTATTAGACCTACCTGGAGCTGGAATTACAGCAACCTTAGCACGCTGAGCCTCACCACCCCATCAGCAATGTCAACACATTGCTCAACAGATGAGGTCAAGAATGGCAAATACCTGGCCAAAAGAAAAATGCAGTCACCCAAGGGAGAATTTAGACTTTGCATACTTCTCCATGAGAGCATCAAAGACTTTCCACCGAAGGATGCCTCCAAAAATAAAGGCCAACACTAGGAAGGCTGGACTGGCTATTTGTGTTGCCATTAACTACCATTCAGCAAATGCAAACCCGAGGCTATGCTCACCCCAAGGCAGTTTGCAGTCACCGACTCCCACTCCCTCCAGCAAACTTCCATCTCGCCAGATATTTAATCTCGCCCACTCTGTCCTGACTCCAAGCCATCTCCCCATTTACACCAGATACTCAGCATGTTTCCTCTCCAAGTAGATGGCAAGCAAGCCTCCTCCTTGAATGAATTAATAAATCTTCATCCTCTATTTTTGGGTTGCCTACAAAGACCTAATGATCAGTCCTAGCTCCACATGGTTTTCCTTAAGTTTTCTCTTCCCTTGTGCAAAGCATTTGGAGAAGAGACAGTGCTTTGCCCTGATTGCCTCACACACCAGCAGTGCTCTAAGCAATCAGAATTAATACTTCAGGAAGACTTAAGAACCCAAATGACTTTGAAGGCTGTCCCCCTGTTCGCTCAGTTCCTGCAAACCATCATACCACAACAGCAAATTTCTGCAGACAAGAGCTGTTCACCTTTCCACCTTCTACTCTCATCCAAAGGCTTCCACGCAACCCACTTGATACCTTACGTACCAGCCTCAATCCTTCATTCCCCAGTTTTGTCTGAGACACAATTTGACAAGAGACACATCTGCTACAGGGAATGCCACAGGGTTTCAGCAAGAGGCAGTTTCCTTAAAGTCCCAGTGTGATCTGGATGCCAAACTAATTACTGAAGAAGCCAAAATGATGCTGCTAATCAGCTGTGGGCTTCTTACGTGGGCTCAGAACAGACCTGCTGTATTTACTCTTCAAGCAGTGCACAGCCTTGTCAGGTGCCATTAATGTAAGCTACGGCTTCTCTCCAGAAAAGCCACATGTCAGCAGACACAGGAGATTCCCATGCAATACACGGGACTTGGGCTGGGATGCCACAGAGAGCACGGCACTGGGGGATGTTCCAGCACAGAGAAGTGTGCCTCATGCAGGCCTTCACCACAGGCATTCTTTTCCCTTCACATAACTGCATTGATTGTTATCATTGTTATATTTGGTTCAACAGCCCATCTGGAAAGTTCTTGACTCCCTTGGCCCCCGTAAATAACCAAGCCCAGCTCTAACCAGAGGCAGTTGACAGAATCAGCCCCATTGCCCTTTGGCAATTCTTCCAGGAATTTTTAGGGTTTTTACCAGTCAGAAAAAGGCTTTGATGCTTTGGAATCAGGATTTTATGAAGATCATTTTGTAGGGTTCAGCCAACTCATGAAGTGTCAAGTGGGGGGCACTCTTTCATCTCATTGCTGGATGGGGAAAAAGATCCTCCCTCTTGCCGGAATGAGGACTGGAGAGGGGGGATGCATCTTGGAGGGATGAAGGCTCATCCATAGAGGGGAGGGTTTCTTTTCTCTTGGTAGAGTCCACCCACCACATTCCCATCATACTGACTGCTGTAGTCCTGTCTGCTCTGCGGGCTGCATCAGATAAGAACTGCTCGCTCCAGTTCTGAAGCTGCTCTGCAGGGACCTCCTTGCTGGCAGAGCCAGGCTCTTCCTCACCCTCCTTTCTCAGCTGGCTTCAATGGCTGCTGCACTGCTAGGGATGCTGCCAGAAAACCTGCTGCTTGCAAAGAATCAGACAGGAACCAAGACAAGGCGAAGGAAACTTCATCTATCTTCCACTTCGCAGTTATAAACACTCACTAATTTTTTTTTTAAAGGTAGTAAAAAACCCAAGGAATTCTGTTTTCTCAAAATGTACGTGCAAATTATCATCCAGAACAAGTTAAAGGTCTGTCCAATAGCCATTCTTTGAAGTGCTCAAAGCTGTACATCTCAGAAGATAACACAAATCCAGCTTGTACCCATTTCTGCAACAACAGACTTCCTCTGCAAGGGAGAACACATCTCTCCCCAGCAAGCTTGGGCTCTGCCAGCCTAGCTGCCAAGCCATTCCTTTGCTGACTGCCCATTTGCCACGACCTGGCTCTTGCTGCCTTTGTGCAGAGCTGGTTCATAAGTATCCACATGATATTTGCAAATGCCAAAGCTTCCATCAGCATTCAGGTCAGCGAAAACACTGATGATCCACCATTACACCCAGACTCAGTTCACAAGATAGCTATTCCAATCCAGAGGCCCCACATGTGATCTGAGATATCCCATAACTCCTGAAGTTATGGAAAGAGTTTGCAGGAGAAACTCAGCAAGAAAAAACCCAGGTTATTTTGTTGGGACACCCAGTGTTTCAAGCTACCTGCAGTTCAGAATGTTAGTACACAGGCCATGCTCATGGAGCCTGTGATTATGTATTGGACAAAGTACTTAGCTGCTGTTGATTTATTACAGAAGAAGAGCAAGCAGTGGTGTCACAGTGCTCCAGCAGATGCGTGGCCACCAGATACTGACACACTGATGAGAGGAGTGAAAATAACACACAGGATAAATCCAGAGCTTCCACTGCTCCTCCTGCAAAGCAGCAGCCAAAGGCAATGTCAGCAGCAGCTCCCGGGGAGACTGCAGCAAAAAGGCTCACCCAGGCAGTATCCTTCAACCTGCTTCGCTCATGCTCCTGCTACAACCAAGCACAAGCAGCCACTTCTCAACTAACCTGCAAGCAAGTTTCACCACAAAACTGCTTTCTGCTGCCGATGCATCAGATAGGTTTCTGTGCATTGCACCTTTCGGGTCTACTGCTGAAGGCAAAAGAATGTTCTTGCAGTGCTGAAGCAGAACTGACTGCAGTTTCCAGCTCTGCACATACGACCTTGAAAAAGTCATTCAGCTCTTCAATGGCTGGGCTGTTAACTGCAGAATGAGGTTCCTCCAGCTTTTGGCTGTCTTGTCTGTTTAGACTGTAAGCTCTTCAGGGCAGGGACTGTATCCTATTAAGCGATCATAACTCTCTCTTAATTAAGGTCTTCTACACATTCAGGGCCCTCACAAAAATGTCATAAAACAAAAGCTTTCTAATAAATTGTGGGGAATTCCACATTCTGATCCAAAAGGGCTCAGTGGTTTTCCCTGCTGAATATGGTGCCGAATCCCTTGTTAGATTGTGTGTGGAGGGGGAGGAGGGAAGACTCCGTATAATTTAAAGAGATTGCATAAAAGACAGTTTAAGTCCTTGTGACTGTATATTTCTTTTAATTAGTTTATGCATAGTGCATTTGCATGGGAAGATGCACAGCGTGTGGACGAACTTAATTAGGAGAACAATACGTTCCCTCTTAAGATAATGACTTGAGGATTATGAAAATTATTATTCGAGATCCATCCATGGGTCATTCGAGGTTCAGTATCCAGCGAACTTTTAAAATGCATTGAGGTCAGCAGTTTGGGTACTGTCAGTAAAGTCACTTGATTTTACTGCTGTTTAAATGATTAATTATGAACAGTGGCTGCATGCACCCCCCCAGTTACACAATAGCCCAAGGACTCACTGCATTTTACATGTGCCATCAGCTGGTCTGGAGAGACCAATGCACAAAATGGGGCCGTGAGATGCGCTGCAGTCATCTGCCAGCAAAGACTCCTTTGGAGCTCTTCCCTCGTCTTTCACAAGTCCTTTGCCTTTTTGTTCCTGGCTGGGGATGCAAGGAATTTCAGCCTTTGTTAAGGAATCTTTGTAGCTGAAGAACCAAGACAGTTAGGTGAGTGTTTAAGGGCTCAGCTCGGCAGCCCGTGTGAAATGAGAAACAACACATACCATTTCACTACAAAGTACTTGCAGGCAGCTGAACTGGAGGCATCATCTAAGTGTATCAGCCTTAACTCTGGCAGCTTGGTGGGTCTCCAGAAAGGCATCTTTTCTCTCCTTCTCTCTGAATCACAATCTACTCATTAAGGAATGAGCAAAAATCTAAGAAGTGCTCCTACATCTTATCACACCAGGCCGGGAAACAGCTCTCTTTGAAACAGCTTCCACAAGGGTTGTATTTCCCAGCCAGGTCAGCTCAAAGAATCCAGAGCCCATCCTGCTCTTCCTCTTCAAAGAGCAGCTGCCAATAGGAGAATACCCAAGATAAAGACATTTCTACCAGCCCTGCACGTATTGTACTGCCACTTCTGTGCTCACACTTCTGGAGGGGAAACTCTGTACCTGGTCCCCAAACTTTTGAGTGTGGCCACCCCAGTGCAGGGTGTAGCATCACCAGCTGTTTCACAGTGCCTGTCACCAGCTATCTCAGAGCTGTTTTGCAATATAACACCAGATGATACACACAAGAGGCAGAGCCCAGCACTCAGCATTCCCTGCCCTCTTCTTCCCCACTGACACGTGAGGCCAGAACTACACAGCAGAGCACCAAACCCTAGGCAATGGCATCCCAATGCACTTATGGTTAGAGAGCTCGGAAAAGTCCAGCTGCTATGGAGATGGGAAGCAGAGAAAAGAAATAAAAACAGGCTATTAATTATAGGACAAGGAAAGAACAGCTCCTTGCTCTCTGCAGGGTCAGTAGATACAGTTTGTGAGCATCGCTCATTACTCAACTGCTCTTGTTGATAACGTGGCACCCAAAGCATGCTAGGCACTGTACAGGGCAAACAAAGATGTCCCTGCCCCGAAGAGATTACAATCTAATTCAGATTTTACAGTCATATTTCAAAAGCATAGCAAGATCAAAGCCTTGCTCTCCTCCCCCAGGCTCTCATTCTCTCTAGTGGAATATATCTCGATTCATAAATCAGAGCAGCAACACTCAGTGAATACTGCCACTGAGGACACAAAAGACGACACAGAGATGCCAAAAAGGTACTCCTAACATCATATTTGAACTTGGGAGAGAAACTCTGGGCGCAGGAGAGGGGAAAGCTTACAGCAGTTATTATTTTTGACCAAAGAGTAGCTTTGTCTGGGTGCCAAGCCACCAGCAGTGACACCACAGATCAACAATGCTCTAGAGCAGAAGATAAAAACAGAGATCATTCCAGAAATTCAGTGAAACTTCAGGAGGCATTAGGTGAGATGGTCTGGAAATACTATAAAACTGGGACAAACAAGATACAGTAATGTTTTATTTAGAAAAGGACACCCTGAATTAGATTAGTAATTCCAAAGGCAAATTCCAGCACTCCTGTTTGTTGGTTCATTCACAGATAGCACTGGCAGCACCAGGGCACACTTAAGCATGCAGGAGTAAAGACAGGCACATCCCAGGCATTATCTCCACTACAGCATCTATGGACTTCCCCCTTAGAAAAATCTGCAATTCAAACAGTAAATTTGCCCCGAACTGCTTAATCTGCAAGCTCCAGTGATCTGCCTGCAATGGGATGCACAGGCAACAGATGTTCAGAAACCGAGCTGGCAGTTTGCATCACCTGAATGTGTGATTGGGAGCAAGACAGAAAGGATGCACATTGCCTGGGAACATCTGATAACGCCGTGCCCTTCAGAGTTTGCACGTCGGTGAAGGGGCAGGAGCAGGGCTCAGAAATAACCAGAAGCTTCCTTCTCCTTCCATGAGTCACTCCTGCTTCAAGGAGCTGCAGCTTTGATTATTAACTGGGCTAGTCAGCTAGATATTTAAATGATTCCCAAAAGTCATTAAGAGCCCAATCAGATATGCAGTGCTTGACTCTAGCACAGGAATGCAGAGAGGGAATTATTTGCATAAACTATGCTTTAGAGAAAACCTCCATGTATTTTATATTTCAGGGTACTGGAGAATCTGATTTAATGGAGCCGAAGAACAGAAAAAGAAGCTTAGGCAAATTAAGGGACCACATTAAACACAGAAGAGTTAAAAAATAAAAACATCACCTAGTGCAACGATTAGGAACAACAAAATATGATGTCAAAGCATTCTTCTTTCTATTCCCTAAGCAACAGGCAGCTCCTTTAGATTTTCCCTGACTCTTTAAAGAGAAAATTCAGCCTTAAAGTCAAAGCACTGCCTGAAGACATGTGGCTGACCAGATCTCACCACCTTTCTGTACTCTGTCCCAGCTCAAGATCACACAACACAGGGAAGAAGACATAGGGAGGGTGGACACAAAGTCCACCTTTGCCTAGCAGTAAGGTGACGTTCACCCCTCTGCCCTGTGCTGAGACAGACTCACTCACATCAAAAACTCAAAGTCACTCACCCGTGGAATTGTTTTTATGGGAAATGTGGGATGGCAAGAAGCCTACAGGGTTTAGTAGGTCTGAAGGCAAGACCAGTAATACAAGTCTGCAAGACCACCTTTTCAGGGACAGGTAGAGGGGTGCTTAGCTTGGGTTACAAGCCTCCACATGAGCTAAAGCAGTCTCATACTGTGTTACCCCCCAGCAGCAGGCAGCTCCTGCTCCTGTTATGCATGGCCTCAGCTGCAATGGGCCTTGGGGCTTCAGCTCAAGCCCCTCTGCGGGGAGATCATGCCCAGAACATGGCACCCTTCCCACCCTGGCTTGGAACCATGACAAGCAAAATCATCTCCATATCTGCGGCTCAGACAGAATTCATCTGAAACCAAGACTCAGGATGGCTGGAAAGCTAGATTCAGTCTGGAATTTGTGACAAAACAAGGAGGGGGGGCAGGCAAAGAGGCTGTAGTGAAGCAATGTGAGCACCCATCTCTCCAGCAGCTAAGAGCAATCAGCATTTCACACTAACACCCTAACCCATGTTTCAGGCAGAAAACCAGCACTCCCATCAGCACCCTCGGAGCCCATCTGCACAACGGGGCTGAGATATTCCACCTCCTGCCTTCCTTCCCTCCAGGACGGGAGCTGGCAGATTCAATGCACTCAAGCTCACAAAGCCTTCCCCAGAAGCGGCCGTGAAGAGGACAAAATTGTTAATGTTATTATGATTAGAAACCAAGGTCGTTCTGTGCAGTTATTTAATTAAACCATAAATACAAACGGATAAGTGTCTAATGAGCCAGCTCTACGCTGCATGTTTATATTGCTCTGAAAAGAACAACGCTTAAACTAGTTGCAAATAATAGTGCTCTTCCCCAGCCTGCTATTCCCTGCAATCAGGAATCAGGCCGCACAGTAGTTTGCTGACAAATTGGTTCGTGTTATGAAGATAATGAAGGCATCAAATTACTTCGCTCTCTTTCCCCCTGGAAGCAGCGAGGCTCTTGCAGCAAGAGATTGCCAGGGCTTTATTTGTGTGTGTCATCTGTGACAAGATGTGGCTCTGAGGCCTGGCGGCTAAGGCAGGCCAGCTCCAGCCACACTTGTGGCACAGCCACGCTGCGGGCCCTGAGCTCCATCCATGGTGCGTGGGGAGAGGACAGCTCCTCAGCTCTGGGGCCTTTCTACCTGCAGGACCCACAGATACCCCTGGGTGCTCTGAGGGAGCTTGCCAGGGTACCACAGGCTGCTGTGTTACAGCAGGGCAGCTTTTCTCCATTGTACAGAATTGTGGAATCATGCGGGTTGGAACAGACTCTTAAAGGCCATCTGGTTCAACCGCCCTGCAATGAACAGGGATACCCACAGCTCCATGAGGTGCTCAGAGCCTGTTCAGCCTGACCTTGGCTGTCTGCAGAGATGGACACCACCACCTCACTGAGCAGCCTTGCAAAAATCATCTTCCTTGTACACAGTCTGATTTTCCCTTCTTTTAGTTTGAAACTATTTCCCCTTGTCCCATCACAATAGATGCTAAAGAGCCTGTCCCCTTCATGTTTATGCACTCTGCCTTCCAGGAACAGAACCTGGAGCAGCAGATCCCACAGACTGTTGGTCCAGGGGTTGCACAAGAAAACAGAGCTTCTCCAGAAACAGAGCGCTCTGCGCCATGGCTCTGGAAGCATTCCTGCCTTACTTTCTGTCTGTCACCTGGTAATGGAAGGTTTAACTCCTCTTCTGGAGGTGGTTTCTGAAACTCAGAACAGAGAGAAAAGCATTTCCACCCCAAGCTGTTATTAATAAATAATGTATTCTGAACAGGTAAGATTTCAGTAAAATGGATCCAAACAGCTTTTTAAAGCCCCTCCAGCCACTATGAGCATCAACAAGCCCAGCAAAGCTCTTTAGTGATCATAACAAATGTGTCAGGCTATACCCTGCGATTGATTCGCTTTTGGGAACATAAGTTAAGCTTTAAATCTATATTTCATATATAATCAAGCAGCCAAATCAGCTTTTTGATATAGAACCCAGACCAGCCACTGTGTCTTTATCTCAGAAAGCAGGAGGGCCAACAAAGCTGCAGCCGGGGAAGTGACAGTTCTTCTTTATTATCCTCCCTGCTCATGCCCATCTTCTCATCTCCCCTATCAAATTTCTGGGCCTTTTTGATAAAAAAATAATATAAGAGCACGCTCCGCAGGAAGTGCAAGAAGGTTACAGATTGAGCAACGCCTGGGAACCCCTCTTTAAAAGATGCAACCATAAAAAGGGCCTGAAACTGGAGCGGGATAATGAAGCCCCTTTTAGTGGCATAGAAAGGGACATGGGGGTTAGAAACTGCATAGGAAGGCTCTCCCATACGGCCATAGACATCTCCCACTGCTGTTAAACACAAACGAGGAGTTTGGAGTCTCCCTGGCTGCACAACCATGCACTCACTTGTTGATGCTACAAGTTCAGCAGGTGGGGGAACAGGGGATTCTGTTGCATCCATCTCTGCCCTGCAGCACACAGTCTTCTCTGCAGTGCTGCTGCAGTGGTGCATAGCACCCACCTGGAGGAGAACTGATGCACTTGTGCAAGAAACACGCAAGGTTAAAGCAGGATTTCTCCCACTTGTGCAGCCAGATCAGTTCCCTGAGATGTTTTGTTGCACAGCCTTACAAACCTATAGGGTCACCATCACAAGGGAGATGTTAGGGGTGGGAAATCCCCCAAATCATGATGGCAATGAGTGGTTTTGCAGATGAAACCATGGCCTGCCGGTGCCACTCTTCATTCTCTGCAAGTGAATCTGAGCAGCATCTCCAAGTCAGCAATTACTTCCAATTGTAAAAACAAACAAACAGAAGCCCCTATAAACCAGACATTTTGGTAGCTAAGCCCCCAGTAGGAAGTCTCAGATTTGAGCTCCCAATAGATGCCAACAAAGTTTTAGGGTTTGGTTTAGATGCATTTCAGAGATAGCCACATAAGTGAAGAAAGGATTCAGCCCATCTGTGAAAGGCAACGTGGTATTTACGTTCAGAGTCACTGCTGAACCCCCTGTGAATGCTCCTCAAATCAGTGTGCTTTTCACTTGCACGAATATCCCACCAATCAACACACAACAGGAAACTCAAAGCTGAGGCTGGCACCTCCATCCATAATTCTCACTGTCGAGGGGAAAGAATAGGAGGAAAAGGCCTAAAGGGCACATTTTGCGTATCTGAAGAAAATTGGAAGGTTTCTGCCAGTCACCCACAGCCCTATCCCACCCAGACCACGTCTCTGTTACAAACCAACACGCTACAGCACTCATTCTTAATGGGCTGTATTCACAAGTGCCAGCCCCTGAAAACCAGATCAGCAGAAAGACAAGGGTTTCTGAGCTTATCTCTCACATCCTATGCCAATTTCCCACCGTTGCAATCTGCTTCCAAGCCAACACTTGGCATTTTATTACTTCAAGCTTTTTACCTTAAAATAGTGCTGTAGACCTGGAGTTGGCATCTTGCCTTGAGACGCCTGGTGACAACACTCTGATGCCCTTCCCTCTGTGCTTCAGTGTCCCTCCGCAAAAATAGGAGAAATAAGTTATTTTTCTCTATGGGAAAAAGGAATTTAATTCCAGATGAGTACATTACAAAGGAGGTGTGTTACAGTTTGAGCTTTGCCAAATTCAGCTTGGATTCTTCACTTAAATTATTTCACAAGATGTGACAATTTCAGCACTTCCTATGCCCCAAGCAAAACTTCTGAACCTGATATTTGCAAGAGTGGAGTTGGCTGGCTGCTGCAGGTTTCAGAAGCCTTTTTTTTTTCCTCCCCCTCTAAGCATACATTTAGTTTTGTCTCAGATCTCGGGAATGGGTAATTTGGATGACGGCTCACACCTGCAAGACGAGGTTGTTCTTGTGAGATTTTTCCAGTTCAGCTTAAGTTCCTAAAATCCACGAGACATGGTAACCACAGTTAGCAATGCACAATTGTCAGAGAAGAACTTCATTTCTTGGAAAGGGCCAACCTCTGAAAGGTACCTTAGGCCATAAACTGGGTACCCAAAACCAATAGGCACTGCTTACACCATCAGTCTTTACAGACAGATAGATTGCAAGGAAGATTGCTTTCCCTTCTGAACACAGTAGTAGTTATGGCCCGTATCTGTATTTCCTGTGATTCTCTGCACACACCCAATGCACCCCAGTCCTAGTCCTGCAGGATATTGCACTCTCCAAGCTCCAGTGACCTCCTCCCACTGCACCAGCAGTCTTCCGGATCAGGTTTATGCATGGAAAAGTGAAATCTTGGGAGCAATGCACTGCGTTGGTTATTTTTGTTTAGTTTGATCCCCCCCCACTCTCACCATGCCCAGTAAGGTCCGTTAGCATACAAGACTCTGAAATTCACTTCAGCTGCAATTAAATAAGAGAAGCTTAACCCTGAGGCTTCTGACAGCAAAGCAGGCAGGGAAACAAAAAGAACACAGGGGGGAAAAAAAAATCAATCCTAAAAAGAAGAGACTGGCTTGTGCTCACTGTTACACATAACAGACACAGGACTGTTCTGTCAGTGCCTTATCCCAGGCCTGTAAGAGTGGAGCACTCAGAATCATACATTGTGTTTGGTCCAGCCCTAATTCCTCTCCCATGCAGATGATTAAAAGGTACAAAGAGTGATTAATTAGCACCTCATATCACGCCTTTATAACTTGTAGTCATCATCTAGCAGCAGCCAGATGGGTGCACAAACACACACACATACGCAAGCAGACATGGCTCTCCCCCAGAACAGTCCCTCCTATGCAATTATAGCTGGGTGCCCCTAATTCTGATCTCTTGAGCATTTAATGCCTTTGCTCTGGGGTCTACACAATCCTGCTCTAATTTTGCCAGAGGTCTTTGTATCAAAGGCCTGAGCTGTGTGAAAGGTGATTTAGCAGAGATGGTGTCGGTGATTATTTTCAAAGGAACTGCTGCAGCCCCACCACGAGGGACACTGCAGCCTCCAGATAGGGGGCCCTTATCATATTTTCTATTCTCAGATAAGATTATGTTTCCTTTTTTCATCCTCCTTCCTGAATCTTCTTGATAACAATTGGGGGCCAGTTTAATCACGGAGGTTGAAATAACCAAAAGGGTTCCTATGGTGGCAGAGGGGAGGGCAGGGAACAGGGCCAGGTGGGTGGGGAGGAGGCAGAGCGCTTACTGGTCAGAAAAGTTTGGTAAGAGCAACTCAGAAATAAAGCCAGCAGAAAGAGGGTTATTTCAAAGGGAACAGCTGTTAAACTGCAACCAAAGGAAAAGCACATGCAGCCAATGTTCTTGTGGTCACCCATCAAAAACAAAAATAAAACGAGTTGTTCACACACCCATTCTGTGGTCTAAACAAATTAGAGTGAAAATGGGACCGGGACAGGGAGATGGATGACCTCAAAACAATAGGGACAGACCCTTTGTGAAACAGCCTTTTCTACTGCTGGTGGAGGGGTTCTGAATGCTCACTATGTCTTTGCAATAAGATGAATCGCTTAAGCATGATATGAATTGGCTCCAGGGAGCCTTCCCCAAGCCCTGGGGCTTGAATCCACTTGGGCTGAGCATCAGAGACAGGAGGGAGCAGCAAATGTCCTGCATTACTGCTCCCAGAAAGGAGATTCAGACCTGGAGCTGGAGATGAGTATGTGAAGGAGAAGCTCTGTCCCATTCCAGAACAACATGGCCATGTTCTAGCATGGTGGCTTTCTTAGCATATTTCCAGCAGGGTAAAAGCCCAATTAGTGTCTGAATGAAAGATCTGCTAAGAAATGTCAGTCTAAGCTAGTCAGCAATGACACTGTGTCCTCTGAATCCATAGAGAATCAGCACCCTAAATGTTGCATCAGACAGTGCCAGGCTTTGAGAGTGGCAGTTAAGGGGCAGGAGGTGGGCTGAGGAGATAACGCCTTTCAGATGGGCTATAAATCAGAACTGCTCATTGCCCGTTATTGTTAGGCACAACAACCCCCCTCCCATCTTTCTTGGTTGCAAAAAAAAAATAAAAATTGAAAAATCCCATTCTGCTTTGGCAGCACTGCCTCCAAACAAACCCTCAATCACCAGTGCGCGTTGTGTCAGTGTTAGTGCTCCCACATGCCAAACCACAGGGGACTGTTGATCCATCTCTGTGTAAAAGGGAACTGCTCTGTCCTGAAGGACTGTTAGCAAAGAGAAGCAAAGTGTATCTAAGACACCAAAGCAATTCCTGAGGCATGCCACGATTTTCTGAGCTGGAAAACTTTCCCTAAGGGAAAGCCCAGACAAGAGAAAACCTTTGTGATATTACCCCAATATTCCACTGGCAGGGACTGGGCCAGCATGAGCCATCCCTGCTATATTCTCTACTCAGACCTAGCAAAAAAGTCTGTGTTTCCAATAGTAATACTTGGAGGCACCCAAAGCCACCCAATGGATGAAGTCAGACATGAGGTCCTCAAGCATCCGTTCATTTTGGACATCCATGCTTTGCAGGTACCCACTGACCTGCTTTCAGTTACTGAAGGTCAGAACTACTTCCAGTCTGTCTTCTGAGACTGGAACATGACCAGGACCCAAATACTTTCGCTGATGGAGGCAACAGAGCAGGGCACTTGTCCTCGAAGACACTTACATGTGGAGTTCAAAGCCAGGCCCGATGACTGGAAGGCAGCGGATGGCAGCTTACCATGGAGTTCTTGGTAATAAAGTCTATTTGAAGACTCTCAGTGAAAAGTGTGTTCCTAATAAAGGATAACATTTCATGGTCATTATGCGATACACTTAACTTTAAAAGGAACAAAAATGCTGAGAAAGTCATTTTCTGAAAAGGGCTCTCGGATTTCATTACTATGGGTCAAGTGCCTGGGGAGAAGAATTAAAGAAAAACACGAACTTGTGCACAAATTAATTAAAGATATTTCCACTAATAAATTGTCCCCATATCCCAAGGCAGAGCCTTCAGTTTGCAAAATGTGGTAATATTCAAGTTGTGGTTTTCTCCACCAGGCAAGAGGTTCAGCAACATTTAAAATCAAATGGACAGAGTTGGCGATGTGGAGTTTCGGAATGGGAGGGGATCACTTCCTCCTTCAGCCCATAGAAAATTTCTGTCATTTTAGCATATTTCTAAGAAAGAAAGAAAGAAAGAAAGCCTCGGTACCCCTCTGAGAGGCTAAAACCATGATGACCTTTCAACTTCTAATTTTTCCTTGATTCAGCCAATTTCCCCAAACAAGATCCCCTTCTCCACATTCTTTCACCAAAAAATGCGGAGGACTGTTCCTTTTGATGCAAAGACAGTGCCAATTGCTGTAAGAGGAGAAAATTGTACCACAAGGGGAAAGAAAACAAAACAAAAATCCCAAAAGGAAAAACAGAATTCACTGTCAGCAGCTTTTTGAGTAGAGGGCCTGGCCCAGCCCAATGGTAACGATCCCCTTCTGACCATGGGAGCAGCTGCCATGGCAGGGGCTGCATTTAAGCAATACTGGGATGACAGCTCAGAGCCCTGAGCTTCAGCTGTTCCAACCTATAGCAAAAGATTTTTGGTCTTCTAGAGAAGTTTCCTACAGCCTACAAAGCCACTGCTGGGTAACACACCTCCAGCTCCTGAGTCTGGCATTGGGATGAAGCCAGCATGCAGCGATGCACAGAAATTGCTGCTCCTGTAAGGTGCTCTGCACAAGGGGTAATGGATTCAATCTTGGCCCCATTTTCTCATTGTTCGCAGCCACCACCAAAAAAAACCTTGAAGCTGAACTTAACTTTCTTGGATATTCCCCGTTTTATTCCCTGCCTGCTTGCATGCATTCAAAAGCATTTTTGGTGCTCTACATTTAGAGTAAAGGAAGATGGAAAGATCTGCAAACCTGTAAAGATCACCACTGCCTCACAGATCACTACTTGTTTGCCCACAGAAGAGAGGAAGACCTCACTCCCCAAAGAACTGACAAATCAGAACAAATATAGCTAAATAGTTCTGCTCTAGGAGCTGGGATTGTTTGGTTAGTATTGACCTGATCCCATTTGAACATCCCTGTTCTCACACTGATCAGGGGCTGAAACGGAAGGAAACTGCTTCAAGCTTCTCTTTCCCTTTATTTTTTTTCCCCTCTACCCCCCACCACTTAAATTTCACAGGCACCTGAATCTGATCACAACTTCCTCTGTCCAGTGTAAAGTTTAGTCTGAGAGAGCGCACATACCACAACGCGTTGGGATAATATTAATGTATAGTATTCAAAGCCCCAGGGCCTGTATGTTTCATTAATTTCCTCCCCATTAAAGTAAAATGAGGATATCCTGTAGAGAATTGCAGTGAACCGTTCGGACTGTGAAACTTGTCCTGACCCTGCTAAGAAAAACAGACAGAAGAGGAAAGAGCAGCTGATCGCAATGTACAGGCACCCAAATGAAACACACGGGCTCCTTGCTCAGCCTTCTTTGCACTACTACCGTGCAAATATTTAGCTTAACAGGATGTGAAGAGCTGGTCAGCAAGCGTTAAAAAAATATGCACTGATTTTTATTTGTTTAAAATGCGAAACATTTCCCGTACATTCTTTGTAGTGCATTAACCTCAGGCGCAATTTCCACTCTGGGATTGAGCAAGCCAAGGGACCTGGGTTGCACACGAAGAATTCAGATTACTGCATCTGTTTGTGTGTGGTTGGGATGTACATACCAATCCCTTCTCCCTAACCCAGTGCATCTGCGCTCTGCCAAACCCCAAAGGGCTGACATCCAAGAGAAACAGCTTCTTCCAACACAACTGGTTAGTATTGACCTGATCAGTACTGCTCACTGCCAGCCTCTGTAGAATCTTGAAGATTGGAAAAGACCTCAAAGATAACCAACTCCAACCCAACTATCAGCAATATTGCCCACTGACCACGTCCTTCAGTGCCACATCTCCGCAGTTCTTGAACACCTCCAAGGATGGTGACTCCACCACTCTCCTTGGGCAGTTCTGTACCAGCATGTCACCACTCTTTTTGATAGGACATTTTTCCTAATATCCAACCTCAACCTCCCCTGGCATTCCCTCTTGTCCCGCTGCTGTTACCTGGATACAGACCCCCACCTCACCACAAACTGTCAGATTCAAGACAGATCCAGCAGAGCCCCAAGACTTTTGGAAATGCAGTGCTGTATCTTCTCCTCCTTGTCCTAGCACCTTGTCCTTGGTGTTGTTCCCCACCTCCCCTCCCCTCCCTCCCTCCCTCCCCCCCTCCCTCCTCCCCCTCCTGTACCCACCCACCCACCTCAGTGTTGCAGCTTACTTTCCACCTGACTCATGCAGGGATGCACAGCTATGGAACCTGCACACAGCACTTCTGGGAAGCTGAGAGCCTAAATTGGCCTAAATTGCCCTCTGCTGACATGAGACATGCTTCAAAAATGCAGCCAGGAAATGGATGTGCCCCCTCCAGTGCTAAAGGTCCCCTTTGAAGACTTAATTTTAATTCCAAGTAATGGTTCCAAGTAATGGGATGGAAGCAGACATCATTAAATCTTGGCCAGACTGGGAAGGCATCCCCTGCCTTTTCCAAAGGGATGAGGAAATGTGTTCAAGAAATGTTTAGATGCTGTACTAAGGGACGTGGCTTTGTGGGAAATGTTGGTGAAAGGTGGATGGTTGGACTGGATGATCTTAGAGATCTTTTCCAATCTTGGTGATTCTATGATTCTACAAAAATCCCTCCATAGTCCTTCCCCAGAAGCTTCCCTCGAGCTGTGCATTCCCAGAGGAGTTTTGTGTGGGTACTGAGAGCACCGCTGGGATTCAGGTACAGAGATGATGGAAGCACAGCATAATATGCCCCTCCCAGACAGCAGCCATTTAAGATAATCCCCAGCTTAAAATACTTGGAGATAAAGAACAAACCCCAGAATAGCTGGATAATTTAGCTATCCCCCAGCATCTCACATCATTGAATCATCACAGAATCAATTGAGTTGGAAGTGACCTTTGAAGGTCATCTGGCCCAACTCCCCTGCAATGAACAGGGACACCCTCCCCATAAAAGTCCAATTTGCAATCTTTACTTCCAAAAGCTCTCATCAGTGCACTTCTGTGCCAGAGGTGCATAAGAATATACATCTGTATTTGCTTGAGCCTGAAAATGTCACACTCATCCCACATGAAGCCTTCATCTCCAAACTTCCATTTATTTCTTCTCAGCTTCCTACCAGCTCCTTCCACCTAATCCCAGTACTCTCTCAGTTGACTTCACACCTCCCAGCAGCTTCCTACCTCAGAAGCACCTTCCATTACCTGCTCCCCAGTTCACAATTCAAACGCATCCCGTTAACCATAGGCAGCCCTAAGGAGTGACTGTTAAACACAGACTGGGCAATGTTTCTGTGGCATTTGGCTCCAGGGCAGCGATTTGGGTCTGCTTCTGCTTCCAGTGCCTACCAACTGCTTGAAAAAATTTACCTCTGGGCATTACAGGAATGCACACAGTAATTTATCACAAAAGGCTCCAAGCACCACAGTAAGCCAGAAACACCATTGCACCATTCGGATATAAAACAAGGACTTTCTGCTTGTATTTGCAGACTGCCAAGCCCCCACTGGAGGCCACATGCATATAATTCCCCCCTTCTGCACAGCCCTTTGCCAGCCCTCAGCAGAACCTGGTTGGGAGCAGAAGGGAGGACACACTCATGATATAATATGCAACAGCCTGATGATTGCTAATATTTCTTAATAAAAAAAAAAAGCATACATATATGAAAAAACAACACAGCCCACAGCTCATGATTTGAATAAAGGGGAGGGAAGAAGGTGTGTGGGGGAAATTGTCTTAATTAAAATTCTCCCTTTCATCCTGGTAATTACATTCAAACAGGCGACAGCAGCAGCATCGCCGCTTGTCACCGTGCCAAAAAAAGAAATTGATTTGATCACCGGGACATCGTGTTGCATTAAATAAAATTCTTAAAAATCTGCCAGGATTTTTTTTTTTTTTTAAACTGTAATTACTTCTGGAACACTGCAAAGAAGGAAGAAAACAGAGCAAAGAGGAGAAGAGGAGGAGGAAGGGGACCCGGTGGCAGATAATACAGCAGTAATGATGGAAACACCTGTAAGCCAGCGCAGATCTCGCAGCTATCAGCTCTGGCTGCATTCCATATCCATTAGCTACAAGAGGCTGCACGGGCTCCAGGAAAGGAGGGTGTTAGCTCTGACAACTGCTGAAAAGCTGATGAAAACATACCAAAGGGGCAGTCACGGCGCTGCCATTTGATAAAGAGGAAAAAAAAAATACAGAGAGGAAAGGGAGAAGGAAAAAAGAACCAGGAGTAAATCAGTCTAATTAATGGCTTTACTCATTTATCAGGGGCAAATGCTAATTATTCTTTTTTAATCACTTTTCTGCCGCAGTTGCTTATTCTCTCTCTCTCTCTTTTTTTTTTCCCTGCCAGCTCTGCTTAGTGAGAGAGGTTGGTAGGAAAGCAATCCAAACCTCAGGCTTATAATAAGGAAAGCAGAAGAGAAAATGAAAGAAGGGGTGAAATGATTCCATGAAATCCTACCAGACTTCTCTTGGTGCAGCACCTCCCAGCACCCTGCCTGCTTTCCTGCCTTAGTGACCCACTGGCAGAAGACCAAAATGCAGAGAGAAAGCAAAGGCCAAAAGATCCTGCAAGACAGTTTTTCAAAAAATCTCTTCAGCCTCTGAATTGCTCTCATAAACCACGTTCCTGTGCCTTATTATTCACCAACATCTGCGTGAATGGCTTTTGTTCAACACCAGTCTATAGGAAACAGCTTTTTGCTGGTAAACCAAGAGCTGGCGTGAATCTGGGCGTTTAACTTTCCTGTCTGTCCCCAACGTGCAGGGTGAGGCTGTCAAAGGCAGCAAGTGACGTTGGTTGCACGTCTCCGCACACCTGGAGAGCCTGGCTGTGAGCAGGCAGCCAATGCATCGCTTTCTCAAGCCTCTTTAAGCTGGTTATCCGTAAAAACCACTAATTACCACCATAAATCTTGCTCTCATTCATCAAGTGGTAAGCAGAAAGTTGGGTTTTGGTGACCAAGGGGACCATAAACACAGGGACTAATTCTGCAAACAAACCCACAGACTTAAAGCGATTCAACAAAACCACTCAAATTGTTGTTAAAAGGGCAAAGAAAAAAAAAAAAGCCTATAAGTAAAAGCAAGAGCCAGTTTGCAAACAAATCTCAACAGAAAAAGACTCCATTCATAGCAGTCTACTTAGAATAAGAAGTGATGAGCAGCAGAGAAGAGATGGAATGAAACACATCTGATAGGCTACAGACAGCACTGGGAGAGCACGGAGCAGAGCTGCTTCATCAACACAGCAGCACTGAGCTCTTTTTCCTTACCTCGAATCCAGCAATCCAGGAAGACACAGGCGAGCTACTGGAGGAAACCCCAAATGCACAGCATCTTCCTTCAGTTTCAGTTTAAAGGTCTCCAGTAAGAATTTAATTCAACAATGCAGTTACTGCATAGTAAATCCCTTGAGTACTAGATGTGTGTCTTTGATAGCTGCTAAACCTCAGTAAACAAGTCGTTAATCATTCATTGGTAATTAATTAGCAAACAAGAACTAATTGCAACTAGATAGATTCAAGACAGTTGTTTTACGTTTATTAAATAGAGGTCCACAAGTTACACAGATACATTCTAACCAGCACACACACAGGTTTCTACAATGCTTTTAGTTCCTAATGGTAGAACTTCACCGTTGAAAACTGCTCAAAGGAAGCTAAATTCAGGATGGTGCAAATACTGGTGACTGTAGATGGTGTTCACAAGCAGCAGTGAACACAGCTGAGAGCAGAAACACCTCCAGCATGACTACATCCAGAGAGAAGTGAGCACCAAGCCAGAATCAAGACATCAACACTCAGCGAAAGACTGCAATACATGGTAAAAACATGAGCATTCACGAGAGCTTTAGTGGGCAATATTGGTGGTAGATGGATGCTTGGACTAGATCATCTTAGAGGTCTCCTCCAACCATAATGATTCTATGAGGAATTTATACCCTACTACATTTGTAGTCTGGTCCATGAACAGACAGCTAAATTACTTCTTGAAAAATTATTTGCCTGGCTTTGATTCCAGCCCTGGCTGCATTATGTCTCATTTTTGGAGATTAATTTATAACCTCTTAAAAACAAGCAAAACCTCAAACTGAGCTCAAGAAATCTTACTGCAGTAAGAGAAGTCTAAACCCTAATTTGGCACCGAAGACTTAGCAAAATCGAATGAAAGCCTGTCTCTCTTGCTCTCCCAGGTTGACCTGAATTAGGCATTTTTAGGACCACTTTTCTCTGCCTCCAAAGACCTTGGAACCCTCCTCTCAAATGCACCTTTCATCTGCCAAACCACATTCATGAGCAGTCAAGAATGGTGCTCCAGCAAGAATATTTGGCCATATTTTATCTGATGGGGTGGGGGTTTGCAAGTGTATCTGGAGAGGGTATGATCTTTTACACTCACCGGCTTTGTCCTGTGCCTTTCTCTAAAGCAGATCATTGATGTACTTCAGTTCAAGTTCACTGCATGACCACAGCATCCAACCTCTCCCCCAGACAACAGAGCCAACAGAACTTGGCTGCCCAAACTCCTCCAAGGGGTGGCACACAGCTCCTTTCCAGGACAGGAAAAATCCATGCTGCACTGCAACCTCTTCCCTGCACCCATTTAGAAACAGAATCATTAAAGTTGGAAAAGCCTTCTAAGACCATCTGTCCAACCACCCACCTACCACCAATACTGCCCACTAAGCCACATCACCATGAATGGTGACTCCACCACTCCCTGGGCAGCCTGTGCCAGTGTCCGACCACTCCTTTGGAGAAGCGTTTCCTAATTTCAAACCTGAATCTCCCCCAAGGTGGCAATTGGAGGTCATCACCTCTTGTCCTGTCTACCTGGAAAAGTCAGATCAACTTGAGGTAGAAGGAGAGAAAGATCTGCTTTTGCATCTTAGAAAAGGAATGCCCATTTATGGGCCTCCTTCCTAAATGCATGCAGAGTGCACATTTACCAATACACCATTTATATACATACGCCAAGCACTCACAGATAGCATGTGAGGAGAAAGATTTCAAGGAAAAAATGGCCTTCTCCACATACTGCAGGTTCCCCTGGTCTTTCCATTTTACTCTGCTTTATCTATCAAAAATATATTAACCCAAAAGCCTGTTTCCATCAAAGTCTCGATTCCATGAACATTTAAAGATAAGGCTTATCTTATTACTGGTGCATTAACAACAGAAATCTAAAGGGCTACTGCCAATCATCTCCTTTTCTCTCTGTTTCTTTCACCCTTCTCAAAGCAGCTTTGCAGAAAGCACAACTGGGAACTCAGAGGTGTTCAGGAGAACCAAATGCATACAAACAAGCACAGGAACACCCTCTCCTCCCTCTCTGGTGATGGGTACCATGGAAAGACACATGCCCACTCTGAGGGTATGGCCATGGCCTAGCATGAAACCAAATAAGGGTTGGATATTAGCAAAAAACTTCTCCAAAAGAGTGGTGATGAATTGGCACAGGCTGCCCAGGGAGTGATGGAGTCACTGACCCCGGAGGTGTTCAAGAATCGTGGAGATGTGGCACTGAGGGATGTGCAGGGATGGGCAATATTGGATGATTGGTGCATTGTTGGACTAGATCATAGATAGGCTTGAGTTGGAAGAGACCTCAAAGATCATCACGTCCTAACCCCCCAGTGATCTTAGAGGTCTTTTCTAACCTTAATGATTCTATGATTCTATAAAGAGATACTGAGCAGTGTCAAGCAGCACTCAACTCCAGCCAGGAAGGAGCCCGTCAGAATTTCTGCAGACACACCTTCTTCCTTTACAGCACAGACCCTTTTGGTAAATAATCACCAAGCCATTTTCACTAAATTGGTATGGGGGAAACAAACCATTCAAAAAATCCAAGACCCAGGGAAAATATTTAATACAAAGTCAGAGAGGTTACCTTCATTCATATTTCCATTGCATCTACTTATTATAATCTTTCCCTTACCATTTGTAACTACTACTTTCTCCTGGTATCTTGTTCTTTTCACATCAACTGTGTAAATCTTAAATGGTTCTTATTAGGATGTTTGCTTCATCTGAGACAGTATCCAAGATCTTGGCAAAGATGCTAGCTTGAGGTTTTGAAATTAAAAGGTTCTAGATTACATATGGAAAGCATATCTATATTGATCTGCAGCAGAGCAAATCCTGCAATGGACCTGAATTGCATGTCATCAGGGCAATTAAAATATCCACCTTAATTCTGCAGCAACACTTTCTCCTTTCTTTGCATTTTTTTGGCTTTCTAATTAGAAGTTTTAATTCTACAGCAACTGTCACTAAGACCCTAAGCCAAAAATAACATAGCTTGTTCCAAAGGCCCTTTGAAAAGCTTTTATTTTTAAAAGCCAGAACAAGGCAGATGATCCAAGAGCGATAAATCTAAGTTTTCTGAAAAGAGTTGAGGATAGCAGGAGGGCAAAGAGACAGCGAGGGCTGAACAGCACGCACGATGTGTCTCGTAGTAAAAACAAACTTCTTCTCATGGACATAACTGGCAACTGTGCATGTCAGCCTCTAGTAGAGATTTTACCAGGCTTTTCTACAAGCTAAAATGGTTGTCAGTACAGATCTTCAGGCTCAAAGCCTTATCCCCTCTAACATCAGCACCTCCTGAAATAAACTTGCCATTTGCTTCCCCAGTGGAAGGAGAAAGCAAAAGATTTGAGGGACTTTGCCACACGAGTTGCACCTTGAGAGTAATGTGAGTGAGCACGTTTCCCCTTGCTCTGAAATGGAGTTCTTTCTGGAAACGTGGCTCTGGGATGTTGTCATATTCCTCTACGAAAATGAGGAAGCATGTGAGACCAGCACACGTGGTCACTGACTGACCTTCAGGTCAAAACTTTTACTGGTTAGCCTACTGCAGACAAGACAGCAAGAGAAATTATATCTCATGCTGGAGCACCATCTTGGCTTTCCATGCTATTGGTCAATGCATTACTTCCATGCACATCTATTATTTAGGTTCACATCATTTTTTCCCAAGAAAACAGAACTTCCAGTCCTTTTTCTTCCCAGAGCCTGAGAGTTACACAGATGGATTTTCATTACCAGGTCTGCTTCCAAGCTCTTTTAAGGAGCAACATGATGTGTTGTGAAGGCCCCCACACCCAGCTGCTTTCTGACGAAAATGAGAGACCAAGTACAAAGCTGAACAGCTCCCAGGGAACACCAACAGCTGCTGCTTTTCTTTCGCGCTACACCAATTCCAGCATCTGATCTATCTAACTATGGCTGCACAAATCTAACGCCAACTCCTGCAAACACTTTGGTTGAAGAAGTCACTGGAAGACTATCTAGCACCAGCTTTGCTGAAACCAAGGTCAATACTTACCTTGGGCCAGGTAGCTTATGGCTTTGTCCAGTTGGGTCTTCAAAAAAATTTCCAAGAACAGAGATTGTAAAACTCAAATGATAACCTGGTCCTTCCTACCTGGCTCTCTAAATTAAAGCACTGTCCTTTCCCTCATCTGTATTGAATGGGAGAGGCTGTACAAGGTTAAATTGCGTAAAAAGTTTCATTGGGTCACAGCTAGAAGAGAAAAATAAAGTATTTCCCTAAAATACTCTTTGTTACATCACAAACACTTGCATTCAGGCAAACCTGTCTACAGCAGAAACCAAGCCACAAGTAGCATCACAAAGTAGAAGTAAAACCAGGTTATATCTTATGGGTGGTGGAGAAATAGAGGAATAAATTGCAAGTCTTAAAAGAAAATTATAGCATGGGGACATGAAATTTAACCAGGAGTACACATCAGATGTTTATACATGTTAGGTGTTTATTTTTCAACCAAGTACATGTGCCCAGATCATGACAGGATGTTTGAACTGCGCACATCAGGTCTTTTAGCCACTGTTTATATGAATGTCATTCACTATCTGGCCTTTGCGGAAGATAAACAGATTGAAGAGAGATGGGGACATATCTGAGTTTTGCATTTCTTCCGCTCCAACTCTGCTCTTTGTGCACTGTAAGACACAAAACCTCTTGAAGAGAAGAATGTCAGAGAAAACAGTGATGGGAGAAAGAGATTGATCATGAAACAGGAGGCAGAGAACAGAGCAAACCAAACACATCTTCCAGAACTCTCAAAGACAAGCAGTGTTAGAACAGTGTAATTCAGTTGAAAGACCATCAAGTTCAACAGCAAGTCCAGCTGTCTCTCCTGGTACCACGAGGCACCCACTGCAACTTGATGTCTGTCATTTTCAGACCAGACAAATAGTTGAAGCTCAGACCACAAAGACAGGACATCCACTCACCCAACAGACAGCATTCAACACGCATGCCTGAAAGACACAACTGCCTGGTCCTTGGGCTTCTTTCCTACTCCAATGCCATTGATGTCTCAGAATCCACAAGGCCATGCAGTAGAATTGGACCTATGCCTGGTGCAGGGAGAGGGCTTAAAAGTTAATTACAAACCAACTAAAGCACCTGCATGGTTTTGCTGTACCCTATTCCTGCCACCCACTCCACCACCCCAAACCTTAATTTATATTCTTCATGCAGATTCTAGAAACTTCCATGAAAAAGGTAAGACCTCAAGCATCCCCTCATACCTCAGGTTAGCCAGAAAATCCAGGAGAGAAGCAGAAAATTTCAGGACTTCTGCATTAACCATAGAACCATAGAATTGCTCAGGTTGAAAAAGACCTTCAAGATCATCAAGTCCAACCACAACCTGACCATCCTACCCTAACTCTAACAACCCTCTGTTAAATCATGTCCCTGAGCACCACATCCAAACGGTTTTTAAACATATCCAGGGATGGAGACTCAACCACCCCCCTGGGGAGCCTATCCCAGTGCTTAACAAACCAACACATTAATTAACCAACACATACCAGCACAGCACAACCACAAATCCCCTCTAGCAGGATCTTGTACCACTGCATTCAACACACAGCTACTTTGGATCACTCCTGTGCAGTACAACACCATGGACAAATTGACACAGAGCAGGGTCACAAGCTGCAAGCTACAAGTATTTCTTTTTGTGGAATCACCCTTGCCCTGTTTTTGCAGAGGATTGTCCTTAGGTGTCAAACACTGTTATAACCAAAACACAACATCCAAATCATTTAATGGTCTGTGCTCATGAGTCCTCTGTGGGGATGCCAGCGTGCACTGCATTCAAGAAGTTTATGGATAATTATCCTGGCATCAGGGAATGCCCAAGAAATGGGAGGCCCAATCCCTGCAGTTCTGGGGAAGACATCCTAATCCTGGGCATGTCCATATAGTGCAGTGAAGAACTCTTCTTTAGATCACTAGTGCCACTCACACAGCTACACAGTGCAGCACTGCACCAAAGAGCTCTGTTGATGCAAACAGGAGATAGAACACAGGGCAGACAGCAGCAAGGACAAGGCAAAGACACATGCACTGGCACAGGAAAACTGATGAACCTACCATTCAAATATCTGCAAACTCAGAGTGGAAAGACCGCTTCCCTTGTGTCTGGGTTAGTACCATCCATTTCCCTTCACACTGTGATACCATCGAAGCTCAGTGTACTTCCTGTGCACTACTACACTGTCCTTTAGCTGAAATGTTATCTCTTAAAAATATATATATATATCAATGTATTTTCATGTCAATTACCCTTACTGCCAAGTGTTCGAGGTGCAAATTAATCGTGTTCTACCACAGAGACCTAGACACACACTCCAGTTTTCTGCTTGGTGAGCAGCAAGAGCATACACACATCATTTTAGCAGCCCTGCTTACTTCGAGGTGATGCTGTAGGACACAGGTCTGGGCATCCTGGAGCAGGTGAGAGAGGAGTACATGGTTGCCTAAGGCATTAACCAATGGACACAGCTGGAAGGTGGATGCTTTATCAAACTGTTCCCATTGCCTTCAAGTGGTCTCATGCAATCCTTGATGTTTCAGATGTGCACCTCTGAGTTCACTATGTGGGGTATACATCAGCACTATGTATTCTCCATTCCTTTAAATACCTGCAGATGAGCCCAGTCCTCACTTGTACTCGGTGTATTTCCCACATTGCCCCTGAAAACCAACCTTGTGTCACTACTCCACCTTGGTACAATGGCCGCAGGGTAAGCGTACAGAGTCCTAGTTTCAAGCTTTTTGTTTCGGTCCCACCATTTCCCATCACCAGCTGGCTGTGGGGGAGTGTAGAAGACCGTCAGTCTGTCTGCAGAACAGGCTGGCTCTGTTTGTCCCGTGCCCCAGTGAACAGAGGTTGTCGACTTTTAATGGAGCACTCAGGTTTCCGCCGATGCCAGCTGCAGATAGAACAGCCCAGCAGCAAACAAATTCAGCTCCCTGGGGCTGCTCAGATTCCTCTTATTTGTTAGTTTACCTGTAAAATACAGTTGGGCTAATTCTTGCTTGCGTGGTTGCAAAGATACATTTCCCTCCTCTTTTTCAGTTCATAGGGGAAAAAAAACGAGCAAGTGCAGTAAGGCTGATGGAGTGAAAGAACATTTCCCAGAGCTCAGGCCATAGGAAACACATTCTGCCAGGAACTGTTAGCCTCACACTGCACGTGGATGAAGCTGGGCTGCTTTTCATCGTAACTCATTTGTTTCATGCAAAGGTACAGAAGATGTCCTAATATCTACATGCTCGGATGGCCTGAAATCCAGTAACTCCTTGTGACATTAACTGATTAATTTATTATGTGCATATTACAAGACCAGAAAAGGGGGGAAAACTTAAAGGTCTTCTTTGATTAATAAATATTAAGAAAAAACATTTTAATTGCACTTGGTAATATCGTTATTGAAACGGGGCAGAACACCCACCTGAAGTGAAATTCCCTATTAATTTCTAGGTGAAAAAGACCCTTCTTAGGATTCATCTTCACCACCTAACTACTGTTCAATTCCTCTGCAAATTTTGCAGCTTCTCAGACACAGTTTGCTGTGATTAAGACAAGAGAGAAAAGCTGCAAGGTTGGACCCAGGCTGGGCTTGGACACTGTACACCTGGGTGTCTGAGGACATCTCAGATTTAGGGTTGTGCCTATAGCACAGAAGGAGTCAATGCAGTGAAGGCAGTGTTGCAGGTCAGTACAGAACTTTCACTTGCCTGAACATGACACTGTAGGGAGAGTGTTAAGAGTAGTTATCACCAGTATGCTGTTTGGGAGGATATATTAGAAGCATGGTTCACAGAGATCTGTCTTCAAGCTAATCTCATTCAGTACTTTCATTAATGATCTTGATGACCGGCTAGATCAGGTGTTAATGAGTATGCTGGAGGAAAGGACTGGGATTTAAGTCATCCTGACAAATTGGGTGAGCAGCCTGAAAAAATCGGAGGCTATTTAAGAGAGGACACAGTAATACATTACACAGAAATGTGTAAGTGCAGAATGGAAAAACAAACTCTTGTGCAACAGACCTGTAAAGCAGCATCACTACAGTGGCATCACCCTGGCTCTGCAAAACCAGCAGACAGGGAAGCTGAAACTCGAAGATGGCCTGAGA
Source organism: Perdix hodgsoniae (assembly GCA_035772895.1). Taxonomy (NCBI): domain Eukaryota; kingdom Metazoa; phylum Chordata; class Aves; order Galliformes; family Phasianidae; genus Perdix; species Perdix hodgsoniae. Next base: position 448,543 of record JAPSGF010000126.1, read on the forward strand.
CAAAGCCAGAGTTAAAATCCTGCTGTCTTCAGCCAGAACTCAGAGTGGGAACAGGACAGCCTTTGGATTCCCTTCAAGCAGCGACAGCCCTGTCATTCTATATATCCAACACGTAACAACTCTGTACTGTAAAGGCACAAAGAGATACTTATCAATGACAGATTCAGAAGAGATCTTTACTAGCAGATAAAAGAAGAGGATCTGCTTTCTTAATTTTTTTATATTGATCCTAAATCAGACACAATCCCCACAACTCACAGGGTTTTTGTTTGTTTTTGTTTTTAAAAAAGATAACCGCGTCCCTTTTAAACACTCCTGCACTCTTAAGTTGATGTGACAAAGCCTTAAGATTCCAGAGACCAAAAAAATGGAGTTCCCACTTCACACACAAAGCCACACATCAGGATGGCTCAGGCAGCACTGCACTAACTGCTGCACTCACTGTGTGCTGCTGCTCCCCATCCCTCTAGGAAAGGCTGCACACCTGCAGTTAAGTGAGGGTTTTCTCCTCCCTCATAGCGCACAGTTGCTTACCTGGATTCGGCATTTTGAGTTCGGAGTGATTAGAAACTTTGATCCTGCATGCACAAACAGCTAGATTAGCTATAAAGACACACCTAATTTGCAAGCAAGGAGCCACAGGCTGTTTACATCAGCGTCCCAGCCATAAACGTTTAATTAAATCAGCCTTCTTTCAATCACGGCATATTTTCTACACCACTGCTCATTTTCTACTTGCTGAAAAGCCTCTCCCAGTATTCCTTTTTAAGGCACTGAAATGCTGCATGGGGCAGAGGCCTGGAGCAGCCTGGTGCAGGAGGGGGTGCTGGCCATATTAAGCTGCCTGGCTCATTCCACATGGTACCTACAGAAGTCTTTCCAGCAAAAAACTCATTCCACTGTGCTTTCTGACAGTGCTAGCTTCAAGTTCAGACAAACAATGAGCCCTTCAGTTTTCGAAGCACAAAACAGAAGCTGCTTTCACAATCAGGTGAAGAACACAAGAATTTGTGTTGCTGCCTGGGCCAGCTATCCGAGGGCTAGCACTGCCCCGTTCAAAGCAGACTACTATCCACTACTTACCAAGTGCTGATTTGGGTTCATGTAGCAAACAGAAAGGAGCACAATTCAAAACTATTTTGAGATTTTTTTTCCTCTTCAGCAATTTTTATTAGTTTTAAAAGCAGGCTGGGTGCCCACTTCTACCAACTGGCATAAAAATGGTTCATTAACAAACTATAATCATAAGACAACTGATGCAATACTTAGCTGCATTACCGACTAAACTATTACAACACATGCTAACAGAAACACCTATCCACATTACAGTCAGCTACCAAACATCACTACTTTCTTTAAAGCTCAGGTTATAAATTCTCCTGGGATTACAGACTGATGAGCTTAGTTCTGCACCAGGTAAAATAGTTACACAAATATCAAAACCGGGCTGAGATACAGTACCAAAAATGCAAAGAAAAATTGGGCACCTCCAGATCTCTGCAAGACATTAAGAAGAAAATCCAGTAGCTCAGGATGAGAAGTTGACCATTCTCTTCTCCCAGGTAACAGCGATAGGACAAGAGGTGGCTTTAAGTATGGCTTTAAGTAGCACCAGGGGAGGTTCAGGTTGGGTAATAGGAAACATCCCTTCTCAGAAAGAGAGGTGATGCACCGGCAATCACTGCCCAGGGAGTGCTGGAGTCACTGGAGGTGTTCCAGAGATGTGGCACTGAGGGACGTGGTCACTGAGCAATATCAGAGGTAGGTGGGTGGTTGGAATCAATGATATTAGAGGCCTTTTCCTATCTTAACGATTCTGTATTATAAATCAGTAAAAGGACAGAAATAGAAGTCAGGCTTTAACCTAATGAAAGAATAACCTCCACACTAACCTCACCGTTGGTAAACTTCAATGACCTTCCCGAAAAAGGAAAGAACAACATCTCAGTGAGATTTGCAAAGAGCCCACAGCTAATTCAGCAGGGAGGAAAAGGAGGAAGAATTTCAGTACCACCAAAAGCTGGGCTGAAATGGAGTATTGACAAGTGAAAAGTAACCACAAAGAAAGAAAAAATTGAACGACACAGATACATTTACACAAGCATCTGAGATAAAAGATCTGGGCATCACTGTGAACAGCTTAATAGAACATGGTCTCTCACAGCAGGACTCTGGGGGATGCGGGAATTAAGATGCTTTAGAAAAGAGACAGATATTACTGAAATTATTAAAATGCCACTGATCAATCTTCATTCTGAAGAGCACATTGATTTGATAAATCCATTTGAAGCATGAATAGCTTTCTATACCAACAGAGGCTGCAAAGATTTGCACTTCTGAAGACAGATGAGTGAGATGAGATTTGGAAAAGGTAAACACGCCAGCAGAAAGGAATGAAAATCACATACTTTCTGTTCCAACAGAACATAAAATTAACTGAAAACAGCAAATTAAAATTGCAGGTTCATAATTAGCTTGAGGATTAAGGTGTCACACGATAGCCTGGAAAATGCGTTTCAACAATTTTTTAAACGATTGGTTACTTGTCTGCACAACAGAGAAACCCACACTTACATTATACAGAGCAAACATACAAATCGTCAGGCTTAAAGGACATGAGATCCCCGCCAAGTATGAGAGCCTGGGCAAACAGCTCCCTTACAAGTAGGTTATTTCGTAATTACCCATGGCAGAAGTTTTTGTACTTTCTAAGAGTGTGATGCTGAAAACATTAGATGCTTTAGAATCTACCCCTATCTTCCTATGAATCTGCTCTCCCATTTAAAAAATCTCCCATTTTTTAAATGGGAGAGAGAGAAATGAAGGGAGCTTGAAGAACACAAAGCACATCTGCCCTCAAGGCTCCCTCGTGTTCAGCAGCATGCTGTGCACGATGTGTTAGACAGCTGACATTAGCAGATCAAAGACGGTAAAAACTCTTTAGGCATCTCTCTTCTATGTTACTGAGCAGGACTGAAAATGAGAGCTGCAAATCTGCAGACATAGTAACTGATTTCCAAAGACACAGAGAGGGAATCGTCCCCATACAGGCAGCAAGCAAAGAAATGGGCAAGGGTGATCCAGTGCCACGGTGAAAGAGTCCAACACTTCATCCATTTGTCATTCAGTTTTGAGACTTTCTTTTCACCCTAGATATGATCAGTGAATCTCTAAATCTCCTCTAAACTCGAGTCCCTTGGAATGGACAAGACCTGATGGGGAAAACAAACGCTACGGTGAAGAACATTTTCTGATGATTTGACTCAAGAAACAAAACACACCTGCAGGCAGAAGGGTGCAAGCTAATCCCTGCTGTGCTACAGCCCTACAGAGACAGCTGATCCTTCTGCAATTCCGAACTGCCACTCAAAGCTTTAACATCTTAATACACAGCATGCAGTAATTAAAATTTCTAATTAAAGGGGGAAAAAAAAACACACTAACCACCAAAACTAATGTTGCAAATTAGCAAGCCTTATCCACAAATTGAAGGTGGTCTCTGTTGCTCTCTCACAGATCTTATTAGTATTAGTATTTTAAGCAAAGTGCCCTTCTGCCCATTTTAGCAACCTGAGACATGCAACATTTGCTAAACAAGCAGGTGGGCACCAATGTGGAAATCTTTGAGTAACCTGACATTGCCTGAAAGAGCTTCTAAAAGACCTTGGTCTTTCCAGGTAACAAGACAGTATTCTCACATGGAGGATGCAGAGTCCAGCTTAAGCTTCTCTGTAATCAAATCTAAGTAAAACTAAATGATAGATTGCTTGTTTTGCTTAAAATAAAGAAATTTCTGCAAAAACACCATGTGAGGTCTAAGTTTCATCTTGTCCTTATGGAGTGCTGTTCTGGGAATGAATTCACTGGGAGGACATGGATTACTCCTAATTGTCAGGCTGAAGTTTGGGGCACTAAAATATCAGTTTTCACAGAAAAGTAGTATAAAGAACTGGTTCCTACACGTCTGCATGAGGGCTATATAGAGCCTAATAAAAGCAATTTTGCAGTTCAAGGGGGATGGAATCTGATTGATGTGAGTGAGGCCCTTGAGAAATCAAGGAATGAGCAACCAAAGCAAGAAAACAACTGCAGGACTTTCAATCAAAGAAAAGAAATTGATCTAAACAGAACCTTCTAGAGCTGATGAACAGACAGATTTCTTAAGGGATTATGAATAATCCAGCAGTTCAACCAAAATGCCAACACAATATTGCTTGTGGGCACCTCAGTCACTACCAGGTTTGTTCTGAAGCTTGCAAGCCAGACCTCAAATTATCTTTTGGTTAAGAAACTGCAACAGATACCGGACTGAGCAAGACCTCGACAGGCAAAAGAGCGTGAGATTGTTGAGAGAGAGCAGGACAGGAGTGAGATTTAGCAAGATCCTGATGCTTTTCTTCTGATGATGTCCGATGAGCTCTTTTCAAACCTGATCCTGAGCATAACCTTCAGAAAGAATGAGATGGGAGTCCCTCTCTGGTCTTCCATTACAAAAAAAAAAAAGAAAAGAAAAAGTAAATACAGGGGAAATGTGCAGCAGTCTGAGACAAAGTGTTCATCTTTGACAAACAACAGTCATCTTAATGGGGGGAAACCAAGGTTTCATTCTTGATCCTGGAAAAACATTCATTCGCACAACAACAAAAGAACTGTAACACTGAGAAATGGAAAACACGTTCTACCCAAACTCTAAGTCCACTAACAACTGGAAATAAAAACAGCTCTGCATGCACAGCAGATGTGGGACAGGCCCTATTTTGGTACTGGCAACAAGAAACAAGTGAAGCCACCGTACTCATACTCTCCTCATACACAGTGTCTGTAATGAAGCTACAATCCTACCCAAAAGCCTTTAGCCTATTTTTGTGCAGAACAGTAGGACAATTTGTGGGAATGCCCAGAAGACTGCTCCCCTTTCTTCAATACCTTGCTTAAATCCAACCTCCCAAACCCCTGAATTCCTTCTGGACAACCATCATCTAGACTGGCTTCACCTGCATGTAACCCTACAGTTCTCCCCCTGCTCCCCACTCAGCAGGTGAGCTCCCTATGCCAGGCTTTATTTTAAACTTATTCTGTTTATGTACTCAGTTAATAAGTTGTTTAAAAACTCGTGTGTTAGTAAATAAAAAGCTCTTCAGCTCACTGGGGATTGTAACTAAGAGGAAAATGCCAAAGATTTTAAGAACTGCTAGGAACTATCACTCCCTCTGCTGCCTTTCACCCTTCATTTCACAAGATCTCAGAGCTCCTTACAAATGTAACTACACAGCCTGCTCTCCCAGCAGTGAAATGCAGCCAGTCCTGGGGTGAAAAATGGCTGCTCGAGGACACAGCACCTCCTCCTGCTCTGCCTCCCCGTGGCTGCTCAGCCCGATGACCACCCAAACACTTGCTGTATGCAGCCCAACCATTCTGCCAGAGTAGGTGGCTTGCTGCTTCCATGGTCAGGCATTGCCATGAATTGCCACACGTGGCAGGAAGCGAGGAGAAGAGGTACAAACATTTAATGGCTCTACCCCAGTAATTGCATGCCCTGCAGCTCTGAGTAGAAACTGTTCTTTGAGAAGTGGGTTCAAGTTTTAATCTGAAATCTTCATTATCAGTGGCAGCACAACCTCTGTTTCTTGGTGGGGAGATTCAGTTTTGATCACAAGCAAAGGATGCCACCTACTGAATCCCCGCCACCATGATTGCACACTCCGACCCTCTCAGCTCGAGACCTCTGGCAGGATCACAAGGCAAGCTGCAGGACCAAAAGGAAACCCGAGGAAAAGCAGAAAACAGGCTTGGAAAAACAAAGCTTTTCTCACTGCTACTCTCCCCACAAGCCACAGATGTATTACTCACTGAACATCTGCACAACCGCCATAATTTCTAATTTTGCAACACTGACAACCTTCATAGAATGAAAAAAATAACTTCCCTACATCTTTATTCCATTTTGGGTTCATTATAATGCAGTCTGACAATACAGTACATTCTGCAACATTTAACCCCTGTTCCATTTGCCATTCTTAACTTCACGGCTTAATGACACAGTGTCAGCAGATCACAATATGACCCTGTTAATATTTTTTTAATGCCATTTTTACAAATTACAGCATAATGTACTGATTACGAGGATGAAAGGTAAGTCTCTACGTCTGTCTGGAAACCAAATAAAAGAATGTTTGAACATCTGTTCATCCTACAAATGTCTTTAAAAGCTTTGATTTTCCCATAATCATTTTGTTCCACCATTTCACCCTTTTTCGAGTGTGTATCCAACAGCCTCAGGACAGCAGCCAGAGATCTGCAGTAACAGCACATTATAATCAAAGTTCTTAGGCACATGTAAGTTCTTTTAGAATTGAAACTGGAGGAAAAAAACAGCCTCCACCAGATACCTCTGCAGCACTCCATCCTACACAAATCTCTGCCGGGGGAGCAAAATGAGAGGCTTTAAGCAGAGGATTATGAAGCACCGGGGCAGAACATGGTGGCAGGTGAAGGTACTCACATGAGGTTTGCACGGCACATGTGCTGCTCGGGTTTCTGTCTTCTTCTCCAGCGGCAGAAGCAGGAGAAGCAAAATGCTTGGAAATAGGAGCACTGGGAAGGAAGGAAGATCTTGGACTGAGGGGAGGGAACAATGATGCCAAGTTAGCATTCGAGACTGGAGATGACAGAAAAGGTGGGGGTATAGATTAAAAAAAAATGTGCATTACAGAAGACTGGAGAAAGGGATGGAGGTACAGCCCTGCAAAAGCTGTTGTTGCTCTCTCCCTTGGAGCACCCCAAGCAAACAAACTGTGGGACACTCCACACCAGATGACTGGTGAGGAGCCAAGCAGAGAGCTGCAGAGCTGTCAGTATGCAGCACTAAAGAGTCTTCAAACACATCAGGTTCCCTAACGATTGACTCACTGAGGCTGCTATGGGCAGTCAGCAATAGAGAGGGAAAACAATCAGATAACGCCTTCTAAAAATACATGTGCCACCGTAAGGCTGACATCAGGCCTCCTCTCCAGATCTATTCAATAACACTCTTACAGGCCTTTGTCTTTTTCATTTGTAAGGCAAGACCAGCAACTGTGGAACAGCCAACAATATCCTACGGCAGGATACTTTTCAGGATGTGCATCCTTTTCTCTCCAAAACTCTAAGCAGAGCTAGAAGAATTTATTTACCCATTTAACATCTGGCAAGGACATTAATCTATACAGATAAAAACAAATTCCCCAATTAAAAAAAATTATTAAAATGAGAGAGGTTTTTTGATACCAGTAATTCTTCGGCTAAATAGTATGGTAATAATGGCATCCCTTCTATGTCATCTGTTTCTCTAGCTTCCATCACTGCAGTATCTTAAGCAGAAGCAACAGTGCAGGGTACAAAACAGGATTTGATAAAGGCTTAAATAGAAAGATAACAAAAAATATTCTTTCCAAAGACTGCCTTTAGGGGTGTCTGGGAAAAAGAAGAGAAATAGGGAAGGAGAGGTGACAGGGGTGTGAAATGCATTTTTTTTTCATTATAGAAGGACACATTTTCCAGCAAGGCTGGCAGCACAAGCCCCGTTAAGCCATAGCTGAAGTTGTCTGCCTAATTCCTCTGGGATCACACTGAAAGCATACCCCATAATCTTATGGGATGTGCTAAAGCTTTGCTGGGACTCACTCAGCAGAAACTGTTTGGGATTATTCCACAAAGCACTAATTCTGTTCTGATTTAAAGGGGCACCATCAACCTAGTTTGAACACCTGACTTGCCCTGTCTCAACGCTATCTAGTTGTAAACACCTTCACACAATAGCGGAGATTTTTGCCATCTGTCCACTTTGGTTACCTGGATATTAAAAGGAAATGAAAAAAGGGGAAAAATAGGATTGTGTTAGTAAAATGGATTCACACCCAACAATGGGTATTTGATTAACAATACTGATAAATAAGCAAAATGATCTATTACCATTACTTTGTTCCACGGGCATCTAACTCACATTATCGCCCATGGCTGGCTCCACTGAAGGTGGCACAGGCTGCTATTTAACATCAGCAAGCACTCATTTTGTCCAACATACAGGAACTAGTACCTTCCATGCTGCCAGACCCAGAGTCCAATTTCTGCTCAAGACATCCATCTCTGTGGAATTATGATTAGTTTTTACATTATGGTGCTCTATGCTTTGTAAATAACAAAAAAGGGATACCACCAGTGCTCTCCTCCAATTGAGTATAGGACATGAAATTGAGAGGAAGAGAAGAACTAAAGCAGCCATGAAATCCTTATTAAACAACTAATGGTTTCTAAAGCATCTTGGAGATATTTGTTTTACAAGGTTTATGCTGCAATCTTCTATCATTATTTCAACGAAAGAAAGCTCCTGACTATTTCCAGAGACAACTTTTTCTTTCAAACACAAAAGGCATTTTGGTTACAAAAAAAGGAAACAATTCCGGAGTAGGATTCAGCACAGAACCAGCAGGAGATTCAAAAAAGCTATATAAAAAGTCACCAAAAATAGGTTCTGAGGCCTTTGGAACAGCAGACAGAACAATTAAGACTCTCAGTTATACGCATCGTTATGTTTAATATGAAAAACATTTCTAGATAGAAATCATCTATAACAAAGATCCATACCAAACTCTCAGATAACATCTTACATAGTTGCAGCTGAAGGCATCTGAAATATCCATTCCAGGTTCCACCTATTATATCACACGCTTTTTGTCCCTCACTTCACTTGGGGAAGAAAATCTAGGCAAATCAGCTTCACTTTGTAAGTTGCATGAAATTTACATCTTGACTGCATTTAGATCAATATTGGTGGCATAATTTCAGATTACATGAAACCCTGAAACAATTCAGCAGAAAAGCACTGCTGTTAGAATGCATGCCCCAACGCTGCCATGTGACAGGTGGCATCCTTCTAGAGGCCATAAAAACGCACATCACTAAGATGATAAGTAGATCTTAACAGAATAAAACCAGATCACAGGGATTTCAGAAGTGGACACAGAGTCAGCAGGAGCTTCCAAGCTCTGCAAGGAAGGAAGAGGTCTAATGCACTCAGGCAAGCAACACATTCCATCTGAATTCATTCCAGAGTCTGGTCTTTCTGGTGGGCTCAGAGGCCTCTTTGCTTTCTCAGGATTGAATCATTTTCTTCTGTGTGTCAAAGACATATCTTTTAAAAAGAAGAGTGATGGTAACAGGTTGGGCCGAATCATTCTTGCTGCTTTCATCCTCTTTGTTTGCATCCCCCTTCCCTGCTTTGGATTTTTTCTTGGAGGCAGCACTGAGAAGCATCTTGGTTTCTGGCTTCAGCCCACCTGTTAAAAAAAACACAAACAAACAAGACCATACATGACCAAAGAGCTCAACTACACATTGCAGCGTGTCTGGAAAAAAAACAACAGGCAACTTTACTTCTGAAATCAACCAAGGAAAATATGAAAATGCATCTGGTACATTAGGAAACTTACATTTGTGCATCACACTCCTGGACTACACTGTTATGTGGCAAGAGAAGTGCTCAGACACAGTTCACACCAGCAGCACCCCAAATCCAGTGCAGTCTCCTCCATTATCACCCCCAGACCCATTTGTTCCCACACCCACAACCTGACACACACCTCCCTAAGCTGGACCAAGGTCTTCGAGTATTAAATACAGACCAAAACGTAACCAGGTCAGAATAACTTACTTGGTGGAGGTAAGCTTTTATCTACCAGACTTTCCCCATTATTTGCACACGTTTCCCAGAGTTTCTTCTCATTACTGAGAATATTTATAGACATGTCGGTCACGAATGAAAAGTAACAGCTAAATTACTGAAGTACACAGCCCTAAAACTAAGGTGCTTTAGTATCTTGAGTTTATTTCCCAGACCTGCTGCTGGTTGGTCTTAATGAATGATGCTCTCCTTTCTAGTTTGGCCTAAAGTGCAGCTCAGTGTTAAAGCTCACTTCTTAAGGGAACTGGAATTAACCTGTGTAAGATTCTGGGGATCTGAATTCCAAAAATAAGCCTTTCCCCAGATATTCACGTGCAAACAAACATTTGTCTTTTCCCTCCTAAATAGATAGAGTTGACTTAAATTTTTATCTTTTCACTCAGTGGTGTCATTTTAAAGAAAAGTAAGATGCAAGAACCTGAAGAAACACTGTAAAATAAGAAAGGCAGCTCCTAAAAGACCAACCCTGAGGATCTGCCTCTTTAAAGCAGAAGACAGCACGCTCCTTGGGAGCACATTCAGCACCACCTGAGCACACCGAGACGTGGTTTTCAGGCATCTGGCCAACTTCAGTTCAGGTATTTTTAACCCGCGGTGTCACATAACCTTATCTCAAACACTTAATCGGCTTCTCTCCCCTCGTACTGAAATTCAGATGCGGATTCTCATATCACAGCCTGACAAAAAGCTCGAGATGCTTATGATTTGCTGGAGACAGGAGGTCTACGCTCGCAGGTGATCAGCTCTGCTCCAGACACGCAGAGCACTTCCAGCTGGCTGCGGGGACACGGCTCCACAGCCTGGGCACCTACCCTGCAGGGCAGCAGCTAACTGCTCCCACAGCATCCCCAGCCACACAGAGGGAAGGTGGGAAGTGCTGAAGCACCACCAGGGAGCTGCCCGTTTGCATTTCATAACCACGGCATCTGAGAGCAGCCCTGCAGCACAGCCACGTGGGGACCTGCAGAGTCTCTCAAAAAAAAAAGACCCCCAAAACCCCACAAAACAGCACAAAAGAAAAGCAACACAACGCAAGTGACTCGAAGTACGTCTTACACTAAGGCTGCAGAAGGCCAACATTGGGCAGAACTGACATCGTCCTGTGGGGTCTTGTATCCTGCAGCCATGTCAGCAGCAGATTTCTCTTTTCAGATGGTACACAAAAAAGCAATGATTGTTTCATTGTGGAAATAATTGAGATGGTTGAGAAGTCTGATAATGACCATTTTGCATGCGTAAGGTTCAATTAATCAAACTAGATAATATGACGTGGCTTGAGCACATCTATTATTTGGTTTTATTACACTCTATAGTCATGTTTGATGCAGCTGCTTCAATTTTTTTTTTAATTGGATGCTTTCATACAAATCCCATTAATATCATTAGCCTTACCATCACTCCATCTTCATTATGTGAAATTATTTATCATTACACAAAGAGCAACACACCTCCTATTTGAGAAGCTCAAACAACACCTTGGGTGCTGCTAGAAAAAACAGCAACAGTCAAAATTAAGCAAAACAGAACAAAAACATCACAAGGAGCGACTCCATACTGTCCCAATTTCGACCTCTGCAGGTACATTTTCTACTGCTTTGACCAACCTCACTGCAGTGTCCCTGAGCAGTATCTCCTCCACTTTCCCAAGACGACCATTAACTTTTTTTGGACAAAAACACTGCATTTTGCTTGCTGGATTCCCTTTCTGGGTCTTGCTATCACTGCATTGCTGTTACTGGCACAGTGCTGTTTAAGAAAGATGTTTAACTCCAAATCTTCTCAGTGAGAGGCACTTTGAATTAATTAAAGCAAACAAATTCTAAAACATTTCTATTCACGTCAGTGGGCTTGGCGACACTAATTTCCAAAAACAGTAATTGATGGAAAGGAGAAAGGAAGGGAGGAGGTGAAAACTGACATGGCAGCCTGGGGTTTCTCCTTTGGGTGCAAGGAGTTGAGTACCTGCTGCTGCTGGGATCCCCCCTGGGCTGAGCATCTGCGTCCCAGTGCTCAGCACAGCCACTCAAATGGATACATGAGGAATCCCACGCTGGACAAAAAAATACCCATTTTCAAGAAGATCAGCACACGCTGTGTGTGGAGCTGCATTGGGGAAAACACGTAAAGCCATCGCCTCAACTTCCAAACGTAGGGAAGTAAAAGTACCCCACCTACAGCTGTTAACACCCAGTTGGATTTGAATACGATATTCTGGGCAAGAAGTTTACAAAAGAAGTGGAAGAACGCAGCGGTTCCTATGAGCGAAATTACGGGCTGGCAGCCAAAGGCAGCTCAGGTATTATTAAATTCACAAGGTATCTAAATTACCTAATCAGATCCCACGGCCCTCATTCTGCAAACAGATTTGGTGGCTGGCATCCTACCCTAACAAACGGCGTTCTCTGTTTTCCTGCCGCGGTGCCAGGAGGTCTCGGGGCTGGCGAGGCTGTGCACAAAGGAGCAGGCAGTGGCAGACAGGCGCTGTAATCGCGGGCTCATCTGCCTCCGCGCGTCTCTCGCGTTACACACAAAGCACGCCTTGCATTTTACAAAACCAAGGAAATGAAGGGAAATATATCTGTCACCAAAGAAGACATCAGACCTTTAATAGCTGAAATGACGGATATTTTTAGATGGAGGTCTAGTTTAACTTACTTACATTAAGGGTCTAATCTCTGCTGAACAATGGCTATGTTAGCTTGAATACATAGTGAGAAATCTGTTCCATTAATTAAGTGCTGCCTGTACTACTCGGATTCGTAGCAAATGTTAATAGATTTTTTTTTTCTTCCTCTGTTGGACAATTACTTTATTTTGCCAAGTTGCTAATGGATTAAATTGAAAAGGTCCGCGTGTTAAGAAAGACTTTAGCTTCAAAGTTCTAAGAAATGCCTCGCATACAACAGTGGGAAATACCTATATATTAATATTATTAATGGGCAGTCCTCAGAGGCATAGAAAATATCTGAAAGCTTAGCAAATTCATTCCCACCCATCATAACCATGTCTGTAACAAGAAGCGCCCAGGTCTTATTTAAGATATACTCACAGCATCAGCTAACACACATTAGATGCAATATCTGGCAGGAAAACAGTTTAATGCTGCATGCTTTTAGTTTTAACTCTTAGTATTAATTACTAAATAAGAGCACAGACTCTCATCCTTTGTCTCAGCACAGTCTCAGAGATTGCTCTAAACAGAGGTATTCACAAAACGTGCATTTTTAAAACTCAAATGAAAAGCAATGCCACACCAGGAAAACGTTTTCCTAGTTTACAAACAATTCCACATACAAAAAATACAAGATAAGGACAATATTTTAAACAGTTTTTGCAAATAAAAGCAAACTTCCTAATGATTAGCAGTATCTTACATTCAAACACTTCACTGCGTTCTGGAGCTCTGCTATTATTCTGGTATAGTCTGAAATAGTTTGCATGGAAACACACAGATTTTAGCAATTTAGCATAGACTTCACACTGTATAATTCTTGTTTATAAATACTGGCTATCAATTTTTGACTTTTTCTTTGTTTTTCTTATGTCTTAAGCAAAGACAGCCATATCTGTGCAAGTTTTAATGTTTCTCTAATGCTTTGCTTTCTGTTTACATGGAAGTTACCCAGATCTCCCTGTAAGGGAGGATATATGGTGACAACCACCCCATGCTGACACCTGAGGTCCCCACTCTGTGCCCAGGGGACCACCTCTACACCTGGCTGCTGGCAGTGTCAGCCAGAACACAAACCACAGCCCTACAGAACATAAATAGCCACAGGCACCAAGGTTTCCTCGTGCTTTGTTTTACCACTGCTGCTTCAGTTCAGCAGAAAGCTGGTGATTCTCATTCCTTTTTCTAATTCAACTGCAGGATGAGGTACCATTGCTGTGCTTCTCCCCCTATGTATATTTTTATTTCATTGTCACTTACAAGCTCAATACTAGTTTCCTTTTGTGTTGTTTCCTCACTACACATACTCCTTCACTTCATGTCTGCATTCCTTATAAAGGCCATCTTTTTCTCCACTTTGCCTCTTCTGCTCCTTGAAAGGACCTCCAAGAGTGACCTCTGCTATTTCTCCTAACATCCAGCTCCTTCCCCTGACTCCCAATTCAGCACTTCAGCAGTTGTATCTCTTTCCTTTTTCAACTTTAATCTTCAGATTTCCCATCTTCAAATTTCTACTCCCTACTTCCACAGATCATCTTCTCTTTGGTGTTCAGGAATAGTCCCATCTCCTTCAAAAATAAACACTTGAAAGATTTTGAAGGCAGAATGCTAGGCCCAATGTGGATGAGAAGCCAGATAATAACAACTCCTTGTAGCCCAGCCAGAACAGAAGTAATTCTTAAGCAACTGATAAACACATCATTGAAAACAGGTGCAATAATAAAGGTACTGGGCATGCTCTCCTGCACAGCCAAGAAGAATAATTTATTTCACTGAACAGCTCCCATCTCAGATGCACAGAGGCAGAAAGAAAGCTAAGTGCACTGGTTAGTACTAAGGAACACGAAGGCATTAGCTAGCATGGATGACTGCAGTTTTCTTGGAGAATTGAGAATTGTAATGGTAAAAAAATATAAATTAAAAGATTTCAAGCCTCCTGGTTCATGAAAAGTTGGCTTCCGTATCAAAATGAAGAAACCATCCCATTGACAGCAATAGGAAAATCAGTGAGTGCATCTCAGTACCAGCAGTGGTACTTGCCATGGTTTGCTGGGAAGGTGTTGGCCCAGAGAAGACTCATGATTCTTGCCACAGCGTTAGGGAAAAGACTGAAGCTACATCAGTAGCTATCACTGAAATAGAAAATATTCCAGTATGCACTCATTGTTAAAAAAGATTCCTAGACTGTTCTTGCTGTTATTTCCAAACCTCCCATCCATCCAGGAACACCGAGCCAACCTTGTTTCTCACTTTTAGAAAGAACATACCTTATTTCCTTCCTTCCACCACTGCAGCTGAAGACAAGAACTTGCCATTTCTTGTCTCCTGTCAACATTCATATGTTAAAAATTGACAGAAAATCATAGAACAAGTTAGCATAGCACATAGCACAAGTCAAAAATAATTTTCAGTCAAGGCAAACGTAACCTTTTATTATGACAGGCAGACATTTTTCTTTCTTCCTGGGGGAAGTAAAGAAAAGAGCAAAACTTGAAAGAGGCAAAGGTTTGGGGATAATCCTCCCTCACAATGGATTTTGTAAGAGCCGGTCTTCACAATTTCAGGATTTCCTTAACTGGAATCCTCAGAGCCTGAGCCCTCATTACACAGTTAAGGACTGTGTGACTGCACCAACGCTCCTGCTAACAGCGAGTACAAAATGCAGATGACCTGAAAATCAGAAAAGATCAGAGCCCCAGGTGGGGGTCAGTGCACTGTGCTGGGGATGGAACAGACTGGGCTCCCATCGAGCTTAATGCAGGGACTGACCACCGAAAGGAAAACTTTTGCTGGTACCGTGGGACTTCAGAATCCAATAAAATCATATTTGTTTTTTTCTTTTCTTGCAACTGCATTTACACCTTAAAATCCCACTTTCCTATGTTCTAAACCAAAAGGGGTAGAAGGTTCAAGCACTGCGGCACTTGTATCGGTATCAGATTCTGATTAACTTTAAACGTAGGAAAGAGGTATCAGAGGTATATTCTGTTTGCAGCAGAATGAAGGGAAATACCAGTGATACAAAAATTGCCTCCTGGGATCCTACAAAGCACTAAGCAAGCACACAGGTGCTCTTCACCTAATTCTAAAGCACTTCAGCACTGCTACAAAACACATCAGTGATCTGTGCCCTATAAACATAGAAAGCTTGTGCAATTATCCACAAAGTAATTATCTGCTATTTTGAATAAAAAGGAGAAGGACCCACAAAAAAATCAGAGGATGGATTTACCCAAATCCTTCCTCTTAAACTTTTCTTTGCAGTCAGGCAGAAAAGATAATAGAAACATCATCTCTCTTTGCCTAAATTCTTTATATTACATTAGCAGAAAATCAGAGTTGCTACCCAGCAAAGATATCCAATACTCTAACTTCTCATTTGATTGCAACCAAGGTGGCCATTTTTCTCCCTCAATATCCAGCTAAGAAAACCTGAGCTGGTCAGGAAAAGGACATCTTTCTAAGCCTTCCAAGAACAACACTGCTATATTGCTCTGCCCGTAAATCCTGTATTAGGAACATCAGATATGCCACATCACAACTAGTAGACTAGATTAGTGGCAATCTAGAGGCTGCTGGCCCTAACAGAAAGGACAAGCATCCTATCTGCTTGTCATTAATATATGGTGCTTCAGAAAAAGCAGGGATGAAAACTGTGTCCTAAACTAATTAGAGCCCAGGACCAGGCAGGAATTCTCTACCTGACGTCAGGGTCAGCACCCATCAGTCCAGCTAATCAAAAGGTTTGAGCACAGTGATCCTACTGGAGCTGGTCTGCTCTACTCCTAAGCATTAATCAGCATGATAACAACGGTAATACAATCACCTAGACAATTCTGATGTAATAGTTGACCATCACTCAAGAAACAAGGAACGTTCCTGCCGCCACCCTCAGGAGCTCAGGATTTGAGCCTGAATTACACCCACAGATCAGGCAACAAATTCTGCTTATGTAAATCCCTTCACAATTCTCCAGTAATTCTCTTTTGAATTCACCCCACCTTTTCCAACACCTCATCAGCTCTCTTCAGAAACATTCTGCTGGGGTTTCAAACTTCAGGATAGATCCATTTTTCTCTTTTGGCTGGTACAGGATCTATTATTATCATCTTGCCTGGCTATGTGAAAAACAGCGTGATGCTGGCCAGGGAGAGCATCAGCCTCCAAGGAGGCCAGAAAGTGCACTCCCTCCTTCCAAACGGGAATTACACTAATGCCTTGGGATCTGCACAAAATACCTGTGTTCACTGCGATGTGATGACAAAGATCTGAAAGCCTTGCAGCCACTTCAAGCAGCATACTGCTCGTGTGCTGCCCAAGCACTGCTGTGTCAGCCTGCAGAGCCCTCCCCTGCAGGTTCAGCCTGGTGGGCTCTGGATGGAAATCTTTACCTACCAAAACGTTTTCCCATAAATTAGGGAACAGCTGCCCTGTGCCCCATCCCAGATGGCTGCAGTTCAGTGCTGAAATGACTTGAGTCTTGTGTATCAATTTAAGTTCATACAGGCTTTTGGACTAAGAAACATTATCGTAAGAGGTGATAATCTAGAAATAACATGAATTTCATTACCGTCTCCTACTAAGCAGGGAAAGAGCTAATCTTCCTTGATGAGGAAGACAGAAGCTGTTTTAATTCAAGAGGCTGACCTAGGTGAAGCTGAGGCCAAAGCTGTATTTGGAAAACTCTCACGTCAGTTGGACACAGCCCTTTCAAGCTCAGTGCCAGCTCCACACAATGGCTTGAGCTGTGCTCTCCAGCAGCCCTTAAAGGCACACTTTGTATCTTGGCTTTTGCTGCAAGCAATCAAGAAAGAATGCAAGAAAACAAAACTGTTTCCCAAGCACTGTTTGCTGGTGCCATAATTAATATAATCAAACAATTCCACAAATTGCTTCCAATTGCTGGCGTCACTTTCATGTGCAGAGCCAAGCTTTCAAAGACGGGCCCTTCTTGTCCTACATCCTTACGCTGGTAACCCTTGCTTCACACAATAGTAAACAAGCCCTCACTAAATAGTACAGGGTAATTTGTACTGTAATAGGTCCCCAAGGCACCATGGACACAATTTGAAACGCCATCTAATTTTTCTTTTTAATTAAAAAAGCAGTTACTATATTTAAGCACCAACACAAAAAAGTTCAGAGGGGACAGTCTGGAGTTTCCCACAGCTCTCTGGGACTTTTCTCAAGGTCAGGAAGAGTTTTATAGGCTCCATTGGTACAGATTTTTTTTGTTAATTAGTCTGCCATACCCTTTGCATGAAGTCAGTGTATTGATTTTCAGTCTGATATTCTTTGTATTGCTAACAGAGCTCAGGCTCCAGTGACACACAGAATCTATCAGCAGCCGAATGGTTATCAATACCATCCATCCCTATACATGCCTTGCCTTGTCTCTCCCTCTCCATCGTCCCACACTTGCTATCCGCACTGAGGACACTCAATGTACCGCAGTGCTGAGAGTGCGTGCCAATCATTTTGTTTTATGCCTCTCCTTTTACAACAAGATGCTCAGGCAGTATTCCCCATTTCGCAAATCTACATCATGTAACTGTATTTTCACCTGTTGTTTTTTTTTTGTCAAAACTTCTGACAAAGAATTACTGTCACCTGAAGCCATGTAGTAGGACAGTTTTCTGCACCACACATATACCCAGTCTATCATAGCCTCGCTTCATGAGCACTTCATTAAGTGAGCAGACCCAGGCACACTTCAGAAGCCTACTTCCAGTTCCCACTGTAAGTTTTCCAAAACACATCCTAACCCAACGTAGTCTTCAGCCCCAAAGCCCCAAGAAGTAGCCCTGAAATGCAGTGACACTTGGGACCTTCATTTCTTGGCTAGCTGGCCATACTGCAATACACATCATTTGAGAATACCAAACCTGACCTCGTCTTACAAGGCTGGCATGTATTTCAGTTGCAGTTACACTGCATGTCACCAACATCTGTTGGCTAAACCTTTCCAGGGCAATCTCCTAAAGAAGTCTTCACAATTTGTGTTCCTGGAACACAGCCATAGTTTATAAGCATCCTGCAATTTGTTGCTGTTTGCCAAACATTAACACAGGCTACATCAGAGACTCCAAGGCACTGCAATTACAAGGTCTTGGCTGTGCAAATTACATGTATGCACACCACAAGAACCGACTCACAGAGCTACAGGACAGCCACCATGGCAATCTTTTGATCTTCACACTGTCCCATTAGCCTCAGGGAGAGGATTTTCAAAGTAATATTTGCAGCAGCTATATATTTGCTTTCAGAGCATTAACAAGGCTGCAATTATGTCAGCTAATTACTAGATCAACAATTATTCATAAACTGTTTTCACTGGATGGTCACTCAAAGTCCATGCAGTCACTGAGATCATGCCCAAGTGCTACTTCAGTCACTGCCTCAGCACGCCAGCTGGAAGAGCTCTCCCAGAAAGAGGGAACAGGCAGAGCTGGTTATGTTGTTCATAACGTGCTTTTAGTCTACACATTCCTCAAACTCCCTGAAACAAAAAAAAGGCTGCCTTCAGTGCACGGGGAAATGCCCAGCATAGAGCAAGAGCAGCTGTGAAAAAAACTGAAGTAATAAGAACATTAAATTATTAATACAAATATATGTAATGGAAATGTACACAGGCCCTTGGTACAATTCAACAATTTAAAAATTACAGGTAGGGCAGCAGTAATAACCATGACCATTCAAAACACTCCAAGAGAGAAGTGCCTTAAAATCACAGTTGCTTGGCCCAGGAGGGGAAGAAGGTTGCTTGTTTTTAGAATTGACCATTCTCTCTAGCAACAGCAGGCATTTGGTGCTCTGCAGTTGTTGGGGATCAGGACTCCGCTAAAGCAAAGCTGACCTCATGATAGATTCCTTTTTATCAAAGGGAACTCACCCACTCTTTCAGAGAATCTCAGCCCCCCAGGACTACATGAGCACAATAAATATTGACAGTTGAGCAGCTATACTGAACTGTAACTTGTCCTTCATTGCTCACTACTCAGCATGGCGTACTTTTGTTCTTGCACACAGCTTTGTGTTCCCTTGCATGACTCCTGGCAGGAACACTTAGTATAAAGTCATGATCTTCCATAGCACTTTTACATAGCCAGCTTAACAAGAAGTCTCTTTTTCATCAGATCCCATCACTGCTTTGACTTGCAGGAGTCTGGATATTCATGTATTGCGCTGTACATACAGCCTTGCCAGCACCGTCCATTCTCATCGCATGGCTCCAGCTACTAGGCATAGGGACCAGGCACATCCACGTCACTGGACCTCCATGAAGTATTCAGCCAGGATGTGAGAGAGGGAAAGAAACACACAGGCATCCACACAACAAGTAACACCTGGGACACTGTAGTCCAAGACACACTTTAACAAGTTTAGTCCTTGCTAATTAAATACTCAAGTCAGGGGGGAGAAAAATCTTCAAAATGTCCTAAAGAATACAGCCACGTTATCTAGAAGTAGTTCAAGGAACAAGTAGGAAAGGAGCTTCCCTAATTCTAAAATCCACAGAGCATCAAGCTAAATTTAACTGAGGTGTGGGAGCTCTTGGGTCAGAGTCAGGCAGCGGTGCCCCAGAAGACAGAGATATTGTCAGTACCCTGGAACCTACAGAACAGCAAATAAATAAGCAAGATGAACAACACTCATGCTCTGAAACAAAATATGTTCTGAATCCAACACAAGGGACTAAAACCCCATCCAGGCAGTGAAAAGGCAACAACTACAGTAACACCCCCAAGACAGAATTTCCGAGAGCAGCCTTTCAAAAAGGCACACAGCATGAAAAAAAGTTCAGGTTAGCAGATGTGACAGAATCAAAGGCAATTTATTACAAAGCAGCTTCAAACCGCAGTGCCAGATCCGCAGCCGGGCTGTAATCCTCCCATCTTGATGTGCACGAGGCATCCGAGAAGCCCGCTAAGCTGGACCAACTCCGCTGACTTATCCCAGGCATCTGCTGCTCGCGCGGGTCCAGAGTTTAAGTTGGTGATATTCATCTTCCCCTGGGCTGCCTTTATAAAGCAATCCTAAACAATGGGACTTCAGAATAAAGAATAAAACATTTAATTTTTGTGGGGCTTTTTTTTTTTTTTTAAAACTTCTAGGCAAGGGCCTTTAATGCGATTAGAAGGGGGAGGGGGATTGGATAGCAGCTTTTTTCTTTTTTATGTTATGTATATTGTGTGTAAACAAATATGCAATTTGCTTTAAAAAGATAAGGTGATTAAATTTTTATCGGGCTTGTACTCTGTTGTCACCACAACAAAGAGAATTAGGAGGAGGAAAGAAAGGCCTTTTTATTTGAATTATGCTCTTACCAGAGGTTCTCTACAGCACAGCTGTAAAGCCACTCAATGTTCTCCAAACAGGCCCTTTGATTGCATTTTATTCAACTTGTTTGCATTTGGAGCAATCGAAAGGAAAAGAACGCTCCACATTTTGATGTCTTAATGTTCCTTAATACCTTCTTTAATTTATATTAAGCTTCTTAACTAGGGTGATGAATTCTTCAAAAACAATAAAGACCTAGCGCAGAAATCTCTCACACACCATGAAAATTGAAATTATAATGTATTCATGGCTTTTTTTTTTTATTATAAAAAAAACATTATTTAGAAGAAAGATTTTAAAGCAGAGAAAAAAATCCTGAAGTTGCATGAAAATTACTTGATCCACAGAAACAGATGAAAGTTCAAACTAATTATTACAAGGGAAATAAAACGTTGTCTGAGGTGGAATAGAAGAAATAGTATGACAACGTTGGGTTAACGTGAAGTTTTCAGTCTTTTAATAACCTATAAACTCCTTCTCCACAACTTCCTACAAGAACAAACTCTGGAGTATGTTTAGTTTTGTTTTACCAAGGCCAATTTGACTATTTTTCTTTTTCTTATTCCCAGTTTTCTTCCCTAAAACAGCTCTTCATGTTCACATCCCATGGTGCATTTTCCCTCCAGCTGTCCTTCACAGTCTGCCATCACCAACAGCTCACGGCAAGGCTGGTGATGGCCAACAGGGCACTGCAACTCCCACAGACACAGCAGCTTCAGGGGGCACACGGCCACTGGATGAGGTTCCCAGAAATGCCATTCACAGGCGGATCATCCTCCAAGGGAGCCCAGATGAGTAAAGCTGACCACGGCTGGGAATTCTGCAAGCAGAGCCTGGTGCTAGGAGGCACACTGCAGTGATAGGTGTGGGCACCACTGGGTGACAGAACGAACTTCCAAATTATCCTTGAAATAACATGTTACTCAAGGAAAATGTATTTCCATCTGGATTTCCGTATTGTTATTTTCTGTTAACGTTCACTGTCCGCTCACCTCCTTTCCCAAAGTCATATTTTTAAGCAAGTCTCCAAATGCAAATCTGGTGATGAAGCCTGCTCCATTTACAAAATGCTCGTGAAACAGCTCGCCTAGCTGTACCAGTAAACAACGAGCCACAGCGATTAAAGCAAATCATAAAACAACACACTGTGCTGCATTGACTACAAAGTAAAACAATACTGATCTTAATCTAATCCAAACATACCGTGGGTGAAAACAACACCTCCCTGTCCTGAGCAGGGTCACACCATGCAGGCAGAAGCATCAAACCCAACAGTTAAAGAGTGCATGTAGATGACTGCAGCAAAACTGAACTACTGAGAAACTGCAGACTGTCAAAGGCAGCTCTCTACCAAAGGGATGTACATCACCACCCCCTACCACAGCATCAGGTCTTCTTCACGTACATCTGCCCTACAATTAATCCCTGCTTTTGCAGCAAACGGTGCTGAGACAGAACAATGCCAAAATGGAAAATAAGTGCAGCGCAATATTAATCTTTTCTAACGTGTCCCACCTATTCCAAAACTTTGCATTTTCATAAGTACATAATTTGCATTTGCAACACAGTATGTAACCACTTAGAAGCCTTAATGGTTGTATCTATGAAAGTTTGTGCCTTTAAGCAGAAATGATTCATGAATTTTAATTTGTTTTAAATGTTGAAAAATTCCATCCAAGTAAATTGAGTCAACAAGCCAGCAAAGGATGGAGACATGGATCTGCTTTTTATTTAAAAGAAACTCAAGTCTATACATTTCTTAGTCACCCACAAATCCTCCAGCAGTGAAAAAATACTTTACAATAACTAAGTCTCCTGCATTTGTTCTAATTAAGACACTCTGCTTCTCCCCATTCAGCACATGCTAGCTGAGAAACACTGAGCCTTACCCGATTTTCTTTGTGTTATGTATCTACTACTATTTTAAAGTGTTCTTACGGAATTGAATCAAAGATCCTGGGGTTTAGCAAAAGTGATTTGCAGAACAAGAACTTTTTGTAAGCTGCTTCACATCATGAATCTCAAAAACATGGGAAGTCATCACCCTGCCCTCCAAATGAAGACATTTAAAACAAATACTAGCATTACTTTTGAAGGCACAATTGTTATTCGTATTTACTTTCTCAGTACAAGAGTCTCAGTTCAAGTTCTTAATGCTTTCCCCCCCCCCCCCCCTCAGAAATCACAAAGCCCTGAAATAAATCTTTGAATCCCAAATTAATGTTTTTTAAAAGCTTTTTTACAATACTTGTGCTCCAAATAAACAGCAACACAAAGTCCACACAGCCACACAGCGATGTGCTTACAGAGAAGCAGACATACTAAGTCAGACCTTAACTGAGATAACAGAAGTTGCAGAGATAGTGACAGATGGAGCACGCAGTAACAACTGAATACATCCATCCCTACCACATCAATACTTCCATTTTTCTAGGCAAGCACCCAAGGGCTGGGTTTCCTTCCTCAGCACACTCTTCCTGGGGCACAGACTGTTCTAAAAAACTAGTGAAATGAAACAAAATGAAGGTACAGCTCCTGCCCAAGACCATGGGAAGCTGATTTAAAGCTTGAAGCAGATCAGTGCTCCTAAGCCATCCCCCCAAAACGATTCCACTCTTCTTTTTGCATTTTCCAGCTACTGGTATTGCTTAGGCATAAGACGTAGGCAGTTTACAAAGCTCAGAAGCAGAAATTATCGACTATCCTCGTGTCAGGTGACTGGTTACAGGAGAAAAGTTACAGCAGCTTAACTCTGCCAACCTGCTTCAGTGCCTGGGCCCATAGCTGGCAATGTGAGGGGAAAGGTTCACCATTTGTGTTTCAGTCAGCTCTGTCGACTGCTGACCTTCCCCAGGATCCACTGCACACTGCCAGAACACCAACTCATCCTGCACTGCAAAATTCCCCCCAAAACTTGGCGTTTTCAGAGAGTACAGTATAATGCAGCACTGAAGGAGAGGAACGTTAAATTACAGAAGATGCAACGTGACCAGCCAAAAAACACAAACAAGTTTAAATAAATTAGCCCCATTATCAAAACCACAAAGGCAGCATTTTATATGATGAGCGCTCATTTCATTAATTTTGGGTTCCAGTACAGCCCATTTCAGGAGCAAGATTTCCCACGCTTCAAAATTTATTTTCCTTGACATGTAACTGTTAAACATTTGCCTTATGCTAACATCAGGTTGGTGATAGTACACTCCATGACAACAGAGATACAGCTTAACCTATCAACCTGAATTACCTGCAAACGACCCCAACAAAGCATGGAATATCTTTCACCCACTTGTCCTGACAGAGGTTTTCCTCTGATATTGCGCTTTTTGAAGGAGAACAGAGCAGAGATGAGACAAGTTCACATTAAGCTTTCTCCAAAACCTATTCTGCATTTTCCTACAAGCTCCTCCTGCTTACTTCGTGATACAGCTCTGCACTTCACATCTACACCGAGGCCCAGTAAAAGGAAACAGTGTCCCTTTGAATACCCATCTGCAACTGTGTTCCCTATTCAGCTCCCTGCCTCAGGGTTACAACTCCACCCTCCCTGACTCTACAGCTATAACCTCAAGTGTTCCTGATGTCTCCACTTATCGTTGGGGGTAGAGCTGATCAACTGCAGGTTCTGTGACTGCAACCAAGAAGCCATTTACGATCCTAACAGCTGGTACTGATTTTGCAGCAGAATCATGTCAAATCTGTGGTTCAAATTCACTCTCCTTTTGCAGAGGGGGAAAACAACCAGTTGAGAAAAAAAAAAAAAAAGAAAAAGAAAAAGAAAGAAAAGAAAAGAAAAAGAAAAAGAAAAGGGAAAGACTGGGAAAGGGTCATGGAAAACACATTAGCAGCATAGGAACCACTGCAGCACCCTAAGCCAAGCCTGAGGTTCTGTCTTACACAGGTTCCTTCCTTAACAAGGGATGCTGAAGGAGGAGGAGCTGTGCAGTGCATGACAACATCAAGCCATGTTCTGTCAGAGATCTATGCTCCACACAGACAGCAGCACGAGGCAGAACTACCTTAGGTCATGCCCAGCAAGCAGGCACCTCAGGAAGTCCATCTCTGCATAGATCAGCATGCCCACCCCGCACTCCATGAGCTCAGCCTTCACAGGGCTAAAAAGAAGCAGCCAGCATTCTCTCATCATCTTTATTGAAGATGAGAGAACTCCAAGTGTTCACAAAGTGTTTGTTTTACATGCAGTTCATTGAGGCTGCTGATCTACAGTAAGTTTACATTAACGTTTGCACTGCTCAAATTCAGGCTCTAGTAAAAACTATGTGAGGAAAGGAAAAGCTGAGTCTCTGTAAAACATACCAGATGCTGCTCCCTTCCAAACAGGTTCAAACAACATGTCCTAGAGAGCTGTTCTCAAGATGGCTGTCCTTTTTCCCTTTGAAGGAAGGTCTTCCCCGTGGTCTTCTGTGCTAAGAGTCGGCTTTCGGAAGGAACGCGGATACCTCGCCTGAAACTCACCAGTGGTTGGAACAATGGCAGCACTTTAACTTCCCCTCAAGCAGAAATCAGCCTTTGGATCTTAAGTGAACATATTTAAGACAACGTGGTACCCATGTCTACTGCAGGCGCAATAAAAATCAATTTGCAAACAGGAATGAGTCTCTTTTCCCCTGTATTGGGCACAAACATATAAGCAAGGAGAGGCAAGTCAGAAGTGAGAAGTACAGAGCAACTGTTACTTTTAGGATTTGGTTTCACACACACATGCATCTTTGATCTACCAACACCGCTTGCCTAGAAGAGACAGCAGAGGATACGAGCATCCAGATGAGAGCTGCTAGACTTCCAACTCCAAAGTATACTTTTAGTTAATTTCAGGGGAACAAAAGAAAAATAGCCATAACATTAGAAGAAGGCTGTGCTGACTTCTAATGGAAGTTAGCTTGCACTTCACAATCTAAAATTATAATGGACAGACTGCTCTATTCCCACCTTTTATTCAGTCCTATTTTACTACTCCAAATATATACTACCTAAATTTGTATACTCTTTAACAGTAGTTAATCTTCAATTAAAATACCTAGAGCAGAAACTTAGATAACTGGTTTAAAAGGTAAAAGCTTATTGACAAAAACGTATTCTTCATATTGCCTTTTTTTAATTCTGCATATTAAAAATGTCATTTTTGTGACTTGAAAAAAAATCTTCAGGAATAATGAAGGCTAACAAAAGACTGAAGAGCAGTAATTTAAAAAGCTCCATATGTAGCATCCTGATTACTGTATCTGTCCCCTTTCCATAACGAAGGGAGAAGTCACCAAACTGCCGCCTGTCCTTTCTGGTGACAAGGAAGGGCAAAGAGGACAGAACGTGTTCAAGGCATCATCCTTCAGGCTGTAAGAAAGAACAAGAAGCCTCCTGCAGCACAGTATGTGGGTGTCAGCGTCCGGCACTTTTTTGGAATACGGTAACCCCAGCTCTGGTGGTCCCTTGCACATGTACTTAATTTGGGAGCAGCTGGGTTCAAAAGTTTATCCTCACTTTTTGACCTGCAAAGGTTTAGCGTGTGGGCGTGCACATGAGTGTGCACATCATACCACACAAGCTGAAGATGTGCAGCCACAACATACACTGCGTTTACGTGGATGGTTTTGCACACAGAACACATTGCACTTATTTTAAAACACCATAACACTACTCAGCTTGCATTGGATCAATGCGCATTATATGCATGGTCAGCCTTCCCAACCCAAACATGGTGAGTCTGCATTTTAAAATTCAGTAAGCTTCTGGAACGGTTTGGCATAATTTCAAAAGGGCACATTAATGAAAGAATTTGCTAATTGCAATACTACTTATTTAGATTCAACATGCTTCTTAGAAAAATACAACCATCAAACTCGCAAGCCTGATGAGATTAACGTCACTTACAAGCTCATCACTGGTATACCTGAGTAACAGATACAATGGCCAGAGTGTCATATTTATAGCTTTACATCACTGTCACGGTGAGCTGAAAATAGGAGTGAAGTAGGTGAGGCTGGGAGACCTGAAAGCGCAGGAGAGCTTCTTGGTATTGGTGAAGGTTGTGAATTTATAGCACATTTGTGATAGGGTTTGAACATTCCAACAACCACTATGACTGAGATAAACAGCAACTCATTAATCCATGGAAATGTGACAGTACAGTTGAGAGCAATAGTTTTCACTGCACTTGTGTTACTCTGCAATTTTGAATCGATTGTTTACAGAAGCTCTTCACTTGTGCTGATAGCAATAAGTGCTCTACATACCAGTGAATCTTCCATTCGTAACGTGCAGCATGTATGAAATAGTGGATTGTTTTATTTAAAAGATAAAAGCAGCACACAATGGATAAATATTCCACAAACAGAAAAGAATTTTTCAAATGAAACAAGCACTTTGTTGATAAAAGTTGTAATTTTCAGTCAGAATTACACAACAGGAACTTTATTACACATCAGCTCCAAATACAACACGGGAAAAACACTGTGTGTAACACAAATCAAGTAAAGTATGTAGGCATAATGGCATAGAAAATAAAGGTTTCTTAACAGAGGAGCCCATACATCAGCAACTGAAACTGCAAATTAAAACACAGGATGGTGCCCAGGGGGAAAACTTCGTACAAAGGCACTACAGATGGCCAGTCTATGAAGACCAGACTACTTGGCCAATGCCAAAAAACGCAAGCCTCCCTTCAAAAGTTGCAGGGACAAAAAGTGAAAAGTTAATGATCGGAGCCATTGTGCATTTCAGACTTTCTTACAACCTGAAAACCAATATGGCTTTCCATGGACATTTTTCAGTTTTCAACAGAAATGTTTTATACAATGCATTAACTTCAGAATCGATCCCTCAAAAGGTGAAAAATAATGGCAAAAACTCCAAGAAAATGAAAATTGTACTTTCATTGTCATATAGTACTTGCATGTAGTGCCACAAAGGAAATACTTGTGAATGACTTTAATTCCAGCGCAGAGTACCCAACTACTTTTTAAACAATAAATAATTGGAATGTTTTACTAAAGAAGAGAAATAAAATAAAATTCACTGAGCAATAAAAGGACAATGAGAGAATAGGCTCTCCAATGCCATGCAAGCCCCAGGGCTGAGAGCTCTATGCGGGGAAGACCACCGCTTGCCGCTGCGCGTGGCAGGGATAGCACATCTATTCTCTCATAAGTAAACTGGATTCTGCTTGCTTTTTTATGCATAAATCTGGAGTGACTCTGGGCATTCAACGATTGAAATGAGAATACAATTGAACCAGTAACCGTTAGTTATTTCAATGAAAAGCGAGGAACAAATACTGCCTTGCAGATGCCCAGAAACTGCAATATAACATGCTCTTGGGGCATTAAAGCCTAATGGACAGACATTTGGGTTGAGAGTTAAGAAACCCAGACCTAGTTAAAGTTTTCTGTAACTTATTACTTCACAAATTTTGAAAGTTTGAATTTTGTCTCAGTGTCCCCATGTACAAAAAGGAGTCGAGAATGCAGCAATTCTCCATGTAATATCTTGAAATATACAGTCCTTTCTTGTTAAGTTACATAACATCATTAAGTTTGGAGAGCACCATTGTTGATAAAACTGCCAGTTCCTTTTAATTTCATGTTTAGACAACTCAACTGAGGTCTGAAGATCGTGATTTATTTCCGATTCTATTTTCTTTTTAAAAGACTTTTCTTGGAAATGTAATTCATGAGTTCAGTGTTTCATCAAATATGCTTTTGTTAAGTGCTGTTGAACAGGCACATTACTCGAGGTCACAAACTTTAAGTCAAATCACAAGCAACTCCTGTCTGTTTTCTGTGGCTTCCATGCCTACCACAGAAGGCTAATTATTTTACAACAAAACTTGAGAAGTGTATTTTCTCCCCTAGAGCTGTATTTGTTCATTGTTTCAGAAAGTTTTGTGTTCCCAGAGCATGAATACATGTCTGCAGTTCATATTTTCCCACCAAAGCCACAGGACTTGATCCATCCACACACCATCAAGAACAGTCACGTTGAAGGTAAATTACATACTTAAGCAGCATTAACTTATGATCAATGCCAAATTTAAACCACAGTGAAAGAAAACAGAGTTCAAAAATCAATTAAGAATCAGAAGCATCTCTTAACTTGCCTAGGCTGTAGGTCTTCCAAGGTTACTGGTTAAAAAGAAAACAACTCTCTAAGTTCTTCATAATTGTTCAAGAAAAATACAGGTAACGTCTACTACCAATTTTGGTACTTGTAACCTTATTACAGAAGGTTTTGGACCATTCTGTCCTTAGAAATAATTCACTTCTCTGTATCTATTTCTTCAACAGCCTATACGTTGTAGTGAGAGAAAAAAAATCTCCCTTTTTTTGTCTGATTTTGGAAAGCTTTTATAAGCAGCTCTGGTCCGTGTACATTTGCTACTCCAATACTTGTCTTAAATTGTTCAAAAGAAAGACACAAGTCTACCACAATTTTTTTTTAAACCTCATTAGAAGTAGTATCAATATAAAATGGGATGCGACACGAGCCAACAACTGCCACTTTCAATGCATTAAGTGTCAGAAACAACCTTTTAGGCTTTTAACCACAAAAGACAAAACCAAAGCCAACCATCACCATGCAGCCTCCACTCACAGCACAGCAGGGATTAACTGACGAAGAAGGCTCAGGTCAGAGTAGGCAGCACCAGTGCCTTACAGTCTCATAGGTCACGCACCTATGAGACTTCACAGCATCTCCTAAGGCTGAAGCAAGCTCTGCTGCTGGTAGGAAGGTGCTGACAAGCAGAAGCAATGCTCCAGAGCAGAATAGCATACTTATTTCTTATTAGGATACTTGAACAACAAGCACAAGCTTTGATGTGCATATAGACACACTAACAAAAGGACATGCTATTCAGAACGTCTTTGTTAGTAGAGGTCTACAAGATACTCGTACCTTATAAAGCCAAAGACCAAATGCCACTAATGGCATCAGAGAACCAGAACTCCTCAGTCCTCATTCACTGCACTGCCACAGACCTGCTGGCACTTTAATCCCTCTGCATTCATCTCTACCTCTCTGGAATATGGACAATACGTTAATTCACTGGGTAAATGGAGTGGATGAACTCCCACCTGCTTGTGAAAAGTTCAGGTGCTAGCAAGAAGACTAGTGCTACAATATATCTGGGAAAAGAACTTGAAACAATTGCTATCCATTACCTTCTCTGACGTAAGGAATACAATAATAAAATTCACATACAAATATGCAAAAATTCGAAGAACTCTACATGCAATTCCAGAACCTGGCAGTCTTCTGCAAAAAGCCACGCTTTACCCCCTTTGCCTCATACTGGGATAGTCACAGAGTCTGGCAAATTGAGTACTTAAGTTTTTCCACACCTGTGGGGGGTTTTTTTGTTGTTTTTTTTTTCCCCCTCATTTGTTTGTCTGTTTTTAATTTATATAACATTTGCAGAGAAACAGTTTCACAGTAGTTTCCTCATCTAAACAACAGATTAGATGGCTAGGAGTGCTGAGGATCTAGATGTCTAGAGAGCTGTGATGATTATGTCAGTTCCATTTTTAGCACAACTTCCAAAACATGCTGACAAAAATGACAGAAATCATAGAAATACAGGAACAAAAGTCTCAGGGCATTGTTTCTTACCAAAATAGACATTTCTATTTTTAGGAATAAAAACAAACCAGAATATTCATTGCTGTACAGTGTCCGACTTGGAAAGGGGAGTTTCCAGACTATACAAAACTTGTGAACCTCACTCAAAAACTAGGACAAATTGGATCCGAAGTTCTTAACATCAGTTCAAACCAAGTGACTCTGTTATTTTATCTTTGTCACTTAGAACAGTCTAGTCTTTCCCCAAAGCTCCAAAGCCCACCGATACTTCCTGCCACATGCTCTCTTCCACAAATACAAGCGCAGAGCCAGCACTCGCACTGTGTAAAAAGAGCCTCATTCCCTGAAAAACTTGGGATAAGAAAGAAGTTGTTATGTATGATCTCCTATAACAGAAACTTCTTGTTTAGGAAAATCAGTGATCGAAAGTAGCATCATCATATACAGCTGAGTAAATGAAAAAGATGAAGACTACATTTCGCTTTGGGCAATTACAAATGTGCCCAGTAAGACAAACAAGGGGCATGAGCAACTGCACTGGGACAAAAAGAGCCAGTAACGTGGAATACTGTGCCAGATGATAAAAAGTTATATTCATAACAAAAAAAATCCACTTTCTAAGATCTGGAAATTATGTGGATCATACACAGCTCTCTCAAACAGCAGCCAAAAATCTACACACTGTCTCAGGTCAGCCCACAATGAAATTCATGAAACCTCTTTGGACACAAAGCAGTGAAATCAAAAAGCATGGATGTTCAAATTGCAACTCCGTCTTCCTGCAAGCACTACACACAGCATTTCTTTGTATAACCTTGGCTGCAGGCCCTCTGGTTTCACCACTGAATGCGGAGACGCACTGTAAAGCTTTTATATTTGTGGAAGCGCGTTGAGAAACTGCCTGAGAAGTGCCAACATGTCTGAAATGCCACCAGGCTGTACCATCTTCAAACCACATGCCACATTAAGGAGAGATTAATAATTAAGATGGGAATAAAACAGGTCTAACGAGCCCAACTTAATAAAGGAAATAAAATTATAACTACTGCAACCTCTCTCCTTTCACGATGACCAAACACGGTGCAGTGGATCAGCTTTCAGCTCTGTGAAAGGCTGGGGGGAAGGGGAAAGGCTCATTTAACAGTTGGTCCCATTTAGTCATACAGAGCTGGAAGGAGGCAAAAGGGTAGTAATTTAGTGATGAAGAAACTCCAAAGACCACGAAAAGCATGGCAGCCTCCTGAGATGGGGTTTGCCAAAAGGCTATTTTGGGGACGGATAGGGCTACAAAGCTGCTATTAAGCTTCAATCCTTAAAATAAGCCCATAAACTCAGAAAATATTTATCTGGAAGGGTGGCAGCCCAATAAAAGTTTTATGAATGTTTTAAAGCTGCCCTGTCAAGGGCCTGGCCACTCAGTCACCTCCCTCCCTCCCAAAAAACAACACATGCAAGAAAGCGGGCCCGTGTGTCAGGTTCCCAAGCAGGAATAACAGGACAGCCTGACAAACGGCCTCCTGCAATCCTGCACACAGGCACATGGCACACAGCCTCCTCCATGGGGAGCAGGGCCTCCACCCCAGCAGGGAATAGGATCCTCTGGAAGCCATCGCCTGGGCCTCTCGGGGACCTTCTCCTCTGTAGCTATAACCGGTTGGGAAAGTCAGTGTACATAAATAAGGGACATCACAGAGCAACAAGAAAAATCCCTCAGAGAGGCGGACAGGAAGACAGAGGTGAAGGAATAGGGAAAGTCCACTCTGAACTTCCATGCATCTCATTATTGTTAACGCTTAGGGCAACGCACTGAAAAAGGAAGCTGATGCCACGCAGGCAAAAATGCTAACTTGGTTTAAGAACATACAATTCATTTGTTAAGCTGTACATGAAGCCTGGCAATCCCAGACAGAAGAGGGATGCTGTTTCTTCCTCTTGCTACACATTTTCTCCTTTCCAGTGTTCCCATAATTACCAAGTCTAAAATCCCATTCAAAGCTAGACTGGAGCAAACTTGGCACTTCTTCAAAATCCAAGGGAGACAGCCATCCACAAAATGTCTCCTTTCATTTTGTCACATAATACATACATGAACTTTAAACAGTTGAGCAGAAATCAGCCAGCCAACTCCTAAGCACCCCAGGCTTGAGGCAGAACGAGCCACCCACCCTGAATCACAGAATCAGTAAGATTGGAAAAGACCTAAGATCACCTAGCCCAACTGCCCACTTACCATCAATACTCCCCACTAACCATGTTCTTCAGCAATACATCTCTTGATGCTTCTTGAACACCTCCAGGATGGTAACACCACCATAGCAACAGCACCTCCCTGGGCAGCCTGTGCCAGTGCCTGACCACTCCTACAGAGAAGTTTTTCCTAATGCTCAACCTGAACTTCCCTGGTGCAGCCCGAAGTTGAGATGTGATGCCCACGTACACAACAGAGCACATGCAGATTTCTCTGTGCCACAGTGGAGATGTGTGGCTATGGGTAGTCCAGGGTATAGTTGGCAAGACAGATGTTTCCTGTCATCAGTGTGATGTTTGCACTGTTACAGATATTTTTTTTTTTTTTATGTATTGTGTTACTCCAGCTATCTTAGTGAACTGCCCATCTTGTAAAATTCTTTTAATTATGTTATTTTCTTCTTATCTGTGTTATCTAAAATTATTTATAGTATTATCATCTTAGTTTCAATCACACTGGTTATAAACACTGCTGCAGAAGTTATTAGGTGGGGATTCATATACATACATACACACATCCATATACACATATAGACATACAATTTACTTTACAACCGCCCTGAAATGCTGTAACATGATTTTGTTTTCTCAACTTACTTTTCCACCAAAAAGACTAGACTGAGAAGATCCAATCTGCCTTCCCCTGGGATCTCTAAGCAGCAATCTTCCCCCGATGGCACAGCACTGTCCTGTACTTGAAACCTTGTTGGCTGCTTCTTTCTGGGGGAGCAGCAGAGTCGCTGAGCCAGAGTTTGGCAGGAGTAAGTGCTCTGTTAGATTAAATTTCAGCATAATGTTCTCGATAGGAATCGGAGCACCATCCCTAAAGTGCAACGGGAGGGTAAAACGCCAACCATCAAGACGGATGGTTTGTTTTTATTTTTATAGAGATTTTCTAAACCTCAACTTTCACCTCTTAGCCCCCACCCCCTCCTGTTCTCAGTCACCTCCAATCGCCCATCTGTCTGCTTCATTTAATAGAAACCTATATTTCCTTGCTAATGGATGCATTTGGCTAAGAAGATAATCTCTTTGTGTTCGCTTCAGTTGTCACATTCCTGTTATCATATTAATACTGATTAAATACAAAACCCGATGTTTAAGTCAGACCCCACACATTATTTAAAAGCGACAAGACATTCATATTTTGGCACTTTGAAAACCTCAGCCAGCATGGAAGTGGCCTCCCACTCCAAACACCTCCTCACCTTTGAGCCAGAATACCACCCATATGGATTTTTACAGGACAGGATACTTTAATAGTGACTTCCTACTTGAGATCAGTGAACAAAGTTCAGGTTTCCTGGAAAGCTCTAGGACTAATACAAACCTCTCCCAGGAAAAGTGACACTGCAGGTCAAGCAGCATGAGTCTGGGGGTTACAAGACAGGAATGGTCAGCACAGATCTTAATGGCCTCCAAAACATCCAGTGACAACTCATAGTCCCCATCTGTGCCTCAGTTCCCCCAAGTTGTATGTGAGCACACTTCACAAGCAGTGAAGCTAGTTTTAATGGCTGTTTGGGTTCGTCATGACTACATACCTGAGGCACAGCAGAAAAACAAAGTACAAATTGCCAGGCACCACATCAGCCAAAAGCAATTCAACAAAGACAGGGATTTAAGACATCTCCATAATATATCACATGCATAAAAGCATATTTCTAACCCTGAGCAAAGTAATCCTCAAACTCCAGAACAGCTCTACACATCAGAACTATGGGGTGTGCTCTGAAAGTAATGCCTCTTATGTAGGCGGGATGGCAGCAGAGGTTGAACATTCCTACCAATATTCCATTATACTGTATTGCTATGCGACAGATGGCAGCAGAAGGGCAGTCTGGTAAAATGGTGTTTGACACCGAAGCGCACATGAAACAAAGGAGGGTAACTGAATTCCTCCATGTGGGAAAAAATGTGTGACTGATGTGCTTGCTGAATGTTTATGGAGACCAAACAGTGGATGTGAATACAGTGAGGCAGTGGGTGGTGAGTGTCAGCAGTAGTGACAGTGGGCCACCTTTTCTGGTGCAGAGGCTTTTTCCTTTACAAGCACAATGTGCAGGCTTTTGTTCACTGCTGGTGAAAACATATAGAACGGATGGTGATGACTACGTTGAAGAAGAATGCTTTGTGGATGAGAATTTGCTGTATCAAATAGTGTTACTGGATCTCTTTGGATCTGTAACAATTTCCATGGAAGTAAATAGGAGGTACTACTTTCAGAGCAACCTACAGTGCAGCAGAACCCTGTCAAATTCCCTTCTCACTTCTCATACAACAGTCACCAACCTCTGCAGAAGGAGGCTGAGATAGAAAAGCTACTGAAATGAGTAGGGTCTAACTCACAGCACTATTCAACATGTAGCCCTCAATCATTTTTAAATAAAGGCTAGTAACATGGCTACTTATTTATTATTTAGGATTTATCTTACTTAATTTTAAGAACTAGCGTTGCCAAGTCAATAGAAGCAAAAATTAGACAACTTCAAAGTTCTGGTGAAATGAGTTATGTATTTTGCTGCTTTTTCAGAACTGCAATTCACTAAGAGCCTAAGCTACATGTACTACTCATCTTTGTGTGCAAATGTCAAGGCTATGTAAGCACATTAATTAGTTACATGCACTACGTGTGCAAAGTATTTATGAGTTACTGAAGGCAGACTCACAGTGTTCCACTCCCTCCAGCTACATCCACTTTTCCTAGAGACCAGCTACCAATTGCAGATGCTCCATTCAGCCCATACCCTTCTGAAGAAGGGATGCAACACCTCCTGAACAACTCTGGAGCAGATGAGGTTATACCATGGTCAGGAAAGCTCCCCTGAGATGTCAAGAAGGCTAACCTAACCTTCTGAGATCCGTACAAACAAACAATCGAACATGGAGAGCCTTGAACCGAGGGACTGCTGTTTACCTAACCCCTGAACTGCAAAAGACATCAATCCCTGCCTTATTAAAGAAATGCGTACGCTAGCCAGGCATGCCTGCTTGATCAGCCCTCTCCTGTTCACAGCTTCTCCGGGGTCGGAGGAAGTTCCAACAGGCCCTGTTCCATAAATAAAATCCTTCTGGCTGGCGATAACTAAATTGTATTAAGACTGGCTCAGACAGCTTCAATTAGAAATAATCGACAGGGGTGGACTGAAATACCCTGTATCAATTTGCTTACAGCTGGTCTTCTCCTTTTCCATCTCCAACAAATTTTAACTACCTGGTTCACTGAAAGCAGCAGGGAATACATAACATGCTTCAACATACTATATATGTAATCCATATGCACGTGTTCTGAAATCAAAGGCACTTCCAAGTAATACATGAATAAAAACCCGAAGTAAAGAAAGTCAATAGGTCTCAAGCTGGAAATTCCCAGCTATCAGCAAGCAGAATCCGGGCATTTCTGATTCTGAACGCATATCCTTCCTCCACAAGCTTATGCATTTCTCTTTACTCAAGCCCTAGGAGTCATCATTCAGGTATATTGCAAATCCCTTCTTCTTTTATGAAAATTAGAGAAAGTTATTCAATCAAATTAATTTGCAATAGAAAACTCTATAACAGCCTCTTTATGAATACCACTATTAAGATATACAGCTTTATTAAAGACATTTAAAATCTTTATGCTAAGCTACCTGCATTTTTTTTTCCCCAAATCTGAAATAAAATTGATTTTTCCCCCACACTTTTAAAGACACACAATCTAAATGAGAATCACTCCTGCTTTTGTTCCAGCATGTTTACTCTGAAACCTAGTAATATATTTAAAAGTACCAGCAAAGCGTATGATGATCAACCGAACAGAAATAATCAAGTTGCTCTATTTTCACAGGTGTAAGAAAGTCGTGAGATTTTGGCAAGTAGTAAAAAGATATAAATATCTTATTATTCGCTCCAAAATCTTTTATTTCTATTTGGCCTTCACCATGGCTGAGTCAATGGAAAAGCGTTTTGAAATTATTCTGTTTTTTAAAAAAGAAGAAGGGAAACAAAAAGGCAGAGGCTGAGTCATTAACCCTGCACTGAAGTTTCACACAAAGCAACTAATAAAACCAGCAGCAATTTACTGAATAAATTTAGTTTTTCCAAGCCACATGGCATTGTCTCCATTTTGCTAATGCTTATACAACCTGCACAGCTTTTCATAGGCAAAAATCCACAGATGTGGCTCAAGTTCTCCTTGAACTTCCCTTTTACAATAAGACTGCGTGGACTTACTGAGGTTGCTCATCTCCAGCTCAAAACAGGAGCCGTAACTCAGCATTCAGCCTCTGAAGTGCACACAGCAAAGATTGGGAGCATGGATCTGCTGTGGGGCAGAAAGCACAGCTGAGAAGAGCTGCATCTATTTGAAATTGGTGCTTGTTGGAAAAGGCAGACTCCTCTTTCAAATACTTACTCAAAATTAATTATTTGATTAACGTAACTTTTTTTTTTTCTCCTTTCCCCTCCTGTCTTTCTGAACAGTTCTAGAGCAAGTTAATACTTTTTTTCCTCCTCCCATCAATCAGAATGTCACTCCTGCTCTGAATGTGCACAAACTCAATACAGAAAAAACCCCATCATATCACACGACTAAAGCCAATTATATTATGTCCTCCAAATATTTACTTAGAGCCTAACAAGGAAAACATGACGAAAAACTACGGAAAAAAGTCAGGGATCAGGGAACCAGGCATCCATTTCCACACCAACTCCAGGGGGACTATAATCTCCATACATCTTCTCGGGAGGTACTTGTCAGAACAGTCGGTTGTAATGAGCCATGAAAAGAAAATCTCCAGTTCATGATATACAGCCTGCTTCTGTCAGCGGGAACTCTCGTTTTTTAGCACATTTTCAGTCCTTGAAAATGTCTTCTTTCCCTTGTGCCAGTACTGCTGCACCTGGCACGCTCCATTTGGCATAGCCCACGTTACCATTATGCTAACTTGAAAAGATAATTCATTGCAATCAAAAAACAAATGCATATTCTTCATGCTGTATTCATACTGCAACACCAACCTGATGAGTTGATACTTCATAACTGCACAAACGGTCCCTAGCCTAACGCATCCATACATTAACTGGTCAAAATTGAGAAAGGGAATGTTATTCTTATTTCACAGACTGAAAATTGAGAAAGTAAACAAATGCATTCAGAAGTAAATACGTAGCTGGCAGCAAAGCCATGTACTGAATTAA
The DNA here is from genome assembly GCA_035772895.1 of Perdix hodgsoniae. NCBI lineage: Eukaryota > Metazoa > Chordata > Aves > Galliformes > Phasianidae > Perdix > Perdix hodgsoniae. The sequence goes on from JAPSGF010000126.1 coordinate 486,294, forward strand.
AAATCCTTAGGTGCACAGCAAAAGGCTGCACCACACAAACAATGTTGATCCTTTATATACAAAGACAATTTTGGACGAAACAACAAAGTAATTGAGGGGCTGGCACAGCTCCATTTTCTTGGTTTAGGGTTCTATAGTTGTTAATATATTTATTTCATAAAAACAAAAACCAGCTGAGGTTGCTCAGGGCTGTGTGGGCAAGGACAGCTGGCACAGGGAAGGACTGCTGGAGTCAGAAGAGGTATGTAGCTAAATAATGAGGGAATTGGGTGGGAAAGGGAGCAAGTAGAGAGAGATGGGTGTAACAAAATAATGGAATTGTGTAGCTAATCAGCTGCAACAGTGAGGAACAGGTTCTCTGAATTACCAAATTGTCTTGATTTCCTAACCTGGAAGAGTTGGATGACCAAGGGGAAGAGGGGCAGAGGGATTTGAGGGCTCAAAGGTTTAAGGAGCTGTTATGATAAAAATCCCAGTACAAACGCATGCAACATGGAATTTTTGTGATTGAAGTTACAAGCTCAGATATTAGAAGAAAGGCTTTTCTAGGCAGGATGATGGTTTTTCTTCTTTATGTATACCTTTTATTCCAGCTTGAAGGACTTTCCACAGCTTTTAAATGGAATAATACTGTAGTTGGAGGCAGGGAATGCTTCTGTCGCTTATGCAGAGTATTACACAAAATCACGTTGCAGCAGACCCCCTATCAAAGCAAGTCTGTTGAAGCTCCAGCTATTTCCTATTCTTTATTAAACACTGAAATCCCTTTGTGAAAACACAAACCAAAAGACTGCTTTACACAGACTTCCTTGAAATCAATGCACACTATTATAGAAAAGCTATTTCTTGTCCCCAGCCTCAAAACAAGGATCAGCCTCATAAGGTCAGCGTCCTTGTCACATGCCAGTTCCCATATCCACTAAGCAACGGCCACTGTTCCAAGTCAGCACTTCAAATAGCCTACAATCTGCAAACCACAAAGCTCCAGGAAGCCCTCGTGGTGCGTGTTTTTACTCAGACTTCAAATAGATATTGGAACAAACACTTGTGGAAAGGGAAGGTGAAAGGCCCAAGGGATAAACGATCAAAATCGAGTAAATAAGCACAAACACTCCACAGAATGGTAGAGAAATTTCATTGTAAGAGATGTGAATGCATGATCTATCCTTGTGGAGATATTTAGCAGGATCAAAGTTAAGTTATGTAAACATTGGGAATGTATGCATTTTTCACTGCAAAGCTATGAGTGAGGACTAACACCCAGAGATGGTAGCATCCTAACTTGCACGTGAGAAAACAGAAAAAGATGAGGAAAATAATTCCCCCTTTAATAGTGTATAGGCTACAGCCCTGGGAACACAAGCTGGCTCTCATGGATTCCACAAGTGGGAGAGCTCCTGGAGATACCTGGAGATACTTGAGGAAGGGCAGGAGTTCCCCATGAGCAGCTTGTCAGGATAACCCATGTGCTGCCTGGGCACAGAGGGTTGCACAGTTGCCTCACTTGTCCTTGTAACCCTCCAAAACTAAACTCCATGTTAGACACCTCAAAAAGCAGGAGCAGCAATTATAAAACATGCAAGTCCCCAACATGTTTTGGGGGCATCATTTTGAAAGTCTTGGGATTTTGGCAGTCCTCTGTATGGACACTAGTCCTGTAACTGAACCTCCAGGGATCCTCTGTATTGCTCACATTTAGCTGCACTGACATCAACTGAGTTCTAAGAGGTGGGGGAGCCACCATGGAGATGTGGCACTGAGGCACTTGGTCAGTGGGCATGGCAGGGGTGGGCTGGGGTTGGACTTGGTGATCTCAGTGGTTTTCTCCAACCTTAAAATGCCATGATTCTTAGTGAGAAAAAGGGCTTTTTTTCTCCCACTGCTGCACTTATCTGAACAGCAGTGAACTTCCATCAAAATTAACATCAGGAATGCTAATTTTACTTCCATCAGACATACACATTCAGTTACATTTTTGAAGAAAACGTGCCTGGTCCCTTCAGTATGTTTTCTAAGGCATCCACGGAAGCACCCCAAATCTGTACTGCAAAGCATAAGGGTTCTTAAACTGAACTAGATCTGAACATCTGAACTAGATGAGAATTCAACCAAAAATGGATATTTCCACTTGCTCTAGGAGATGATATAAGGTATCACAGGATCCTTTTATTATTGTTTATTGGTGCTCTAAGGTTGCCTAGCCAAGCTGTACAGACACTTAATAAAAAACAGTAAGCTATTCTTATGCTTTTACACTTGAAATTACAGTAAGAGTATTGAACCTGCAAAATGAAACACCTAAGGAGGACAACAAAAAAACAGAAAATAGCACAGTACCTGCTCTTGTGCATCTAGTATGCCACCAAATGAGACTTGAGTAGTATTTCATCAAAGTAAGAGCCATTGTTGTTCCATGCCATGGTCTTATATGAATTGTTTGCAACTTTGGCAGTGCAAGTCCAGCAAAGTCAAAATTAAGTGCAGAACTTATATTTATACATAGATTTATACAGAACAGTATATTTGGTCTGCAGTGACTATAGCAAGGCTTCTTCATTTCAACAGTACAAAATCTTGGATGACAGTGCTGCTAAAATTTTCCAACTTAAATACAGTTTCATTCAGCAGTTGTCCATTTATGGAACTTATCAACTATTAGACAAGCTAAACAGGATAGAATTCCTCTTAGAAGGGAAATCAACTTAGTCATTTCTGAGTTCGAATATTTAATTTTGGCAGCCTCCAATATGATCATTTTCTCCACTTTCTTCCTTGAAAAACATAACCTACCGCAAAATAACTCCATGTAACAGAGGGTTTCCTCAGCATGCTAGGCAAGGCTCATGACAGTCAGATATTGGCATACATCAGCAATATGAAGCAGAAAGATAGTAGATAATTTGGAGAAGGTCACTGGGTAGATTAGTGGCAATGTGGTGGCAAGCAGGAGCTCAGAACACAGCAGCTGGCTCAGCTACATCAATTACAGATGCATCCTGCCAATGATCCAGACTACGCAATAGGGTCTGAGTAGCTTGCAGTTGCTTTTATAATTATTCAAGGACCAGCAAAGCAGCAGCCCTAAATACTCAAGTTGCTTTTCTCCTAGGGAATGCAACTGTCCACAATAGCTACATTCCCCAAAATAATAAAGCCTGGATTAACTGGGAAGACTTGTGACCACAAGAGACCCTACACAGAAGTAAGGTTTTAACAAGCAGCAGCACTACCAGCTCTCAGTTTTACCACAAATCTCAAGATAAGTGCACTTCTTTTGAAATCCCAGATCCTAACCACATGCAACTGAGTGCAAATCTCAGTTTAAGTTAAGTATCAAGCTCTTGTGGCTTAGGAGAATCTCATATATATGACTTGAGCTTATCTAAGAAAAAGAAATAATCTTTACCTAATTTCTTTTTCTTTTTTAATCATTCATTGGAGGCTTACTATTATGAGTACTTTGGACAGCTGACTGCCAGTGACACTGCCAACTGAAATAACAACTGCTCAGTTTCAGAATACTTGTAAAACCTCACAGTGTGGGGAGTGCTTAGGAGACGACTAACTGATCTATGTTTTATCCTCAAATTAAGATAAACAAATTCAACCATACAGCCCTTCTATTTTGCCAATGGGATTTTTCCAGTAACAGCACTAAAGTATCTACAGGTCAGAAGCAAATCCTTTCTCCCTTGCACATCGCTACCACAGTGTGAAACCACTGGCAGAAATATTTGATAGCAATAGACGGTGTTACTGGCATAAGACCTCAGAGACCAAGAAAGATGGGCAAGGACAACAGAAGTAAACTGGAATAAAGAACAGAGGGATGGGAGAGAAAGAATATTACCCAAAGAATCAAAAAGCAAATGGAGACTGGATAGAGACCTGCAGATAATAAGAGAAAAACAAATGTATACAGGTAATCTCCAGGGATTAAGAAAATCTAGTTATTCCGAGTGGCTCATGTCCTGTAAAGATAACCATTCTGTGGTCAAACAAATGCCATCCACTGGAGTTTTTTTTCTTCTTAGAATTGCTGGGGGGGAGGGGGAATCACAGAAATTTTGTATTTAGAGCAGGACTTCAATGAGGTACAAAAAGTAAAGGCACTGATTACTCAATGAGGAAAAACAGCACATGACAAAAGGTCGATTGCTAGGCATCACCCAAACACAGCAACATTTTACTTGTTTCATAAGTGTAGGGAAAGCAATTACATAGCTGGAGCTTGTATCAGAATGCCTGTGCACAGAGAGCTAATGAAAATACTTTTTCTTTAAATCTAGTTTTAAAGTCACAAAGTAAAGCACTTAATATTGTCTTCTGAAAGCAATTTTCTTTGAGACAACACCCACATCTTTACTGCTTTCAGAATACAAACTAAAGGGTCACAAATGCATGTTTTGCATAAATAATAACCTAAGAGCATAAGCACAAAAGCCAGCAAAGCCCAGAACTGAAGCTGGGTTTGTTTGTTTGCTAAGCTCACACCAGTGCAAGTGTAAGATGCTTTGTCATTCATGGCAGGAAACAGGACTCCAGCCACACTGCTCCTTAGCATTATTTCAGGATTGGTCACAGAGCAATGCTACTTTTTCCCAAAGACCACTAACAGCCCTGCCTTCAAGAAGACTCTGGTGGTCATCGCCATAAATAGTGGAGAAGGGGGGAAAATTGCTCCATTTCACTCCTTTCAGTTGCGCTGCAAGACTAACCTATGGGATACTCAACACAGGGGCTTACACAGGACCTGGATCTGTTTCTTCCCCAGAAGCACTCATATTGCTCACTTACCTGTACCTGATAATTTCGTCATCAGTATCTGCAGGATCCCAGGAGACCAACCTGCTAAATATACACTCCAATGGCAATTTAATATTCAGAGACGAGCCCAAACTTCCCCTGGGTGCCCTATTTACGCTAACATACAGTTACCAACTACATCTCAAACCAATACTGCAATCAACAAATCACCTTTCAAAGCTCTGTGATAAGACCTTGTCTGTAATGACTGAATTTTAAGACAAGACCAAGATCTACTGATATCCCCTTCAACAAAGCAGGCACCTAGTTAATAAGTTAACACTTCCTTGACTTCTGTTTTCATTCAGAAGGAATGTGCACAAATCTTGACTTTGATTCTGCAAAAACCACTTAAAGGTCAATAAATCTGGACATCCAGCACTGGAGGTCAATATGGGCTTACAGGCTGTCACTGCTTACAAGGTAGGCTTGATTCCATCAGCCCAACCTCTTATACAAATGCAAACTCCCAGCTCCTACGTGGTCACCAAGACTTTACACTGCTACAGTTTAATCCGCTCAAGAGAGGATCATGCAGGGAAGTGATGCTTCCCTGGCAGCAATCCTCTCCCAGCCTCTGCCCATGCTGCACCAGCCAACTCCCACAAAAAGGAAAGACGGAGATTTATGCTTGAAGTACCCCTTAAGGATTTTAGGTTTTGTTTGTTTTAGAGAGTAGGAGAAGAGAGACTGTGAAAGAACAAGCAGAGCTAATCTCTAGCTTTTAAATAAAACACAGCTACACAGATTTCTTTGCCCTTGGGCTTTTGTTTTTCCTCTTGACTGAAATCCTGCTCAGCCTCACCTGATACTGACAGGGATGGCAACCCACCAGACCCTTGCAGCCAACATTTTTTTTCTCTTTTATTAAAAGAGGAGCCAGGCTGGGCAAGCGTGGACATTAAACGTACCTAAATTTCATTTGGCCTAAGAGAAGATTATCCTATTTTAATGCAACACAAGCAAAGAATTCCAAATGTCAAGATCTCCCACGAAAAAAAAAAGAAAAAAGTATGCTGCTTAGTGACAGGATGTTTAATTATTCTCAGTGCAAAGAAAAGCCTTCGCTTTTTTGGAGTAGCTTAGCCTATTCCACTCCTGCTGATGTCAGTAAGGACTTCCCTCCATATCACAAGGCTGGGAAATGACATTTCCTTACAGCTGACTACTTAAAGCTTCTTTCCTACAACTATTTAGAAGAAGAAACTGCAGTAACACTCCACAACGGCCAGGTGCATAGGCGTGCTGAGAGCTACCTGAAGTGAGAAAACACCTTCATGAAAAGAATATATAAAAGCACAACACAACTGAGATATTTCTTAAAGTGAAAATATGGGAAAATGCATTGTACGCATTGTTTTCCTGTTGCATTTTTCCATCTTGGCACAATTCCCGTTTCCCTAATATTATTTAGCCTCTACCTGATTTCATTAAGTGGAATAATGAAAAAACAAACTGATCTGGGTCCAACTTTTCAACCCACATTTTTTAGCCAGAACTAAAACTTTGCAGAGCAGAGCTGCTGAGCTGCAGTTCTTACACCAAAACTTTCCCTCTGACATTAACTACTTCAGAAGGTAGCATGGGATCCTATCCAGTGACCCCAGTATTCAGCAACACGGAAAGACACTAAACTACGAATACACACTATTCTCCGCAATACACCAAATGGGAAACATTTAGCATTTCTGCCCCTACTTCCACATAAGAATATGATGGATTCTCAAGACAAGACACATTGGTTTACACCAGCACTGTGGGACCCCAGAGCCATCGTGCCTCTGGAATTGAGAAACATCCACACTTTTACTGCACGCTGACAGAGCATCCAACTCTTACACCAAGGTAAGCAATAGAAACAGTGGGAACAAACTCATTGTCGCATATACAATAACACAAATGAAAGGCAGAAAAGTTTTGTGTGTTTTTTTTTTTTAAACAACAAAAGACACTGTCACTAACAGGTTTGTCTTCACCTGTTATAAGAAACTCAAAACCACTATTGTCACGTACAGGTAAGAACAGCAAAGTAAAAAAAACTTGTATTCTCATTTTCTCATTCATATCTCTTCTCACGAAAGTGTGCATTTTATTATATTTAAATTTGCTCAATTCAAAAACGCATTCAGCTCTTACGAATTTCTTAGATATGCACTGCTTCTTTCACATTAAGAAATAACGTAGCTTAACTCATTTCATGTACAGCAATTTTCACTGCATTGAGTCAGAGAGAGACACGAACTGGAGCCAAATACACTGCAGTGCATCATAAAGGTGAACGGTTTACCGGCACCTAGACAGAAAGGACAGACAGACAGACAGAGAACTATGCCTGAGATATTACAAGTTCCAGTTAGACTGAAGTCATTACATTTTACAACAATTAAACACGAGACAAACACAACTTGTCAGAACCAACAAAATGAGTGTATCTGGAGACAATCTTTTAAAAGATGACGTGAGGCTTATCAAACCACATTATGATTTTGCAGACCAAGCAGAGTTTTACAGGGTCAGTTCCTAGGTGAGAGACAGTTAAACAAAATCCACAATTAGCAATAAGCTATTCAAACCATTCAGTGAGCTTGCTTCAGAATTCATCTAATGGCATGACATTCCTAGGTGCAACGTATGTTGAAATAAGTGTATTCCAAAGTATGTTTTGCTAGCTTTTGTATTCCTTAGCATACCTAAGCATACAGCTCCTGCCTCTCCAAACTCATTCTTGATCTCAAAGGCGAACAATACTTTTCACTCATTTACCTTGACTGTATAATGAAGGGCTCCCATTTACAAATAGTGCAGCTGCCATGTATCACCCACCTCAGTAAGAACCTCATAAATAGCTCACTCTTACACACAAACACACGTACTAGCACTACTTACAAAGCATGGTGCTTTACATTTGCTTTTAAATTGTTTGTTTTTAAGCAGCTTGGAAAGGAGGAGGAAAAAAAAAACAAAAACAAACAAACAAGCACTAAAAAAACCCACAACACAACAAGGAACAGCCAGATGCTGCTGCTAAGAGTCTGTTCATTCAGTTAATAGAAGAACACAGCATAAGTTGTATCTTTTCATTGAGGTAACAGAAGTGTGTCCCAATATAAAAGCAGAAACCAGCTGAAAAAAAAAATACATTGTTCTACTTCCCACCATCTTCTTGTTTGTGTTTTACCATGAAACAGGCACTAGCAAACATCCAGGCTTATTTACACAAGCACTCTCCAAGTAAAACATTATTTTCCTCTGCTGAGATGATTCGGCAGTGCAAAAAATATCAGTCAAGTGACATCTCTCAACAGTCAAGTTACTCTATGCTTTCTTTTATTTCGTGTTATTAGCTTTACTTCTACCTCCCTGGACCACCCTAAGGGATTTCTCTTCACTGTGTTCTTCAAATACTTGCAGATAACCGTATCTCCCACTTAGGAATCATTTAGCCAAGTTTCATGCATTTCTTTTCATCTTCTTTCCCCCATAAATCAATCCCTTCAACCTCTTCAGGATTCTTGCTGCTCTTTCCTGAACTTCTTCCAAACTGCTGACATCTTTCAGACACTGAGGAACTTCCAGTTGCATGCTGTACTCTAGATGTGCTTTTTGTGCTTTGCAGAAAGATAATTAAGCCTTTTCAAGAAATATTAATGCCTCAACTCTGGAATAAGTCTAAATCAGATTTCATAACATTTTAATAGTACAAATAGCAATTATCCCCATTTTACAGAAAAGCAGAGAAGTATCTTAATCACTGCTGCACACAAGCGGTGCCAGAATAAGAAACAGAGCTGTGCTCTGCCCTTCCCAGCTGCGAGGTCTGCCAAGTTTCAGCCCACAGATGACGTAACACAGCGTTCCCAAGCTCTGATCCACAAGCAAACACAAGCCGTGCCCAAGGGACAGGGAACAACACCGAGGGCCAGCGCGTCCCTCAACGAGTGGGCACCAATGGGACCGGAGCAGCGCCCCAAGGTGCCGCGCTGTACGGCCACCTCGAGCCAACAGGACACAGGTTTCTGATGCATCTACCTGATTTTGATCACTTTGTTTCTAAAAGCAGCCCCCCCTGCCATGAGGTTAACTCCCCAAACAAGCTATTAAATTCCAGAGGTTAAGGCTAGTTTTAAAGACGACAAGACAGGCCAGACCACGGCAAATCAAGGCAGTTTCCAACTTGCACGTTTCTTTCCCTTCCCTCCCGCTCCCTGATGCATTTGTGAAAGGATCGCAGAGAAATGACTTCAGAACAACTGAAAGGAGCCTCTTCACAAAAGCAATGTGTAACAGACTCTATGAAGGGAGGCACAGCCGAAGGATGAGGGAGAGGGAAGAACTGGACCAGTTAAATTTAATAAAAGACTCAAAAACCCACAAACAGGATGCAGACACATTAAAAAAGCAACACTGACCTAACAATGGAATGTGAACTGCAGTTGACTTAAACAGCATCACAGCAACAGCCCTCCCCCTACACACATCCCTGTAACTCTTAAAGAAACAGTTATTTAAACCCTTCCAAATTTTGTTTTCTTCTGTTACGCATTTTCAGCTTGAGCTCACATTATTGCCTCTTCTTTCTAGATAGCAAAGTACCCATATTTGTCCCAAGCTGTAGAAAAGAAAACTAAGTTGTATTATTCTGCCCATCTTACTGAGGTGTTAATTCTAGCATTCTGTTTACACATCGATGGTTTGCTGTTAAATGCCAGGAAAGTACAACCATGTTTAGATACGAACACCTTGGTGAAAGGTATCATTTCTTTCTACTCAATAGGCAGAGCAAAATTTTGTAATGCTGTGTACGATTTTCTTAACATGACTGCTGATTTGCAACTCCAGTTCCTGCTCACCATCCACAAAGATGACAGCCACAGAAGTCCTTTTTAGGCTTCTCCCCTTCTCACGAAGAATAGTTTCCACCAAAACATGAAAATGCCACTGCAAATGGCATCCTCTCATTGTTCTTCTCTTTCAACACATTTATGTCTTCGGGGGAGAAAAGCTACTAAGAACACCACTATGTTCTTTAAACAAAGTCTTCAGCTTGAACCCGTCAGCGTTAAGGTCACTTGCACATCATTTCACTACCTGCCTGAAAGTAGGAAGCTCAACAAATGCTTACATGCTTTTCTATATTAGAAAACCCAAAACATACATATGCTAGGCGTAGCCTCTTTCTTTAAACATGCAGTGTGCCTGTTAATTAGACTTACAAAACTATTTGGAAAGTCTAGCACTTGGTGACAAAACTACTACTACAGATAGGTTAGAAAACAGGAGTCTTCACCTAGTCAGAAACTCTTATACCCAAGGCAAATGAAAGGAAATTTGCTGGGAGTCAAAATTAGTGCATTTGCATCATATTCCATCTTTAGAAAGAAATCAGTTTTCTCTGCAGATCAATTGTTATGTGACTGTTTGGTGGCACAGAATATCACAATTTCTTTTTTCCAGTTGTAAAGCAGAATAATTTTGCCCACCTTTCTAAAAAGGGTGGTAGATGAACAGCAACGAAGGGCTGCAAATTTGAGAGAAATTAAGTATTGCTAGTATATTTAAAACCATATCCCATGATCTGAGTTAAACACAGCACTTATTATTACCCACTGAAAAGGCTTGGAGCCATTTTTTCTACTAAGAAAATAGTAATGACACAAACTCCAGCACCCATCATTTCTGATGCTCTAAGCTAAGGAGGCACAAATCCTTGCTGCAACTCACCAAGTACGAAAAAATACAGTCCTATATAATATCATAGAACTAGATGCAATTAAAAAACCCTCAAGATCTCTAAAAACTCATTTATCAAAGTGCTTGTAGTTTTTGCTTGAAGGGAAGATGGATAATAACACGCAGAATGAAGACAAGTTAAGGAACTTGAGTCCAGTACACTCTATTTAATAAGTATCTACAGGTAAAAATGATTGCAGGTTTGTTTTATTTGCTCAGATGGGCTGTGGAGAAAATTATACAATATATTAAGAGAAGAGAGATGTCCAAAATCCATTTGGGGCAGAATACGATTTCCACGTACTGACACTTAAAGAAGTAATTCTGAAACCTGAGTTTATTCATACACAGACGTGCCTGCTGGCCACTGAGTCTCATAACACAAGTCATAGTCCCCAGCACTTAATTAGAGGTGGTAAAATCCACGAAATAAACAGTGATCCAGCTGGTTTGGAGATGATGGCACAAAATTTCAAGGAACTACTGGAGACATTCAGGCTTACAAGATGGAAAAATCCCCTATACTTGACATAGATTAGAGCATATCAGTTAATGAGCACCTACCTGGAATTCGGATTTTAAATTTACCACTCTGTCCAAAACCTCCATCTATTATTCCTTCTTCTCCTGTAGACAGTTTGACTTTTAAGCCCACAAAAATCTGGATGTTTGTTTCCTTTTTAAACAAGGAACGACCAATCACACTGTAATCATCGATCACCTGCAAAAGAAAAGGGCATTATGAATTTACAATCTGAAGTGACAAGAAAAATTAACATATGAGATACACTGGTGACTTCCATTGCCCTGCCCTTGGAAAGCCATTTACCCCCAGTTAAATAAAAAACTCTAGATGACTCATCTAAACTGCTGAGTTTAAGATAATTAGCATCCAAAAGCAGAGAAGACAATGTGCATTCCCTTATTTCTGCTTTTACCTCCTACCTTTTCATACAGGAAGACTAAAACATGCATCAGAACATGCTGTAAAGGTCAGTCAATTAAAATCCTTCCTGCTTTGAAACTCTTCCGTAAAAGTCACTTCAGTACCCTACGCTCACAAAAAGTTTATTCCATCACTTATCCTAGAGCTAAGTACATTATCTCCTACATAAACATTTCTCTCTCTTATAGCTCCAGAACTGCACTCCAACAGCCACACTTTAAATGAAATGACAATTACTTAGAATTTCTAAATGCAGCCTTTTAAATATTCACCTTTACGCACCCATTGATTTGTTAAAGTAAAAGCCTTATGACCATTGTATCCGATTTTAATTTCAAGGTTTGTAACCCAGTGGGAAGAACCATTCCGAGCCTGGATTCTTAATTAAGCTATCAGGAACAAGAGGCAGCAAGGTTGGCAGGTGAGGCAAGATAAACAGCCCTCCCTAAGGCATTACTAAGTATAAGGTGCAGCCAAGTGAGCCTAATCCCGTAGGTGTGAATATCCTTGTATACCTAATGTCTGGAGTTACTGTACCTCAGAGCAGCAGCAAGAACCCTTATTTACTTATCAAAAGAAATAAGAATGTATTGCTTAAATCTCCCCATGATTATTTCGTTTCGGTAGCAATAGTTGCTGCTCTTCCTCAGATCTTAGGAGTAACTTCCACCCGCAGGGCAGGCACAGGCCAGGAGTTGCCTGCAGCCTTTCTCTCTCCCCGATAAGGGAAGCACAGAGCTCTGATTCCAGCAGCCAGAGCCATTCAGTGCCTCAATGCCCACTGCCTGATGTGCACCAGGAGGTTCTGGTTCCTCTTCTTTTGGTATCTCCCTGCTCCAAACAAGCACTGCTCCAAAATACTTTGTGAACCCGTAGCAGTGCTATCACCACTTGGCAACCTCTGGCTTAAATTTAAAACAGAACAATGTCTTTTACTAAAGCGACCAGTGGAGGTGGGGGGAGATAAGCTTGCAGGCATGCTGGCCTTTCTTTGGGTCTGAAGCAGCAGACTATCAGAAGCTGTTCGTTCCAACCTGAAGCTGCACTTACATTCTCAAAACATTCATCCTTTTTCTATTGTATAAGCTGGTCCAATCAAAATACTATTTCTTCCTATACTACTTCTGTTCCTACAACAAGGATGCGAGACCTGAACACCGCCCCTGCAGGCTATGTGCTTCTTCCCTTCCTTGTGTTTCAGCCTCTCACACTCCACGGGGGCTCTGCCATACACCCACTATTTCGGTTGCTCTCCCTCACAATGGCCCGGGAGTCCAACTTCAGATACTTTAAACATATTTTATTTTTCCAGGAGTGCTTCAAAGTTACTTTTAACTTAATTGAAACCTGTATGGCTTAGAGAACAATTGTACTCTGTCAGCATGGTTTGGTTCAGCCTCTCCATCAAAGCTGTCCTAAGAACTGAGCAACCCCTACAAACTTGTGCTACAGGCATCAAGGACTTCCAAGAAAAGCAGTAATGATAACCACAATCAACAACTTATCTTTTTTTAAGCACCTTTTCTTCCCCATAAGTTGTGATTTTACAGCACATACCTCTCCTTTGCCAATCGTTCATCTTCTGCCTGTATTCCCATTGGTCCCTGAACATCTACATATCCCAGCAGAAGATGAATCTCCTTAGCAAGTGCTGGAATAAAAAGCCTTACATCCTGAAGACAGCCCCATACATGAAGTACAACAGTGCCCCAACCCCAAATCAGCCTGTCACCGATTTACCCCTGAAGACAACAAAGTGACAGATCACTGACACAAGAGCTATGGTAGTTAATCAGTCTTTGCAGTAAAATCAATCGGTAAAGGGGTTACAGCCTGGAGGTAACTGCTGCAAAGGAAACCTCATTTATCTCAAATTTAAGACAATTTTACAAAAATAATAGAAAAAAATACTTTTAGTCTTCGTTTATTAAAAGCCACAGAAACGTGTGTCGTTCTCTTCAGTTGAAACTCATCACTTCCAATTACTTTACCAGCAATTTACCTCGGATCACTGGATTTTAAGTTAATCCCCTCTGAGTTCTCAGAGCATCTACAACGGCAACCACTCTGCCTGTTAGCTGAACGGCCTTTTGGGAGATCTCTGCCTCTCTCTCAAACACTTTTTTGTTATAAAATATTATTAACTTAAAAAGCCAAGCGCCGCAAAGACAGTAAGGGATATGCAGTCTGCTCCGAAGCAGCAGCAAGGGGCCTAGCAATGAGGGCAGACTAATTTTATTAACTTCAGGGAAACTTCAAAAAGCTTTAGGGCTTTAATGCCAGACAGAGACGACCCCGAAAGTCAGTTTAAGTGCTGCATAAACAAAGGATTAGGGCAAGAAAAAGCTGAAGGCTCCTTGCATTTCTTGTTTATATTGTCATATGACCTAGAGGGAGTGGGAGAGGGCTGCCTCGCTGACTTTAATCCCCCGTGGTGTACAGTGGCGTTTCAGTTCACTGACCTACATTACGATAATATTTTTATAAATTTATGGGCAGAGGTGCAGCATCAAACTCACTTAAGGACTTTAGAAAAAGAAAAGGGGTAGGGGGAAAAAGAAATACCCAGAAGAGAACATTTTCTGGCTGGTGTAGTCTCCCCCTCTCCCTTAGGTTAGATCAGCAGCTTAGAGAGGGATTTCAAGTTCAAAGGGAACGTCTCTGTTACTCTTGTTTTATGGCTTAGACCAGAGGACACAATAGCACCGAGTTTATGAAATATCCCTTCCCACTTGGCTTTTGTGTTTGCAAGAGAAAAGTAAACAGCACTTTATAACCATAGGTGAAGTATGTGCATCTCTGGCATGTAACACTTTTGCTAATACCAAGAAGTTGACCGAAAAAATAAAGCACCTCCTCACACTCCCCAGCCAAGCAGTACTTACACTGCAGTATATTGCCTGCAAAACTGCAGTTAACGTTACATCTGTCAGCACAGTGTGAACCACAGCATAACAGCAAGGACAAATAACAACGGGATTTCCCTTTGAGCAAAGATAGCAAGCTATACTGCCTACCCTGTTAAACCACCATTTTAGAGAAAATTAACTACTGTCATCTGAATACCCTTCTCAAACAATCCATATTTTGTGTGTGAGTAACTCCATCTCTTAATACAACCGAGAAAAATAAGGGGATCAGAAGCAAAGCACACGCTTGCAAAGGGAACAGAGAGTGGACACACTGTGCCAGAGTGAACTGGGAAATGAAGATTGGAGACAGAAGAAGTAAAATATTATTCATATAATATAAACATATAGAAATAGCTAGAAAAAGATGGAACAAGAATAAGCTTAACTTAAATCAGAAAAGACTGTACTGCTTTCAATCAGATAGCAAAAGAAAATTATTTAAAAGTGATAAAAACAGGTCTGATGAAACTCAGTAAATTGAAAACATTATCCATTGAAACCAAAGCAGAAAACAGGAAAGGAAAAAGAACAAAGAATGTAAGATTAAATCCGAAAATACCAGGTAGTATTACATTTTGTTCTTTAGAAGAAGTACACTTGAGACATCTTCATCATGATCAGTAACAGCTCATTAGTTTCTAGAACACTTTCAGAACACTTTCCATTTCTGCATCAGACACAGGAATGTTTTGGAGGCTGCAAATTCCTGCTCTCCCTCTTTAAAACGTGCATTTGTGTGTTTCAGGAACGGCTGCACGTGAGGCCGCAAAAGGGCAAAGCTGAAAGGAACCGACAAGATTTCAGTGACGACTGAGTTTGCAGCTTTTTTAATTCTCCAAAGACTGTTCTTGCTTTTAGTTCTTTACCAAGACCTAGGTGAAAGTCTTGGCACAAATAAAGATTTGGTCAGTTACGTTGTTTCCTCAAGAGCTTACATCAGTGTGAAAGAATTAGAGATTTTTCTTTCTGGAATTCCCTCTGGCACCACAGGCCTGTAGTTGTGAGCAGGGCTCCCTCTGAAGACCTTCTCATCATCTTCCAGGCAAACAAACCAAACTTCTGCCTTTGAACACTCGTCCAGGATGCATGAGAAGAAAAGTTCATCTCCTTCAGCACTTCATGTCTCATTACTGCTGCTTTAACAGAGCAGCAACCCACCACAGGGCCATTAGCTTTAGCTTTCAGATGTTTGTCCCTTCTCTCCAAAGCCAATGTTTCTTGGATGCAAGAGATATCTTCCTTTCTTTGCCTTTCTTTCTCTGCAGAAGCGCAACAGCATTTGAGAATTTCTAAGAGCCATAAAGAAAGCCAAACAAAAAAAAAACACCCTTACTTTTCCTGAGCACTTTCCCATCACTGTAACCTGGTTAAAAGCAGAACAGTAGTAAAAAGGATTCTTCATTATTGAGCCATGTAAACAAGGCCTGAACTTGAAAAACTCTGTGCATACCAGTTCAAGTCTCCAGGCATGCACAGATAGAAACAGAGCACTAATATGCTTATGTACACCTTCAGAGTGCAAGTTTCATTCAACTCTATTTAGATTTCTGAAAGGTAGAGTTCCAGCAACAGGTGCTGAATTCTCAACATGGCCTAGTTAAGAACACAATCATTTCACCAAGAGAAGAGAACAGCTGACAGCACGATTTTAACCTTCACCAACAGCCTGCCTTGTTTCCTTTATGTAAGAAAAGACAACACCATCAGAGAGGGAAAGAAGAGATCCACGTTGCTCAGGACTTCCAGCTCCAGAGAAAACAGCTCTGTCTGGAAGTTATGAGAAGACTGAAAACCCGTAATGCTCACAGACCAAGCAGGAAAGGGGTGAGCTGTTGTGCAGAAGTCCTGACCATGGCTTTCAGGAAGGCTAAAGAAGTCTCCCGGGCCATGCTTCTGATCAACCAGAAAGACTCATGATATTGTCACAACTGAAGACCCTCAAGCAGCTTTCTTCACCTATTTAGCAAAGTTCTGCAGTTTTAAACACTCAGAAAGAAATATCAGACACAGCAAAGCTCACTTTGGACAATGCATGACTCCAGTGCACAGCAGCAGATCAACAGGCACGATGACAGTAATTTGAATTGTCTGTAAAGGAAACTGCCTAGATAACACTTGGGGAGAGCAAAGGACAGAGGCTTACAAACTCCTCACTGGAAATGAAGTGGGACAGGACAGCGAAAGCCTGCCCAGAGCAACCAGAGGCGAGGGAGAGGGTAGACATACCCCTGCAAAGACACCACACAGATGTACACATGTCCCAAGTCTGTCCTCCCTCCTGATGCTCCCCAGCCTGCAAACGAGCCCTCTGCCCAAGCCCAGCATCTGCCACCATGCTTGGAGAGGCTCCCTCCTGATGTCTGGTTAACAGCCTGCAGCAGTGAGCCGTACGAATCTGGGCAACGCTGCTGACTACCTCCAGTCCGAATGAAGGCATACAGTACAGGGATTGTTACAGTTCAGGAAGACATGGTTTTAGTTTCACTTTACCTTTTTACTTTTAAAAATGCATAGGAAATCACATTTATATAAAACTTAAGTTATTTAAGTTGCAGAATTGAGCACTTAAGTAAAAAAATGCCAGATGTCCATACAGTCTTACTGCTGTTCCTCTTTGATATGGCCCACTATACAGCTTTCACATGACCACATCCAAAAACCCCCGCCTTATTAAGAACACAGTGCAAAGACACACGGGAACAGAATTAATGTTGCATAGGCAACTGTAAATCTGGTATTTCCTAACTTTTAAGTGCTTTCAAGTGATTTCGCAACCTAAGTAACATTTTAAATTTATTTTCGTATCCAATAAATAAAATGGTGCATTGGTTGCCTTGCTGACAAACCGATTCCCCACAGGTGACTCTTACACAACCTCAGAAAAATCAAGACCAGCTGTCCATACACTTGCAAGACCCAAAAGCATGTCTGCATTTTAAATTTAATAATATAAATAACAAGCATAGGTGTTACTCAAACCTTGCAAAATTATACTAGCCAGTCATGTGGAGCACACCATTCTTTCTTTGGCGAGTGAACAAAATAGCAAGATTACGTATGAGTAAGCAAGCACATTCTATGACTTAACTGGTACTCTTATGACAAATTTATTAAACTCTATTAATCCATACATTGAGTCAATCTAATATCAACACTTGGTGCTGTTTAATGAAGATGGTACCTCCGTTTAAAGAGCATACAGTCCTCCCTTCCCCCGCTCAGCTTCACAAAATCTCTTACTCAAAACCAGAACACAAGCCAATAAACAAATGCATCTTTTATATACCTATTTTACTGCGCGTTTTAACTAGTGAATGTTCTGTGCACTTTTATTCACCTGATTGCCTTCATCTCTGTATTATTACTGTATTTAGCATACCATCAGCAGCCAAGCAGAACCAAACAAACTCATGTTAAGACTTCAAAGCAGGAAAAATATTAATTGTGGCGTCTGCATGTTTACCGTAGATGGAGTGGCATCCACCATTTCTCCCAGTTGGAGTCACAGAGGTTCTGCAGCTAGCCCAGCTCACTGCATGCAGGCAGCACCCAATTCATTTTCACTGTTTAATTTGGTCTTTGCTACGCTGTGCAGGCAACTATGGCACAGATAGATCAGTCACCCAGACTCTCTCTTTGTAAAGTGACATTGCCTGGCTGCTGGAGTGTTTTACTCGCTATCCTGCTGGAACTACAACACAGCTGTAAGTAAATAGCAGCTGAAGCATTAGCCCTAGTAAACCAAAGAAATGGCTTTTATCTAGAAATAAGTTGGATATAAAGAACCAAAGTACCTGAGCAGATAAAACATACCTGTCTTCAATCCAAGGAGCACTGAAACCATTCAACAGAAAATGCAAGGAACTGTACTGCTGTGACAGACTTTACATGCAAAGCGGGGGCACAACTTTGTGAAACGTTCTGCTGTTACTGATACCTGCAAAGTACTTGGCGAAAAAACACTACAATTGCTCTCACATGACCTTCTCCTTTGGGAATCTTCCCAGACAGGAATAATCTGCTTTGCTCTCTCCAAGCAAAGTCATTCTCCCCAGTGTGTGGCCTCATTGCCTCAGTAACCCACACTGGACATCCCCTCTTCATTCATGGTTGAGTTCATTTTTCCTCCTTCAAAAGTCAAAGTGTGTGGCTGAGCTACTATCAACTTGACACGTACTTTGTAAATTTTAAGTTGGTATCTGCACTCACAAAAAAACATTCGGAATTAGAGAAAATACTGCTGCTAAGTGTTAAAGTAAAGTTTAAAAATGCCGTTTTCAAAACTGCTCCATTTCAAGATGTCTGCTTGGGAATACCAACTTGATAAATAGTCAGGGTCATTGCTAGTAGTCAACAAATTCAAATGTTTCCTGCAGCTGCTCACCAGTATTCATCTCCAGTCTCAGCCATTCTTCAAGAAGGCCAGAATATCTGCTAAGTGGTGCTGATGAAGCCTTCCAGGTGACTGCTCACTACATGAGTGTTCTCTGACACAGCTCTTTTATTCTACTGTAAGAAGTGGAGAGATGCCAACACTATTAAAAGATGCTGAAAGATAATCTTTTTATCTTCCATTCAGATGCTCTGTCACCCTGATAGAAATCTCAGTAACTTAGCCTGCTTTCACATCCCATTCCTGCAACAATACTTTTCTCCCTGTGGGCAGATGCTTAGATCACACCAATATTCAGACAATTAGCAACATCTTGTTATGAAGCAATAAATGATCTGTGCAGCCCATGAGAACAAGTTCAGTAAAGTCACTATCCAGCAAGCACGAAATTTGGGAACACCACAGATGTAAATAAAAACTAGGATGGCCCATGGCCGTGACACATGAAAGGAAATTGCTAAAGAAACAACTCTATTACCTTCAAGTAAGCAAAGCCTGAAAGCAAGGCAGATAATGAGGAAAAGCACATGAAATTTTTTAAATACACAGAATTCATTCTTCTTAATGTCAGATAATATAGAAAAATTATCTTTAGGACAGACAAGACCATTCCCAAAGAAAAACATGGTTATGCTCAAAATGGGGAACAATCACAGCT
The DNA here is from genome assembly GCA_035772895.1 of Perdix hodgsoniae. Taxonomy (NCBI): domain Eukaryota; kingdom Metazoa; phylum Chordata; class Aves; order Galliformes; family Phasianidae; genus Perdix; species Perdix hodgsoniae. The sequence goes on from JAPSGF010000126.1 coordinate 505,739, forward strand.
GAGGTATGCTTTTACTTTCCTTTACCAGGCTTAAAAGTGCAGTTCATGCTCTACAAACAAGGCAGAGTTGTCCTTCTCCTTTTGTTTCTTGCACAGAGCTACAGATTTATGAGCCTCCTCCACAATAAGACCCTGTGACAGCCATCCTAAGATAAATCCTGCTTGTGCAAACACTTCTCAAAACAGGCAGAATTTCTGAGTCACACAGGAAAGCACGATGCACTTCTGAAGTTCACCTTTCAGCTGAAGCTCACTGCATTCAACCTGTATATCCAGGGAAGCCAGAGAGCAAATAACATGATAAACACAAAGGGTTTATCCCAGGAACTGACTAACAGCTCCGTGACTCACACTGGAGTTAAGCTGTGATGCCACACAGAAGCAAAGTTCAGAGAGGGAAATATTTCAGAGCCGGTTAGGATGAATAGAGGCTTCCTTCCCCTGCAGAACTGAGCACCCAACCAGGGCCAGCAATTGCTTTTAATTGTCATTATTTCCTTGTATGCCTCTAGTTCCCCAGGCCCACCCCACAACCACCATTCCAAGGGACACATTTTCTCAGCACACCATCTGCTAATTATTTTTGCCAAGACTCTCACATCATTGTCCTTAAAGTAATGATTTAAATAAGAACAAACCACCTGTTGCCAGCCTGGTACTTTTTCCTATTTAAAGTACATTTGTCAGCCAGCCAAAGCTCTGCAAAGTTGCCCATTGGGCAGGTCTCTGCCCCCACAGCCATGCAAGCACTCAATGCATCGGAGTAGGAACAAAAAGCCCAACCACAGCTGCCTGATTTCTCCTGGGTCAATCAGCTGACTCCAATGCCAGCAGCGAGCAGGGGGCTGCAGACGCCATGGAGCAGCTGGGAGGCACTGCCCACTCCCCTCTCACAGCCTCTCGGGCAGCCACACCACAGCACCCCTTTTTCCCAGCAGCATTCTCCGGAGGAGGAGTTCACTTCTCATGAAGGTACTGTGTAATTTTTAGTTTCACATTTTTAATGCCTCTCCAGGGAAGGTGTGTGGGGAGGAAGGCTTCCTTGCTCAACAGAGAGAATGAAATTTTCCTACATCGGTGCCAAGAATAGACACCCTAAATTCAGTGATCCTAATCTCCAGCCATCCAGCAGCCATTCAACAGCAGGGTGGGCCCAGCTGATTCAGATTTTCTATTAGCTAGTGACTTTGTGTACTAAAAAAAGTCACTGTACCACCCAATTGTTCCCACTGCTCTCTGCTCCACGAAAGCACAGACATCAGAGGAGCTACCACAACAAGTGCCCTCAGTACCCCCCAGCACGCCTTGGTAACCAGCACAGTCCTCTCCCCACCAGCCCTCCCCAGTCCCTGCACGCCCCTGAATTTCCAGCACGTTTTGCTCCGCTGCCCTGTTGTGCAAGAGGGGAAACACCTCCAAGCTGAGCAGTAGTACAGGAGCCAGAACCTGAGAACAAACCCAACCCGCAGGCAGACAAGATGGCTTGGTGGCAGCTACCCATACACAGCGCCTGTCAGTATTCATACAGACTGCCTGGGGCCCATAGGCAGGGAATACCATGCAACACTTAAGGAAAAGGTAACCTCCATTGCTCTTTACTTTAAAGGGCAAGGGAAGATAATGGGATCATTCAATATACTCAGTAAATTACTGTGTTGGCAAAACATTCAACCTACATTCACTAGTTATTTTATCAACATGAAATTCACATATGAATAATCTGATTAATGTTATTCTACTATTTATACACCAAAAATCAATAGCAGAAGTGAATCGATAAAGAATTTGAAGATTACACAAAAAAAAAAAATTCACTGAAGGCTAAGTGCAAAGCCAGTAAATTCCACAATCTCACAGCACTCCACAAGTTTTGCACTCCCTTATACAATTGCCTTACTAAGGAGCAAAAATAAAGAAAGTAGCTAAGACTGGTTCATTTCAGTTAAACAAGAACCAAACAGCATGTGTCTCCATGGGTCACACCAACTTTTGTTCCTATTCATATTCCCAACAGCCACAACAGCACTTGGTAAGCCAGGTCTTTCTGGATATTGGCACCATGGTCTGGGCACAAGCAAGTACATTTTTTGTAGAGATGAAGGGAAATGTTTCATGAGTTTCAGATTAGAGCAATCAGAATAATAAGAAGCAAAATGAGCAGAATTCAGATCCAGACATTTACATTTGGTTTTTCTTCTCTGCAGCTTAGAGGACAGACTACCTGCAATCTGGTGTTCTAGTTCAGTATCATCAGCCAAAGAGAAAGGTAGCCAGCCATTTCGAACAGGGGAAACACAATACAGCTAACACAAAGAGTAACTACTGATTCTGGCATTTCTTACAACCCATCTTAACAAAGAAAAGATTCTGGAAAGTTACAGATCCCCTCCTCTACTAGCTACATTTCTAGTGACAAGATTAGCATCCAAAAAGAAACGGTTTTGGAATTTTGACAATGAAGTCTTTTATTTCATTTGAGAAAAATGGCCTCTGAAATCAGCAGTGGAAACACGAAGGAGTAACTTTGCTTGAAAAAGCAAAAACACAGATTCCTCTGAGAGAGAGGGAGGAAAACATACATAGCCTATTTAATTAATATAGTGTAGCATTTAGAAAAAGGAACCTCACTAATACAAAATCATGCCCTGAGAAGGAACATGATTTATTTTTACTGTTAGATTAGTAAAACAAACATAAAAGTATTCAAAGAAGTCTGCACTATAAATTGCAAACATGATAAGCTATGTTGACAATTGTTTAGTCTCCTATAGCAAAGTAAGAAGGGACCTTATTCAATACTCAAAACAGTTCCAATGGAATTTTGAAAAGAAGCAGTGAAATTGCCAAATGTTTTGTTCAAATCGGATTTGGATTAGGAAAATAAAAATTAATAGTTTCTTACCCAGAAGTCAATAAAACACCTGGAAAACTAACTAATCAAGTAACTAATCATTTGCTAAAATTTTCATCAGTTCTTTCTATCTAGGGGTAAGCAATTAAGCTTTTTATATAGGTAGATGTATTTACATGTAGCATACATATTTTTAATGTACTGCCAACTGTGTTAAAAAAATGAGTGGAAGAGTGGAGGCTTTGTCAAGCAGGACAAGAACAACAAGCTGACCCACTTAGGAAGGCATACAAACAAGGCAAGTTTGCAGGAAGAACACAACGGCTAGACCATCAAAAGGATCAATGAAAAAACAGTATCGAATTACTTGTGCTGTACTGACCTAAATAAACTTGTCAGTCCTGAGGAATCATCTCCCACTCTTTGCAAACAGGAAATACATCATACACTAGGTACATAAATGTAAAAAAAAAAAAAAAAAAAGGTATAATCTGGACTATAACAACGAAAATTCCACAGCACATAAATATATGTTCTCAGACAGAACAAAGATTCCCCTCTCCAATGAATAGCAGTGAAAGGACAGCTTACCCTCTCCACTTGTCCTTCTTTGTGCTTTTGTTTGTACACTTTCAGCTTTGGAAGGAAAGTCTCTGCGTAGTTCTTGTCTTCCGTGCCTTGGAGCAGCACCCCATGGAACGCCAGCCTGCAGGTATTTGCATGAATATCTGTATCCAGCTTGGAGCCGATCACAAGGCACAGCTTAGGGCAAGTGACAGGTTTTTCAAACTCTAGCAAAGCCCACTGTTGTTTTGGCAGCTGGACTTCTGATTGGCCATTTTCTTTATTCTCCTCTGAAGGCTTTGAGTCCTTTGACAAATACTCCTCTTGATAAAGATAGTCTATATCAAAATCAAAAGCATTTTCTTGAATTTCTTCATTGAAGTCAGCAGGAGCCGGACTGAAAAACATCACTCTTCCCATGACTGTTTCATGACCAACTGTGATATGAAACTTAGCCTTTGTCTGAAGCGCTCCTCGAAAGTACTGGATTTTCTTCAGGGAAATTATTGCAGCATGGATGGTGTGAAGTGATTCTGGGGTACAGATCAGGCCTCGTTCCAGTAGTTTGGGATCAAACTGGGTCACACAGATACCTACTCTGTCACCCTGCATGGCGTATGTCACAGGATTGTGGAACATCTGCATAGACTTGACTTTCTTTGTCACCTGTCAATGAAAGAGCAAGAAAGAAAATGAAATTGAATTGCACACGAGCACATCACAAGCATAAAGCCATGTCACACCGTTCTGACTTCTAAGGAGATTGCCCTTCTGGAAGAACCCAAAATTCAAAACTTAGAAAGTGAACAGACTGAGAATATGCCTCCATCGATCATTTAAAAATACTAAGAATTTGAGCCTTTGAATGTATTTTATGAGCGTTTCTGCCCATCTAGAATTATCATGGCTCCAATTATGTGGACATTTGCTCCATCTCTGCTGCCACACCTACACACTATCTACTCTCAGCACAGAACAGCTTACTTAATGTATTCTCCCCTTAATCATCTACACCAGCAAAAACACAGCAGCACAGTATCTAGCCACATATCGGCCTCACTGCTTTCTCATTCCTCCCACAAAATCCTTTTCAGTCACTTTTTCTTTTTTGACTTGGTTAAAAACCATCAAGCGCTCAGGAAAAAGTTATTTTCCTCAGTGTTTGTACAACACTGAGCACCATTACATGTTGTACAGTATCACATCAAAATAATTAGCAATACAAAAATCTAAGACAGCATAGCCCATTCAATTCTAGACATTACAAAAAAGAAAAAAGGAAGAGAGTTTTCCTGCAAATATCTGTGTGTTTATAAATCAGGTTTGCATCACCTTCCACTAAAATCTGGGGTTCCACCTGTGATGATTCTTCATATGAAAAATACAGTATTGTCCATTGATTGAAATTATGAAAATATCTGTCCTTACTAAAAATCTAGTGAGCTTGCTGTTCTATTCCTTATTTAAAGGAGTTCTTCAGCATAAGAATGAAATCAGATTTTCAAGATCAGTCTTGGCTCTAGTCAATCAGACCAAGGCAATTTAGTTTAACAAGGCTTCATTCTGGCTTCTCTTTCACTTCTGTAAACCATTCTTCAAGAATTTCTCTGGTCTGTGTGAAACCAAATGTTTTTCTGATAATTTGCCTATGTTGCCACCTGTTGTATTCCTACTAATGGATGTTGGACAGGTAACCATTCTGCCTAAAGTTCCTACATTAGATAGCAAGCTTTCAATACTGAAATGGTATTTTTGGCAATAAAAAATACTTTTCTCCTAAATAAATATCAAGTACTTGGACAGCAGCCTTCAGCACAGCAAAGTTACACACATCATCTGTGAAAGCCTGAAACCTCAAAAATCAGATCCAAGAACTGAACTCTCCATGGGAATGCTCTGTTCCAGAGATCATTTCTGTAGTGTTTTTTGTCAATATACAATAGATTTTACTGTGAACATGCACAGAACAGAATTAGTAGCAGATCTCCACTCTCAGTATCATTTTTTTTTCTGCTCTCTTCCCTTTTGACAGCTGTGGAATTGGTACTAAGAAAATCTTTACGCCAAATGCTACTGTGCAATTCTCAGCATTCAAGCCATTATTATGTCTTACTCAGCTGTAACTGTTCTCAAATCAGCCCTCAACCACTGCATGCCCCTTAGCAATCCACCTTTTAATCCTTGCACATTGCTTTATTTTCTATTCCTGAAAGTCAGGGTCCAAAATAGATGAGCAGCAATGAAAAGAATTCCAAATTAATGATTTAAGGATAAAACTCAGCAAATCTGGGCTTCATTCTCAGCATGCTGTGCAACTTTGAGGACCTCATTTAGGTTAGACTACTCAGAACAGTCTAGAAAAGTTAACCTTATTAAACCATAGAATTATTTACTATCTGGGTAATACTGAAAATCCACACATCTTTGTCTTGGATGCAGTGTCTCAGTAGAAATGGTCGTTCACCTTCTCCTTTTTCTACAAAATCTGCCAACCCAATATGAAGGGCACAAGTATTTGGCTTTCCAACATCACCAAAGCAAGCAACGTGAAGAGAAGACTTTGGAACAGAAGGAAGAAAAAGAGTAATCAGGGAACTAATTGCAGGAACTTAGATCAAAGTAGAGTACACAAAAAGTTTATTGGCTGAACTAAAATATTTACTAGCTGGAATATAAAAGGTCTCCAAAGAAGCCAGGATAAACTGGTCAAGAGCAATGCACAGAAAGTTTGGTTTGTTTTTTAAAATAATCTAGCAGATATACAGCTTCTGGGAATACCAGAAACAATTGTTAAGGATTTATTTAGAAAAAAAAGGATATTACAAATATATGTTTAAAAAAAAATAAGCAAGTCCAACAATACTGAAGCTTCCATATGAAAAAACACCAGACAAACAATATGGAAAGATTGTATCATATACGATAATGCTTTAATGATTATACTTTCCATCTTCAACAACATGGACGAAGTGAATAAACAATAAACCGACACAAACTACAGAAGCTTTTATCCATCCAAAAGGAATTGAAACACCAGAGGTCTACAGAGTCTTCTAGCTTGAATGTGAACAGAAAGATTCTTCTTCATTGTGAACACTGGTTTACAATAGTACTTTTTAAAAACATTTCAACACTTTGGTAAGTAGTTAAAATGTTACAGAAAACATTTGCTGGTCTCTGAAACAACCTTTTATATTTTCATAATATCTTTCATTAATTTCTAATAACAAGATTAACAACACCTTTTTTAAAAAAACAACCCACAGATGTACGTATATACTCAGGATAAATCTTAGCTTTAAATTCAGAGAACAGCAGGCACGTATGGAACATTCCTCAAACATGTTATGCCTACACACTTCCTTACATTAATGCAAATTATTAGGATAGATACGTTTGATGTGCAACTTTAAATTAACAACCACAATTAATAAGTAACCTTAGAATATTCATTTCATGTGATTAAGCCTTCACAGAAAGTTTCAGTTCTCCACTATGGCATAGAAAGGTAGCTCATATGAGAACCAGCTGCCTCCTTTCACTTGTCTGTGTTGAACCACATTAAAAGAAGAATAAATATCTTGAATATCATTTCCCGTGACAAACATCTGCACACAGCGGACTACAATACAGGAGCATTTTCCATAGCTCTACAAAACTTCAGCAGTGTGGTTCCCCTGAACACATTTGCAGATAGTCCACTTAGCACAGACTCCAACACAAGACCAAGAAAAGTTCTGGATCCTGACAAATTCTTTCAGAAAATGGCACCTTAATAAAAATCACTGAGAATTTTCAGAAGAATGTAATGCAAAGCTTCTCCTCCAATACCAAACTGATGATCTGTACTCACCCAACACAGTAAGCATGCTCCCAACCCTTGCTAGGCTCACCCAGAACTTAAGCACATCATTTCTTTGTACCTGGGTCCAGTTTCCAGGCAAGTCTGGCCATCCTCTGACCCACCAGGAGACAAGTAATGCATTATTCAACCTAGAAAAAATCAGCACTTGTGTTGACCTGTGCCTACTCTGTTGCAAACTGAGTAATCAGCCCATTAATATTTGTTTTTAGAAGACTCAGTTTTTCCTTTATATTCAGCATCTAACATTCATATACACGTTAGAGGCTGAAAGAAAAGAATGCTAGGAACCATTCTTATTCCTTTATTTCTTACTCACTCCCAATACTAGAATCAACTGTGAAAGGGTCATACAGAATGGTATAATTTTCAAGAGTATAATGCATGAAGGAGCTAGAATCTGGGCAAAACAAGGTGATTTCTGGACAAGGTTAGCACACCCAAGAAATGATTGGAATTGCATCTCCTCCAAAAGGTCAGACACAGAAGCAGCAGCAAAGTGAAATGCTGAGTTGATCTGCAGCCACTGGATCAAGTCACAGCAGCTCTACATCATCAACTACATGTTTTCTAAGCACATCATGAACAATATTGAGCATAACACCACAGTGATAGACCTTACTGGATACAAACAATGTAGGTAAACATGAAATCAATTACATCTCATCACTTAAATCAAAAGCCACGTGTAGAAATCTTGTATTTGGCAAATTTAGTTTACCTTTCATTTTTGTTGTTATTTTAAATTTGTATAATCGCTTTAATGTTCTTAAAACATCACATAAAGAACTATAAGAAGGATGAGAGAAAAGAAGCTCGTGTTCAAATACAGTTAAAAAAACAAAACAGAGTCTACCCAAAGTTCAGCCCTTGAGATAAACAAACACATTCAGTGTAAAAGAATCTGTTACTTGAAGACTAAAGCAAAAGCCCACTAAAGATTTTCAAAGCTGTTCAGTAGACTAATAGAAAACAAGATATAGAAAAAGTCCACTAACGACTCTTCTGCAATATATCAGAGCTTCTTTTCCTTTATTTATCCAACTTGCATTAAGTTATCAGCCATATGCCATTGCTCGTAGCTTCTTCAGATAAGAACCTAGTCATCCTGCTGCCTCCCAGTGCTGCAAGTGCATCTTTCTGATACGAAAGATACAGCGATCCATACTTCCCTGAAATACTGAGAAAGTGCAAGTTGCAACAATTAACGTTAATATTCTAGTAGAGAAAAGACAGGATTAAAAAGCAGCGTTTATAAAAGGAGTATTATGTCCATATCACAGAAAGGGACCCCATCTCAAGAGCAGAGACCTCCAACTCAGTGCTATATAAATGAAGGATGACCATCCACAAGCAGAGTCATACAGATGGGTGTGCAGTGTTTTAGGTAAGGCAAACCACTCCTGCTTGAGAAGCACCAAAAGGATCCCTGGGCTGTGAGTACAGCACAGCAACAACAAGCATTCAAAAAAAATCACAGTTCAAGGCCCTTGCACAACTCCACACACATCCTCCACCCAAATCAATGTTTTAAAAAACAATAGATTTTCTTAATGTTCTGAGTCTTTGGGGTTCGTGGCACAAACTAATGAGCATCAAGAGTTCCACGGACTCTGCCACGACTTCAGAAAAGCGTAAGACAGGTATCGAGATTTGTCAGTAGCACATTACTGAAGAACAATAACTGACACTGCCCCATGATCAGGCTGTAGAAAGCCATTTCTTCCAAGTCAAAATCCCCATGGCAGCTAGAACCAACTGCAAACAGCAGCAGCCTTGGTAGGAAATAATTCCAAGACATGCAGATGCTACCCAGATGCTGTGACTCAGTAACATCTTTCTGAAAGGTCTGGAATATGTCTAGAACCTACTTTTTGTCCATAGCCTCACTTCAAGTCTGAGAAAAAAACATCTTTTTCTTCCACATGCTATATATCTCACATGCAGTGGTTCTTTTACCTAAATTCTTAACTGAAGTTTTAAGTGCACCACTAAATGATCGCTGTGGTACTTATGTAATGCCACACACATGCTATCAGATTTTAATATACTCCTCCCCCTTTTAAAATAACTCGACGACCTGAGTAGCCTGCACTGCAGTATAAGAATAAAGCAGTATAAAAGTGGATGGGAAAAATCTCCTTAGCTTAATTCCTTTCACAGCATCTAAAATATGTCCATGCACTCAGTAAATAACGATGCGGGTCAATGATCATACTCTCACGCTGCTCTGCTTTAATGATATATTTTTAAATTAAATTACATGCATGTTATATTCATTTAGACAATCACAAATCAAAAATTAGCAAGTGTCAAGATTAAGATTTGGCAGACAATGTTAAGTGACCTTTTGTGCGTAGGCATTCTCCTGTAGTTTTTGAGTATATAATCTCAAACTTCTTCAAAGCCTGATCTATCCAAATACACAGGCTGAACGAAGCTCACTGAGTAAGAAACTGTCCTCCATTTCTTTTCTTCCCACCAGACTGCCCTGAATTTGTTATTTGCTGTAAACCATCAAATCCATACTGTGCTGTATGTATTCCATCTTCTTGCAATATTTGTTTAATGAAGTTCAGTCAGCATCTCACCCTTGTGATATAACATGGCATTGCCTCTCACCTGCAAATAGAAAATTTCACCGCATCATCTGTCATGGTCTTAATTCTCAAGGAAAACCACAGTGTGCAGTTTTTGAAAGCAGAAGGCTGATTTTTCAGAGTGTTTAGTATTACATAGCATTTTCAGCCAAAAGAGCATCATAACAGCCATATGGGATGCACAGGACTTTAGGTAGGGAAGCGACCCCCATGCTCCATGGATGTGGCAAAGAAAGAAGCAGTCAGATGTCTAACATACATCCTCTCACCTAAAGATGGCAAGATCTCTCAAAGGTTGTAACAACAAAAGGAATATTAAGATGTCAAGTAACCTTAACTGTAAGCAGTACTGCACGTGCAGTCCATCACTCAGATAGCAAGGTATGCATTTTAAAAGTATATCCAGTGCTATTGAATTTAACCATTAAGTAGCTATGCAAAGAACATCAGACCCAGAGTAAAACTGTGGCATGGAATAAGCTTAAAATTTACATACCAATTAGAATTTCTGCAACTTATCAAAATATATTTCAATAAATATTTTTCAAAGAAAAAAAATCCAAGAACTCAAGAACAGTACAAAACGATAGGTTAAAAAAAGGCTGTCTGGAATTTTCTTCCAACAAAATGAACTGAATTCTTTTTTCTCCTCCAAATAGATTTTGGTTTAGAACAATAATAATACTTTTATCTGAAGACTTCAAAGTCACATGCAAAAGAATATATCACAGTAAACACAGGGTTGAAGGTTTTATAGAAGAACTTCTACTGGGATTTTTTTCCCTTCTTCTTTAAAAGAAATTTGTTTACTGCCAGACTTTGAAAAGCATAAAAGGGGGAAACTATAGGCTAAAGAAGTAAAACTTTTACATGTAAGAAACATTTGGAGCTTTGTGAGAAGGCTGGTTTTGGTAGAATGTGTGACATGTAGCCCAGTGTGAGTAATATTATATCTCAAATAAAAATCAGCCCATGAATATACATAATCCAAAAGGTAATTCTCCCAATCTCTGAAATGTAATGGAGCCACTCTAGATCACTGAGGCATGAATATTTACCGTATTCAGGCTTTACTGCTCTCGATCTGGGTTCAATTTTGCAAATTAAAATGAAGGCTCTGTGGATAGAGAGATTAAAGAAGAGCATCCCAAAGCCTGCCTGTTTCCTTGGTGTGGTAGCAGTGATCTGGTTACCCTTCTGTTAGGTTATTTCTTTTTACTTAATGGAGTAGGTCAAAAGCAATTGCGAGTGGAAAGAGGAGGTCATTATTAGGTCACAACCTTGGAGTTAAAGGCTCACTAAAGAAAACAAACACAAAGTGAACATAAAGCTGAATTTAAAAATAAAACCTGTAACAAAAAATAATATTTTCAGGTCTTTTCACTTCTATTTTGACAGGTTAAGTGAAAAAAAAGTAGAACAAGGTCATTTTTTGTGAACAAAATTCTCCTGTCTCTCCTCTAAAATAAGTTTGCTTACAGAAGATGTGATTTACACAAAATGAAACAAAAGTGATGAATAGTTACTAAGAGATCTGGTTGGCCCCATTAATTGTGGCAAATATTAGTACAAATCATGGAGTTAGTGTATATTCCTCTGAACTACTTGGAATGGAGACAACAGCACTTTGTGCAATGCACCGACAGACGAGCAACACAAGTACGCACATTTAACAAATCAAATGACATGGTACCACTCCCAGTGAATTCCTTGTACTAATTACAATCAAAACAAAGGCTACCTCTGCTATGTGAAGAAGAAAAGGAATTAATTACTATTTGTAAAAGTGTTTTTTGCAAAAAATCCTTTTTGGTTTGTGAAATCAAAAACAAGTGGCGTACAAAATCTTTAAGCTTTTCCTTGAGGAAGGTATGTTAGGTGGTAAATTTTAAAGAGCTGGACTGCAAATCAGTTTCTAATCCAAGAGAGTAACAGTGATTAAGATTAGATGAATAAACTTATATCGCATATTATATATTTTCAAAATCTCAGCATTTGAGTAAAGAACAAATGATTTATCCCTACCACCTCGGCAGGCAATTCTAAGCTATTAAAGGAAGAAAGCAGTGCCAAGATTGGCACAGCAAAATCAAATCCTAATGCACAGATACATGGCAAAAACAAAAGACAGGTTTCCAATAGTGATCTTGATGAACCCATCCAAATGCAACTGGGAGAAGGGGACAGAAGGACAGAAACACAAGGGAAAAATGGCACAGAGAAGATGAAGTGACCATCTCATGACATCAAAAATAAAGACAAAACACAGCGATGCTTTCCTAGCAAAACCAACACCAAAACACGTGGAGGTGCCATGCACTTACAAAATAAGAAGTTCACACTTCTTTGCACCTCAGAGCTACATCCTGGTACCAAAGGGTTACTGTACTTTGAAATCTCTACCAATGGCCTTACTAAACGTTTAATATTTTTCTTTCTGCTTTCTTAAAGGCCCCAGATGTGTTCTTGCAGATCAAAAGAGACCAACTTATAAAGTTAAACGAAATGAAGGGCTTTTGTTCCTAGGCATCGTTGCTGAACTAATTATTCCTAGATGTTGTTTAATGAAATAGTAGTGCTATATATTAAAACATTTAACAGGATGAGTTGCATGAGTTATAGGAAAGGTCTGATCTGGGATTATAAATTTAAGTTTTTCTTCAAAGGAGATGAAACAAACTACTCACAACTCCCCAGTACTTTCTGTCACAGGAAGACTGAAATAAAGGAACCCAAAAATGTATGAAAGCTGAAATATCATTCTACATATTTACCCTTCCTTGAATGATAGAGAGCAAAAGATGGGGGAGTTGAAAAAAACCCTGAGACTCTTTGAGGTGGGGAAATGAAGATCTAAGTTATCCTGTCTATTCCCTGAATGCTACAAAGCACAAGTTAAAGTAAATATTGGTAAAGTCTTGGAAGAAGCTTCATTTCAGAAGTGCCTACTCAAAACAAGAAAGGATCCCCATCTTAAACTCCTGTGTTGAAAGCAAAGAGCTACAGAGCAATTCAGCATTCTTATAAGCAGGAGAAAAAAGGCAAAAAGAGACAGGGAAGGCAGAGGACTATCCTAACAACCAATTATTCAAAGCTAATATTATACTGTACAATTATTATTAGACCTGGATTTTTTTTACTATTATTATTATTTATTTATTTTACAGCATCCAACCATGCAATATCTTTGGCAAAATGTTTATTTAATCCTCCGTTTACCTGAGAGAAGCAAGAGAGACTAGAGATCCCTGAGGACTCCTCAGGCTAAGAAGGCAACTTTGCAGAACCGTGGCTCTTACACATTCAGACAATAAACACTTTGCTTCCCTACGGATAGTCTCTCCTGTGTTTGTATTTTACAGCCTGACACCGGCCAGCCCAACACTTGACACCTAATTAACAGGCCTAGGAGCTGGAGGTCCCTATATTGATCACACTAAATGGGATTAGTGTGAAATAAAAAGTTCAAAGGGTCTTGACCAAACTCCACCACAGCCCAGCTGTGACAGCTGCTATGAATTTGTGCATCCAGAGTCCCACATTTTTATTAAGGGGTCCAGCCCACGAGAGCACGCCGCAGCCTGCGAGATCACGAAGGTTCACCGAACAATGTCAGGCTCTGTACTGAGGACTAAAATCCCCTTGCTTGTTTGCATAGATCTTTTTGATTAACTCCTGAAAAGGGTCCCTCACCTCTGACACAACAAGCTTTTACAACAGATGCGGAGTTGCGACTTCTTCGCCTCTCAAGGATTTGTTAGCTTGCTACAGGAAAGCTGTCCAACTTCAGAACATCTAGGTTTGAATACAAAAGAAGTAATTCTGGTACATGCTGCAAAGCACACTTAGGACATTCTGACAGTGACAACCAGGAGGTCCTCAAATGCATTCAAATGACAGAACTCCAAACTATTATCTTCTAAATGCACTTCCTGCTCACCTAGGCCTTTCAGTTGTCATCAGGTGAATAAATATTCCTGTATTTTACGCCTCACACCTCAGCAAGGTGTTACAAGCAGATGTGCAGTGCCACCAAGGCATGGCCAGCATGCAGCAGGATTCTCTGGGATAGTGTCCTATTTACTATTCGGGGTAAATAAACAAAATGGTTTTCCTTTTGTTGCTGATTTTATTGTTTCATCGATTCACTGTGTCAAGAGTATTATTATTGTTATATATGTATTTTTTCATCCTCAAGGGATAACTACTCATCGAATTTACATATCAAGGGAATAGACAACAACACAAGAGCCAGCACACAAGGACTTCTGACAGCAGATCACTGCCAAAGACAGAAGCTTGGTTAAATTAAGGGAACTACAGCCAGGGACACTTAACATCAGCATGTAACGGTATTTACACTTACAGAGGAAATAAACCTTTTAGCATTTTATACAGTCCTAGGGCATACCAAAACCAGCTTTTCTTGCTTTTTCTCTTCTCTATGCATGCACATCTCTTCTGCTACATTTCTTTCCTTGAGCCACTTCCACCTTTGGGTTTTGCATTTGCTCCACGTCCTGCTGAGAAAGCCTTCAGTGACATGGCCAATGGTGTTTTGATGTACTGCAACCAGGCCCCAGAGTTAACACTGCGAGAATTCAGGAAGGCTTCCCATGTCCCTGTCTGCAGAGCTGGGGCTGCAATACTGCAAAAAGCTGGAAAAGATGTGCAGACCAGAATTTCTTTGAGATGACGATGCAGTTCAACGGAACCTTACCAAGTTTAGCAACCAGTTGTTTTTTTTCCCCTTCCACATTCACTATATTCTTTAAGATTTCTTTTTTTTTTGAAACAGTATTTTTTAAAAGTTCCAGATTTTAGTAGTCTTCCTCTATAATCAGATCTCCTCCACAGTTTTTTTCCACAGTAGTTATGAGCTTCCAAAGCTTTCATCAACCAAAATTCAGGGACTAAGTGCTTCCTAAATAGTGCATAACCTCATAACCACTTTCTCTATTGATGCATTACATATTGCATCTTCCCAATTTTGAACAACTGAGAAACACATAAGAACAACTCCCCCACATACACTGTGGAGGTAGATACCTCTGGAAAAAAGTACAAGTATCCCATTAGGTCTGCTCTCTGCTAGAAGTCTAGGCAAGATAACTGGTATCCAAAAAGTATTTTCTAAGACGACAAAAGCAAGAACTCTCAACTGAAAACACACCTCGCTGTAACACCAGGAAGTCTCTGCTGCCTTTCAGTGTCCCTGCTAAGCAGACCCCACTTCAGCAGCCACTACATCTACCAACTGGTCTTCATTAGCCAAAGCATTCTCTCAAAAATCAAAACAGCATTTGCTCTTATCTTTGACAGCAACATGACACAGAGGATATCAGCCTTTATCTCAGCACAAATCAATGCTAACGTTGGACTGTATATCCAGAAGGCTCGCTTTAATACAGCAATATGCACTGTCTTCCTATGTCATGAATTTATATGGCCTTTATTTCAAAAACACATTGAAATTCTTCCACAGTATATATGGGCATAAAAGATACCCATCACAGCAAGAAGATTTGGTGACTTGCAATTTTAGGACACTGGACTAATATAAAATAGAACTATATGCTGCATCCCTGAGTTGAATGACTTCTTTTGCACAACTGATATGGCTTGAAAGAGATATGATTTTATTGGAAGTGACTGTTCTCCCTAAGTAAAGATATCTAATGTATTACTAGAAAGGCGCACACCAAGTTAGAAGTGAATCCAAAACTAGGAACTGATCACAGCTCTCAAAAGAAAGACTTCTATGTTAGAAAGTCCTACCATAACCAGCAGCAATCAGAGAAAATTGAGTACCAGCTTGCCAGTACAACTGGCTGAAGCTTTATCACTATGTCTCAACAAGGGGAATAGGATAAGGATAATTTAAGCACGGATGAAGACAAGAGAGAATAAGAAAATAAGAAAAGCCTTTTAAACTTACTCAGTAAGCCATGTTTCCAAAGCTACTGGTTGCTCTGGACTAGAGACCTAGCTTCAAGGATCATCAAAGCAAAGAGGAGGAGAAAATATGTGCAATATTTAAATATATATAGAGATATATACACATACACACACAGTATAAATATATACTATTTAAGCAGTATTCTGTGTAGCATATATACCTTCCATATTCTTCCAGATGTGCAGATTGAGTGTACAAATTTTTAAAAAGAAACTTAGTATTTTGATGAAACCGCCGCCACTAATCGCTAAAACTTTCTTCCATCTTTTCTAAAACAGTACTGAGCCACTACAGCACTTAGCTCAGTTTCACTGTTTCTTGTTCTTGCATCTCCTTTGGATATCATTTTATAACTACAGCAGATTTTTTTCTGTTCTTTCCCAGCAAAAGGCAGGTACCACTTAGTGCTTCGAGTTTTCATTTTAGTCAAGTGGGATACATGACATCCTGTTTGGAAAGCAGTTCAACCCCTTGCTTTCCCAAATACACTATTCAAAACCCCAAAAGGATGCTAATATTTTTCAAAAGCATTGGGTTAGCCTATTAGAATATCAAGCCTGACACGTTATCTAAGGCAAAAGCTTATTTCAGTTGCTTCAGAGGAAAAACATGAAACCTCAGTACCTTACCAACTGCGCAATAATAAAAACGTTGTAATGAATTCCAACCTAACCCTCAATAGTGGGCTCCAATTACTGTGCTCAGAGGAGAAGTAGAAATATTGACAAAATATAACACAGTTTCTCTGATTAAGTGGTGAACAATGCTGCAGAAAACCTTACACACACACAACTCCACAAAGAAAGTCAGGTTCCCACTTATCTTTTTAAGCTTTTTTTGGTTCCCAGTATACAAAGGAGTGAACTCTCCCTCTACACAGAAACACAGCGCAGAAAAGGGGATGCTGCTATGAGGTTTAGCAGTGCTGCTGTATGTTTCAGTAGAAGCATTATTAAACTTAGTGGGCTTTGTGGTTTAATATATATCAGGACAAGTAATGTTTCCACAAGCCTTTGGCTCCATCTGCTGACTTTTAATATTAAAAATAATTGATGAGGCTAAAGGCATTCAATACTTTCAAAACACAAAGTCTACATTTCGGTAAGTGCAGTTCTAAAGGTATAACACAATAGCTCAAGTGTTTGGTCCAGAAATTTTAGCAGTTAAAAAAGAAACAATGAGGATCCAGCTCTGAAAAAGTACCTGAGCAAGCCCAGGATGCACAAGAGGCAAACGAATGTTTGTTTGGAAGACTGGTGGGATTGGATCTAAGCAACAGGTACATATCTGGATATTTGTGACTGAATCACCAACAATTAAATCCAAAAAGCGTACAGAACTTTACAACAACCATGGTGAGAGCTCACTGGAGACATTTGCTCAACACCTGCCTGGGCTGATTTGGACTCCTCCTGTTTTCATCGAGCCATCTGCTTCACAGAAACTAAAGCTTGCTGTATTTACGAATAAAAATATGATAAATTCCTCTGAAGGTTCAAAAGCCCCAATACTTGCCTGCTCCAGCACTGATGCATTTTTCATTATTGCAGAATTCTGATTGTTATCAGAGTGTTACCAACTCCAGCTAGATAGAATTTCCACACACACCCGACATACATGAGAAATAGATTTAATATGCTCTTAAACATAGGAGGGAGAAGTCAGACCTAATTGTAACTGGATGAGGGGAGGCAGGAGGGGGGGGTAAAAAATTAACAAAAACACTGAGATCTGATGGCTGCAAATGGTACCACGTGGTACCAAGAATAACCAGCAGCGATAGAAATCTGCTTTTCCCATTTCAGCCCTAACTGTAACAACAAAAACCAACACTCCCCACTTGTAAGACCTACTGTGCCCTCTGAGGAGTGATTCCCTCTTATTGTTAGTGATGCAGTCATCTCACACAAAATCCCACTAAACTTGCTAGATGTGGTGAAAGGTTTTATTATATTATTCATGCCTTCTGAGTCCAGCAACCAAAATCTTAATATTTCAGTTACAGACAGATTACACAATAGATAAAACCCAATATTGTTGCTAAAAGGAGAGGTAGGAGGGGAGTTAACACAAAATGAAGCTAACTCTATTAAAGCAGAATCTGAACCAAAACCTAGAGCTGACTCTATCACAAAGGGGTGAAGGAAACTCATGTTTATAGCTTTTCCTATATATAGGGACGTATGTGTATACTTTTATATAAATATTTATATAAAGTAATATAATATATATTTATATACACATACATGAATATATATATATACAAATTAATATACATATATTAAATCTTTTCTGAAAATATTAGAAAAAAACACCTCTCACATAGCATACATGCCACAGGTACTGCAGTTTCCAACAAGCTTTTTCAATGCTATTAAATTCTTACAGTTTTCCCCACCAAAGCTAAGACTAAAGCTACAGAATCCATTACAAGTGCCCGTGTTTAAAAACTGAAGGCAAAACAGATGAATTAAAAATCTGAATAAAGGCTCCAAAGAAATGTCCACAAATGAAACATTAGGAAGACACAAGAGTCATTTTTACACGATCATTTTTAAATACAGACATAGGCCCAACAAGTTCCAAAATATACCTGTGCTAAGGTTTACTTTGGGAAAATTATCACGTCACACACCTAGAGATTTAAACACATTTATGAAAACTTAAAAATAAAGTCACATTTAAACTTAAAAGTAACATTGTTTAAATTTGATTTTCCACATGCAGGGAAACAAAAATAAAACAAGCACACATCCTGTAAAGCACTGTGCATAATTATAAAAAAATAAATAAATCAAATCACATCACTGTATTCTGCTGAAGCCTCCCCACATCCTGACTCAAGTGAAAAACACTAACTGGTGACACTGCAGCTAGATGAAACTGAAGAAAGAAAAGGCAGGTTTAAAACTTCACTGCTGAACTAATCACCTTGCCCAGCAGGGAGAACAACTGAACGCAGGACTGATTTGTGGAGTTCACTCAGCACGTCAGAGAACTCCAACATCACAGACTTTAACTCAGTCCACCACAGACTGCAAATATCTAATGCCTGTTTTTACAACTGTTTATAATGTACACGTCAGCTGAATTTTCTGCTGTGCATTACACCATAACCAGAAAGCTACGCTTAAATGTTAACGTCTTTCTTTTTTTTTCTCCTTTCCTCTTCAATCTGACATGGATGATTTGCCCATCTCTTCTTATATCTGAACCTTTAAAACATGAGCAATATTAAAGTACACACAACCCAATAGATGAAAACTGGAATTTCCCTTATGAAAAAAAATTAATCATGCTTTTGCTTTTTTCTTAATCAAATTAAAACAGAAAGCGTGTATACAGCAGGGGGAACAGCCCCAAAACAAATTAAAAGCCCAACTAAAACAGTTCTGTCTTATGGATAGAACCCTTGCCTTCGCATTCTCATTTCTATGTTTTAAATAGCATTGTTACAAAGCTCTTTAGCTTCTTCCCAATAATATCCATCCTTTAAAGGAAAAAAACAAATAAAAAAAAACACAACACAGGAAGCCACACTGATGGAAATATCATTAATTTTTCTGGGAATCCACAAAGTGAAAAACATTCAGCTTTGACATGTTTTAAAGATAAAATATAAGCTGAGACAACTGAAGACAACTGTCTTCCTTAAATATTTTCTTACTAATCCCATTAGCTCTAAATGCTTTCTACTATTCCAAAAGCAAATCTGAAGCTTGCAGCAAAGATATTTTTTTCAGAGTGATCTCACAGAAGACCGCCATTTATCTGCATACAGTAAAACACATTTGGATGTAGAAGCCTAATAACACAAGCAGCAAGTTTGGGTGGGCAGTATAAGTGAAGAGAAAAGCAGAGATGGCATAGAAGTGGTAAGAAGGACTTGAAAGCAATCAGAGCTTCTCTAATTCCTAACACTTGCTGCAAAGAGGAAGAACAGACATCTTGACTCCTACCATCTTGGACATTTCCATCATTTTCCTACTATTTAGGGAACCACATGCCTGAGAAATATTAATACATCAGAACAAATTACATTAAACTTCAATCTTATGTAGCATCTCAAGGTCACATTCAGCCTCTCGGGAGGGCTCCAAGCAAGGTAGGACCCCCCCACATCAGAGAACTTCCGTCACCCATAAGAGATTAAAGACAACCCAAGTTACCTAAGGCAAATACAAATACTTAATAGGCTCCTCTAGAGCCCCAGCAATCAAGGAGCATTTCATAACACTGGAATGAAACATAATTGGATACATTCAGTAGAAACAACTGTTTCTCCTCAAACAAGGGCATTGAGTCAATAACAAAAAAATCTGAAATAGCAACACCAGTACCTTGTGCAAAGCACTGTTCTTTGTCAGTCACTACACACCTCCAGTTCTCTTCTAAAACACAGGGCAAAACAGGTCAGGTTGGGATTTTGTGTTTTAGTATTGTACAAAGACTTGTGTGCTACTTTGCATTTATACTAAATTAACAAGTGTCATATCGTGCTGATTGAAGAGCAAACCGTGCATTTATTGTAGCCTTGTTGGGCATTTATTTCAATCTTGTATAAAGATTCATATTTCCAGTATTCCTTTTAAAATCCTCTTTTCTGTGGTTCCATTTTTGAGTGTGGTATACCTGCATATTCCTCATTCACTAAAGACTTCAAATTATTGTCATGTAATCTTTACAAGTAGGATCAATGTCTTCTAGACAAAGCAAACGGCACACCTCTCAGAACTGAACTGAGTTTTAGTAGGATATTTTCTTCCTAAGCTATCATTTAACTTGTTCCAGTCCCACATACTGGGACACGTAAAACAGAAACAGCTCTTCCAGGAATGATTAGAATAGAATAGAAGTCTGTTGAAATTACTTATATAGTGCATATGATATTAAGAAAAAGCAGATAGAACATACTGATTGAAATGAAAAAAACAAAACAAAACTGTGTGGTCATATGAATACTGATGAAAGAGCAGAGAAACATCAAAAGGTACTGAAGGCTTACACTGATCTTAAGTGACACACACACACAAAAATAAAACCACCAAAACTTTGGCATAAATTTCAGTACTTCTATCCCTTTTTCACTGAA
Source organism: Perdix hodgsoniae (assembly GCA_035772895.1). Lineage (NCBI taxonomy): Eukaryota > Metazoa > Chordata > Aves > Galliformes > Phasianidae > Perdix > Perdix hodgsoniae. The sequence continues at coordinate 526,667 of JAPSGF010000126.1, forward strand.
GAAAAGATATTGATGTCTCCAGACGTAACAGGATCCTTATTTCCAGTGAGTTAATCTGTTCTAATTGCCGATTTCTCCTACCTGAACTAAACAAGCAGTAACACCATCTCTGGCATTCCTTGGCAGGATCTGTTACTCACCAGGCACATGTATTAAAAAAAAACAAAAACAAAAAAAACACAAAGTTGTCTACATAGAAAACAGGTCAACTACTGCAGCTAAGGATGACAGCTTTCACGAAGGCCTTCTAGGTTGTGTCCACAGTTGATGCATTTAAAGATGTACTAGTTACTGTGACTCCTTAAGAAGTGTTATTTGAGCTTCTCATGATTCCTTAAGTGTGAAACGTTTATATTTGGTTATTTACCCTTTAGAAGAGAAAGAGAAACCAAGCAAGTTTTACAGCACATGCTTTCAAGGTAATCTTTATAACCAAGATCCTGAGAGTTTGTAGTTTTCATTCCAGCAAGCTGCAAATGAAAATCTGTATCTAGGCATTTGTATCGTGTTCATCACAGTACTATCTGGGCAGTGCACATAATTATATTATTCCAGCAGATACTGTAAATACTGGCTTTCTTCGGTATTACTTTTTCTTTCAAAGTGCATGGACTATTACAGTATAGTGTTATGAGAATGCTGAAGAGATGCCTTACGTTTATTTTCAACAATACATGTTATTGTCACAGGCACAGGACAACAGATTCATCTGATGAGCTGAACAAACGTTTAAGGAGCAAAGTCAATTCTCATGCAATTTTCACAGCAATAATAGAATATCTGAAGGAGGAAGAAATCTGCAATCTCGGGAAGACGGTACAAGGCAAGAAATCCATGGGACTTCCTATAGTGTAATAACATTTCATGTTACATTTTTGGCTGGGATAGAGCTAATTTTTTTTCATAGAGACTCATATGATGTAATATTGTGGATTTCTGATGAAAATAGTGGTGATAACACTGATGGTTCAGTTGCTGCAGAGCAGTACACAGAGCCAAGGACTTTTCAGCTTCTCAGACTGCCACAACAGCAAGAAGCTGGGAGGGGACACAGCCAGGACAGCTGGCCCAAACTGGCCACAGGGATGTTTCATATCGTGTGGCATCATGCTCAGCAATAAGAACTGGGGGAAAGTAGGAGGAGGAGGGGAAATTTGGAGTGATGGTGTCTGATTTCCCAAGAAACCACTATGCACGATGAGCCCTGCTTACCTGGTGTGGCTGAAACACCTGCCTGCCAAGGGGAAGGAGTGAATTAATCCTTTGCTTTGCTTAGACACAGCTTTATCTCAACCCATGAGTCCTCATATTTATACCTTTCTGACTGTCTCCCCCATCCCACCTGGAGAGAGTGAGCAAGGCTGGGTGGTGCTGAGCTGCCAGCTGGATTCCATCACACTTCATCAAGAAAACACTCAGATAATAGACACGTCAGATTCCTGGGTAGTAACTCCCCAGCCCAGATTATTCTACCTTTAGGTCAAATCTAGCAGAAGTTTACCTTCAGGGGCACTGGTTAAGTAAGATTTTCAATACTCAAATCCATTATTTTTTTTTTGTCACTGCTCAGATCTGATCAGAACTTTATAACACAGAGCATGATTACTTAATACAGCACTGCTGAGTAACTCAACTTCTTAACAACCTGATCAAATGAGGAATTACACCGTATATGGATGACCAAGGAAGAACAAAAAGTGACATTCCTTCCTTCAATTCTGGTTACTGAAATTTTGCCAAAGCCTCCAGCACTGGAAATTAAAAATTTAAAACATGACAGTTACTCCGTGCTTTTACTAAGTCTACTCCAACTAAAGTCACATTTGCAGCAGGAACTCCAGGTAAAAGCTATGTTTGCCATGCAGGAGGTTACCTTTCCCACTACTACTCAAGCATTCCAATAAGACTCCTGCTCAAAAGAAATATGTACATACATGCGTGGGTCTGTTTTCAATTGAATTGCACAGAGAACAATTCTACCCGATAAATTAAGAGAAATAAAGTTAATGACCCAGCAGAAGCACTGCTTAAGCAAAGACATATGTAAACAGAACAATCATTCCTTGCTTTAAAAAGTTACTAAAAACTTTAAACAAAAAGGCATTTGGATGTTAGTTTGTGATTACTAGCATCATGTCCGTTAACTTATTTTCAAATTAGCCTTGAACTCCAGGGTACAGAAACACCAGAATGCAACACCTGATCATTGGACTAGCAATTGTTACAAAGGAAACATCCTACAAAGTCCCATGATAAAAGCAGGTTTTTATTAGTTGCATCCCAGACTGAAGCCATCTTAAGGTCCTCCTCCTCCTGAGCACAACTTACAGGACATTGCTTAGAGCACAAGCATCGGACAGCTGCAGAGCTTCTTTTTAACAGAAAATGAAAGACGTTAGTACTAGGATCAACAGCTGGCATATCCTTTAGAGGAAGTACTGGAACCTACTCGTTCATCATCAGAAACTACTCTTCAAAAAAAAAAAAAAAACCAAAAAACAAATCAGTGTTCACTATTTATTCATGTCTCATCAGACTCCAACTAAGGACAGGTGAGAAACCTTGGGACAGTGTTTTTGAACTCGTTTCCATCAACCTTGGTTGGTACTGGTTTCAAACAGAGCAGTGAGAAAAAGGATGGGGGAAAAAAAAAGGTTTCTTCAAGCAATGGTGAAAGTGGAAAAGATTCGTCATCTTAAAGAACAAACTTAGAGACTGAAAAAGGCAACAGTGAGATGGAAATAGGTTGGGAAAAAAAAAAGAAGAATGAGTACGTGAAGGAAGTTGAAGCAATAAATCTAAATGTCAGGTATCATCTTAAAAGCTGAGACATTCAGTTTTCTTTTTGACTTTGTTCTATGGTCACAAACCTGCACATTTGTTCCATATTTAGCTGAGCTGAAACTGATTCACTCACTGACACGGTATAGAAGAACCCATTCCATTTCTGCAACCGTGGCACTTGTGTTTGGACACTGAGCTTTCGCAACAGATCCAGCAACACAGTACATGGATAATCCCCAGAAAGATGCAAAATATTGACCAGAGATGGCACAGCAGCCAGCTGGGCTTGTACCACCCGCTAGTGAAACTAGTGCACTGCAGTGTCATGATCAACCTCACGAAAGCTCTACCTGTATAATTTTCCTTGCAGTCTGTGGGTTTTCCCTATTCCAGTTCAGTTACTTTCCTGTCTTGTATTCCTATAACTGCATTTTTAAGCCTTTTTCTGAGCTTTTTAAAATTTTTATGGACAAACGGGCTAAGATTTGAACAGAAGAAACAGGATTTGATTTACCCAAGAAAATGAGTCCTGGTACCCAAGGACAAACGTAAGGTTCATCTACTCAGACACAACCAAGACAATCCTATATTTCATTCTCATTTTGAATCCCACTGAAGGGAATACCAATTCTATGACAGTAGTAGATCTCTACACTTTCCAACTACTAAGGTAAAATTATCTGTGTGGCAGTAGCATAAGCACTGCACTTTAAATCATGTCATCAGTTAACCACAACCAGTCAACGCTGCAGATATTCTGTAACAAGCAATCAGCATCACAGAAATACCGCAGAACTTATATATCAGAAAACAGCACCGTTTCCATCAAGGCTACGCTTTCTTGTGAATCCCAATCATTTACAGACGTTGTAGGTGGACAGACGCAACACGAGTTCATTCCTTTTCAGCTCCATTGGAGCAAGAAACACAAATGACTTCCTGGATAATTTTTCCTTGTACATTAGAAGGCAATCTGCAACCAAACTGTATTTATCTGGCAGGGAGCACGGGGTACAATCTACACCCTCCACCAAGAAAAACTGTGCTGAAAATGAATTTCAGTACTTGAAGAGTTAATTGGCCAACAATGACCAGGCCACTTTTCTGCCTACAGAGATCACATTAGACACACAAGCTCCAAAAATACAGTGCGTGGTTTGGATTAGCGCTGCTCAGGTTGGCTGCTCTCCCTCTGGCTGCCTTCCCTTCTGCTCTGACAAACTAAAAAAATAAAAGTTAAACCCCATGATACGCACCCAACTCCCTGTTATGTCTTATCCCTGGTCCTGAATAGAATACGCCTGACACAAAGTCCCGATCTTACTCTCTCATTTTACTATATACGTACTATACTCAATAAAAATCACAAGAGATATGAGCTACTGTACTTCACTATTGAGTAGTTAAAGAATAGAAAGATACAAGTCTCTTTTTGAGCCTTTTCAAAGCCTGAGGTTCATTATGAATTTTTCTTTCACAATTAAAATGCATTCCTTTCTCTTAGGGCGTTGTCCCTTTCCTTTTGTTTGCTTTGTTTTGTTTTTAAGTTTAAATAATGATAAACAGCAAAACATTATAAAACTATACACTGAAAATGAAGGTACTGATCTTTAAGAGAGCTCAGCATCTGCTCTTTCTATTCTTTCAAGAATCAAGCCAAGAAGATTTGAGAAGTTTTTACTGCCAGATCTAAATTTTATTCCACAGGCACCGGATCAGGTCTTTAATCCTTTACTTAACCACAAAGAACTGAGCTGAGGAGTTTAATTCTTCCAAAACAACTGATAATATCCTTAAACGTCAAAAGAATACTTTCCAATATAAGCCAAATCCCGCATGTTTTGCTTTCAAGTAAATGCCACAGCAGATGCAAAATCGGTAGGATTCACTCTGATCTTTTCTACGAAAGGAGAAAATCTCCAACAAACACAATCCATGCTTTAGAAGTGCCAGACAATTAAAGAAACAGTTCAGTACTTGTACTGAATTAAATTGCATGTATAACAGTATGTGTATGTTTAATTTATTGATTTAGGATTTGAGATTCTTATATTTTATTACCCACATATTTTAATATGTATTACAAACTGCCTTCTCACCAGGAGGCAATTTTACTACTTACATTTCATTCTTTCCCCCCAGATACTTGCAGAATTTTCTGAACTGCCCTTCCCCACAGCATTTCAATGAGAAGGAAAGTTGGCTGAGAAGTTTAACAGAACAAAAATAAGCTATAGCCAAGTTTCAAGGGAAAAAGCAGAGTGGAAACTGAAACATTTCACACCATCAGAGAAACTCTGTTCAGAATAGGTTCCCAAGAACAGTGAAATAAAACGATTAGTTTGAAGTAGATCTCACTAACTTTCTGCAATATTATTTGACACAACTGCTACATAGCTAGTCAATTGCATTCAGTGACAACGTATTTTTCTATCACAAACCTCTAGGAATGGGAATAGAAGAGATTCCACAAACAAGGTGAGCAAGGCTTCTTACCTAGCATCTTAAAGGCCAGTTCTGGCCTCACTGTGTAAGAAGGAAAAATCCCAGAAGCCTCAGAAGAAGCAGGTACAGAAACAGAAGTCACATATATTCAACATCCTAATTGCAGTAGTAAACAAAAGAATCAAGATATGGGCTTTGGATGAGGTATGCTTTGAACGCTGCAGAATAGAAGATGAAAGTAGTAAACAAATACCTCAAACGTCACCATGAAGTTCTACATACATGCATCTTTGTGATACAACTCAGTGGATTATGAACTAAAATCATTTTCTGAGATTTAAATACCAAAATGTGTTCTCTGACAAGACTTAAACAGCGTAACTCTTTTTTTTGCAAAAAAAAAAAATAAAAATCCTTAAATACATTGACATCAGAAGACCTCTGCTCACTGAGCTTTAATATATAGATGCAGTAAGAACTAGTTTCAGTTAGGCTGAAGTAATCATACAGAAAAAAGCTGAATTATCTGTTACAGTTTGAATAACTATGGTGTTCTAGCTATTTTATCAGACACGGGAGAACTTCTTTGTTGGTTGAGCCATAAAGCTACAGAATGTTCGCCAGAAAATGGACCAATGTTATTCAGCCAACAAAGAAGCTTGAAAAGATCTTTTCACATCATAGAAGCATGTGAAGCCATGAAGCTATTCCAAGTATCACACTTGGAAAATGATACTACTTACAAGTTCATAAAGTCCGTACAGTCTGACAGCAAACAGGCCCTTGTCAAGACAAGATCTACTACTGGCTTAAACTGATGCTCATTTACCACAAGACTTGACTAGAAAACAGAAACAAGTGTCTCATTTCGTTCATACTTGATATCTCAGGTGACCTCTTAAAAGTATATCAAAGTACCAAAACACCTGGATGACAGATCTCGAGCTACAGAGGAGCACTTCATAAACATTTTTGCCACTTTTGAGAAATAGTACAGAACTGGTGCAAAGATGAGGGACTGTGAAGGTTGGACTCAGCATGAACATTCCTCTTCCTGCTAATGGTAACAGCTCAGTCACACCTAGCAGATCAGAAATCTGACATAAAAGACACAAATCTGAGATGCACCTCCCAAGGACAGTCCATTACTGGCGGCCCACAATTTTATTACACAAGAAATAACCTTGTATTCTATTAAGCCGGACACATTATTCAGCTCCAGTGCACAGCAAAAATCCCCAACAGATAGGCACCAATCATTTACCAGTAAACTCAGCTCCTTAGTTGTCAAATCACTCACAAACTTCTGACAAAAGGCATTACAAAATGGCAGCACACTTTATTTTCATATATGTTCCAGTGAAGCTGTTAACATTCACATGACACGCAGCCTGGATCAGCTTGCAATAACATTAATCACCAATTACATTAAACAGAACAGATGGAAACTTGAATATAAAGTAGAAAACAAGTTTCTGCTACTTAGAATTCCCAGGAATAAAGAAAAAGTGGTCTTTATACCTAGTTCCCACATACATGCTTTGTGACTGCTACATACCTATGGCAGCCAACCACAGCTAAGACAACACTGGATTAACACTGTCAGGATATTACCAACTAATCAAGATCTCTTGTTTTTAAGCAAGCATCCCTGCAAACTGTCTTCAGCCTACCTCCCTGATTTAAACCCATTTACTGTGAACGTGCACCTCCAACTCCTCACTTACTTCAATTTGACCTCTTCTACAATTTTGTTGTGGTTCTTATTTTCTAATCTGGAACACTTTCAATACCTGAAAATCTCTTCTCTTTAAAGGAATATTAGCATATGATCATTTGCTTTATGCAGTCTTCCAGGACTTCCATCATGCCTATGACTGCACAGTCCAATACCAGGATCACTAACACTGTGCAGAAAGAATACTACATCCCTCTTGTTTTACATTACTTTTGACACACATATTTTTATTCCTTTAAGACAATCACTAAGAACAAAATCTCAGGTTTTGTCTCTTTTGCATTTGTTTTGTTGGCTTTTTACGTGGTTCCTGTTCTAAAGCTTCTATTGTTTTCAACTGTAAAGAAGACAGATTCTTCCCCCCCCCACTGAAAATAACTCTTTCCTTTTTCAATTAACAAACGCTACAAAATACACAAACTCACAAACTACATTCACTAACACACTATACATAGCTCGGTATTTTCAAATCACGAGGGCCAGATCTATCAGTAAAATAAAACGAATCTGTATTGCAAAAAAAAAAACCAAAAAAACCCACCACAATCCTTATTATTTAACTCCAGGAAGTTTTATAAAAGAGAAATAAAAATGTCATAACTTGTTACAGTTTATAAACTGGAAGACTGTAGAGATTGAAAGACCTCTGAAGTAATCTTAATGGACACTCAGAATTCTGCCAACACTGTTTTTGCTGCAGAAATCCTGGGTTCATGCTCTTCAAGGTGGATTTCAAGCACTAGTGAGCAAATACTACTAACTCAATCGGATAGTGAACTGTTTGCTGTGTCAAAGCTTTTTGCCAAACACACATATATAATTTTTCTTTTTTGCTGTATGGATAATCAACCCCAGATGGCAATTTACATAGGCAACAGCATAAAGGAATCCATGCACTGCTGGTGCTCTCAGCCTCAATCAGAGCAAGCACGGGCGCTTGAGAATGTCACTGTTTATTTTTAATTGCTGTGTCCCTCCTTTGTGCAGGTTCAAGCGGTCAAAGATGTCGAAGTCCATTAGTAGAACTGGAAGATGATGCCACTTCATTTGGTGAGAGGGTTCCTCGAATTTAAAAAGCAGATGGTTTGTAATGTCCCTAAATGCCCAGTGGGCACCAGCTGTCAATCTCAGTTACCATAGGGTCAGGGCAAAAAAAGGTCAGAGAGAGTCATAAACCACAATGTGTTGTGAAATGTGCTTCCTCCATTACGTTGTAGGCCTGAGAAAGGTTTGACCTTTCATAGGTATCCTAACCTAACTCTGCATGATGCTAGCAGGGGTAAGTACAACACACAGTTCAAACTTACAAAAGTTGCTTCCTTCAACTGTGCCTTGGTTACCTGCACACCATGAACAGTTACATTCACAAACTGCTCATGGCAAAAAGCAAAATCCTGCTCACCACTATTATCACTGAGATGTAAGGCACGCCTGCTATTTCACACAAAGCAGTGGAAGGATAAATTCATCTACAGCAACTGAAAATAACAAACTTTGAGGCAAACTGCTAATGCTATGAGAATCAAATGATCTGGCCTTTCTCTGTCAAAGACTCCTTTACTGCTAACTTAGTCTTTAGCTTCTCTAGAAACAAACAACTTACCTGTTGTTATTAAGCCCACTGAAAGACCTCAGCTTTCTGCAGGCTCTCTTATAAATCCCAACTACAGCAAGTAGCAGCACTTCCAGAACATGCTGACATCAATTAAACTCCCCAGTAAACAAAGAGAATGTGCATCAAGCATTTTGATGCCCTCTTCTTGTCATTTCCTTCATATGCACACATCTCAGGGAGCCCACCTAGTCAGACTCCTTCGCAAGCCTTCTCATTGATGCACAATGTCTCAAATAAATGTATCTTCACTTAAACCCTGTTTAGTCCTTCAGCACATCCCATCTTGGTAATATGTTCACTTTGCTTTCCTGAAGTTGAAAATCTAACACACTAATTTAAGACAGCCTTCTTCTTCACTCAACTAAAACAGAGCAGGTGACTTCACCGGCTGTGTCAACTGAAAAAAAATCTCCAAGCCTCTCACTATTATTAGCTCAGATTATATTTGAGTATCAGAAAAATAATGGAATAATTTCAGATTGGAGAACACTCTCTTCTTTGTTGAGCACCTCTTTCTATTAGGAAAATTGAGGGGAGTGAGAGACTCACCTTCAGGGCAGGAATCTCCACATTGTCACCAAGGCTAACAGAGCCAGAAAGAATAGTCCCTGTCATCACTGTGCCTTGACCCTTGATAGAGAAGCAGTGGTCGACTGCCATAAGGAAGTGTCCTGAGGGGTCTCTCGATGGCAGGTAAGCCTGAGACTTCAGGACCTGAATAAAAGATAAAAGCAGAACCATGCCTGGGTGAAAAGTCATGACAGCCATACAGCAAAGGGAAGGCAAGATGATGATTGATTGAACAGGCTTGCAGCTTTACTGACTTTAAGCATCTCCCAATAAGCTCAGAATGCACCAATGTCAAATTAATTGTGCGTGCCATAGAGGAGATGCACAATTAGCAGCAGGAACAGTTCGATTTTCTGCCTTAGAAAGATTTGGTGCTGCACATTTAGCTTGGTTAGCAAAACTGTGCTGGCAACGAAGTTGCTGCCAAACTCAATATAGACACTGCAGCAAAGTAAATGAAAAAAACAACCCTGTACCCTTGTCTTCCCCCTTCCCACCTGTCCCAAAGTACAGGTTCATAGTGTATTTTGCTATTACAGCTTTTTTTGATTTAGTGCAAATTAACTTATGTAAAGACATTAGTGCCCCATCCCTGCCTCCCTCCCAGAAAAACTATTATATTCAGATAAGTTCTCTAAGACAACTTCCCTTTCAGATTTATGTTAACATTTCATGGAGGATCAAGCCACTAAGAAAAATAGCTAAACATTTTTTACAGAAATTGTCCAAGTTTGGGATTTCTGTTTTGCTGACAAATAACTTTCTTAAAATACATCATCACAGATATCAGGCTTCAATGATAAAAGTGCAGTCACATACTAACAGTGGTTCAGAGGAGCTGGTTCATCTCTGTCTCTAATCACTTCTGAGATGAACTTGGCACTGCTTTTAGTGCCTGTTTTTAAGGTCAAAATCTGTAGGTTAAGTCAGAGTCTTAATGGCAAAACAATGGAGAGGGAAGCTCACCAATGAAGCAAAGGGCAATTCCTTGAAGCTCAATGGCAGGGCTCCCATAGCATTTGCCAGCTCTACTAATACCTCCCAATGTTTATTCACAGAAAAGATGACAAGTCTGGAACGAGCTGAACCTCTCATCTACCTTAAACAGTACTCCTAAGCATCCTGCCCTTCACTGTATAAGCTACATGTCAAATAACTTACCATATAATCCATTTTTCTGAAAGCCTCAAGAATTATTCTCACAAAAAACAGAAATTCAGCACTGCTAGAACTAATGATACCTCTGAAGCATTAGCTTACTTTACAACCTTCTCTTGTTCACATGCATTTGATATAGTGCTAGTTACACCATTGAACAGCTTTTTCCAGGCTTTATCTCATTTGGTGGCCAGACAAACCTAAGCCATACATTTTATCTTTTCCAGAAGCGCAAGGCACACAGTAAACAAGTCACAGCATCACACAGAAAGATGGTTTCATTCTAAGGGCAGGTGGGGCTGCTCTAGGGAACGGATTCTACACTTACTAATGCCGGAACCCCCACATATCGTCATGTTCCTACAAATGAAACTTGCCACAGGTAATCACTGGTTGTGTACCTCAGATGGTCCAAATGGAAACATCAAACCTTGGTAAGCAGAGTGCTAAGCACTCACAATTGCAATCAAAATTGGCAAGCACATCCCAGAAGAGTTCCTAGCTGCTTTAAATTTGGCAAGCAGTGTTAGTAAACTCATTGGACTTAACTCCTTTGTCCCTCAGCATCCTAATCTAAATATAGGATCAGTCACCTCTGCACTTCCTATAGGACTTTTGGAAGTAAATTAATTATTTGCCAAGTGTTCCAATCATCACTGATGAGTGCCAAAAAAGAGTCCAGAAGGAAATTAATTATTCTAACTGCAGAGCAGTATTTGAATGGAGTTATGAGGCCACACGGAGACTAATGAGAATTAAAACAAAATGCTGACTGTCTCCTCAGGAGTTCAGTCCTGTCTGTCCTCCACAATGAGGCACGGGTTGTTTAGAATAAAGAATCACACACTTAAACGCTCTATCACAGCAGTCGTGTGAAGGAAGGAGACATTCACCTATGCATGATTTCTGAGTGCATGAATTCATAACTTTGCTGTTTTCCTAACTGTGGTGCGTAGGAAAAGGCAATGGCAGATAACCAGCTCTAAATTACCAAAAAAGGGTGATGGTCATAATCTAATTAAAGAACAAAAGATTTGCTTACTCATCCCAAGTATTAGGGCTTGCCAAATGCTCCAAAAGGAGGGATCCTTCAGGTAGAGAACCTTCCCTTGAGGCAGCCAGCCCTCAAATGAGGTTTAGGGAGAGGGTAGAACCAGCTTTTCAATTGCACAGATGAATTGCTTTCATCTGTGCTCTCAGGGCTGGCTGTGTTCCTTCCTCAGGTGCTCAAACATTAGCAATTCCCATACATGCTGTAATTCTGAAATAATACCTAGCAATGATTTGGCAGAATTTTAAAGCAATTTCTATGTATTACGCTTTGTAATTCCTGACATCATTAAAACACTTCAGCATGTGTGACAGTGGCTTCTTAAGACAGCTATTCAAAGAATTTGAAGTTAGAAAAGTTTATCCACTTTTGGGGCACAAATCTGCAACACCTCCACTCACTGGAAGGAACCCCTGATGAATTAGGTCCTACCAAACAGACACTAAGGCAGCACTTCTTCAGTCCTAGTGTCACTTCAAAAGATTAAAGAAGATGCTCAAGCGCATTTTACAGCATTAAGATCTTCAGCAGGTACCTCAATTAATTCAGAAACACCAAGTGGATTCTCAGACTCTGGAGCTTCCGGTCCACCAGGCTTTGCTGCAACAGCAACAATAGGACACCCAGAGAACCTGAAAGAGAAAGACTCCCACATTAGACCACAGATCTCTCATGCCTGTAAACCAGGCTGTAAAGGCAAACTGTCTGAGAATCTAATTTATCTGTTCTTCCTTCTTAGTGAATAACAGACAGGTTTTTTTACTTTTTTTTTTTTTTTATTAATGGAATTTGTGCTAATGAACTTCACCATGAAATCTTTAACTCTGTTCAGCATTACGCACAGATTCAACTTTTGAGTGACACTGAAAGCAAGATGTCATTTCTGAAGCAAGGGTGTATTACCCAGTTTTATCGTAGTGGCTCTGAATTCAATCCAGCTTACCTGCAGACTAACTCAGTTTTCAACTTTCATTAGAACAATTACAGTCCTGGCTGTACAGTCATAACCTTCCAAACAGGAGCCAAATGCAAGATGGCACAATATCTACCTGAGTGTGCAGACAATCTGTAAGATTTGCACTCAGTGGAAAGGTCCAATTCTACTGAAATGAAAATGTATAAAACAATCTCAAACTTGCAAAGCTTCTGAAAAGAGCAGCACAGCTGACCCCACTTTAACTTTTCTCTTGCAATGAATTCTATTCTTCAAGCCCTTAATATTCAGCAGCTGCTTTGTTATTTTTTGAAGTCTTTTTTAAAGTGATTGAATTTGTGACATTTGCTCCCTATAGAACACAACCTATAGTTCAGCTGATCTGATGGCTTCCTTTGCCTACATTTTGGAAAGAGAAATCGGATTGTAAATCAGGCTATTACTGCATTTTTTTTCAAAATTCAGAACCACATTAAATACACATATTTGTTAAAGTAATAGAACCATAATCAACAGTAAAAAAAAAGCAATGGCTTGGCTCTGAAAGATGGTTCTGATTCAACAGGTTCAAAAGTTGTGAGTGCTGTCAGCCTTGTGATTCTCCTTCACCCCAAATCATAGATTTCATCTCAACAAGAGAATGAACTACAGTAAAGAAAAAACACTAAGTTCTGTACTGTGAGCTCATTTAGTAGCAAAAGACAATCCGGTATATTTTCTCTGAAGCATCTGGACACAAAGGGTAAAAAACATGCACTGAGAATTTCTGTGATTAACCAATGAGACTTTCAGAACTCTTATTTTCATGGAAATTCTTTAGGACAACATATTACAATAAATAAAGATTTATGCTGAACCAAATGCCTCACTCCGTTTCCCCTGTGCCAGAATAAACTGAAGTAACCACATACTGACACTGGAGGTACTTCCAAATATGATTAGGACCTCCTAAAATTGTCACTCCACAACACAGATTTCTTGTCAGCAGTGTTTAGACCCGGTTGAACAAAGACACAAGGTGGCACATGCCAGAACTTACAATTAAATAGAAATTCCATTCATAGGAACAGTTTGCATTTACTTACAGCATCACAAGATTAGGTCAAATTTTGAAACTACGACAAGTTACTTTCCTCTGCCTATAATAATAATCAGCAAGTAAACTAGTCCTGGAAAACACCCTATTGACAAGTGTCTGTGGCCTGAGGCAGCTGTCTCAGCATGCGCCCTGCTGTTCAAAGTAGTTTAGAAACACAAAAACAGTCAAGCATATATTTGGAAGTTTGAAGTTGAGTGGAAAGAGGCTGTCAAGATACAACATGTGCCCGACACACAATGCGACAGGCACTTTGCAATCAGCCCAGGGTAGCAAAGCTTTCAAAGCATCATAAAGCGCAGATTGCTCTTGCAAAAAAGGAATGTTAGTTATGGGAACAACACATAGGCACATCCGATTAAAGAGCATTTCTAAGATCCAGAGTTCAAATGAATAATTAAAACATTACAATAGACCAGTTCTCTCCATGTGGAATTGCAGCTGCTGTTATCTGTTAGCTGATGTACAGCCTTGTTTTAAAAGAGAGATGGCAGAAAGGACCTCACAGTTAACATGCCCCATATTTCAAAAACTCACTTTCCCTTCCATTCTGACAGTCTGCTCATTTTACCTGCGAGACTCATCTATACTTCATTTCCTCAGTTCTCAAAACCAAAATGTGACCTCCAAGATATAAACCTTGGAGTCACAATGTCCCCTCATGACCCTGGACAAAGTAAGCATTGCTTCTATTTGCATAAACCACCAAATTACGTAACCACTGTAAGAGTTTGTTTTACCATCCCACTTCATAACAGCCACATTTTCAATCGCAGATCTCCTTGCACTTTGTTTATTATTTTCCTCAATTAATTTATGCACAAAGACTGAAACACCAACCCAGTCACACCGCATTACAGAAAACTTCAGGAACACTGTCAATCAGATTCTTGCCCATACTGATCTGTTCCAGGTAGAAGCTGCCTTTATTTCCTTACTCAGGGCAACTGCATCTTTCACCCTGGGTTATGGAAAACCTCTAATTCTTTCTTTTCATTAGAGCAGAAAAAGAATTCTGGAAAACAACAAAATATACAAGCTCTAGAACTAAGAAAACGTTCTCCTTCATCCAACCTTTCCAGCTTTGTTTTATGCAATCTGAATTCAACGCAGTCCTTTAAACTGAAAAGTTTAATCCCACTAGGAAATTTCTATGTACATGATACTTCCAGGGCTGAGTTTGAATTTCTGGTAATCTTTCCACTCTTCTCCTCACCTACATCTATGACTCATCTAGCAAGGGCCAGACAGATGAATTAGAGGAATGTTGAAAGCCAAATGTGGTTAAGTATTTGTGTTACAAGTTAACTGTTAATGTTACTGTTAGCTTACTTTGTATTTTCCAAGGTCTTCTGCATTTTCTTAGTCATCTTCTCAATGGCACTTTGTCTCTTGGCCTCTGGAAGGAGATCTATTTTGTTCAGAACTACCACCATCTTCTGGCAGGCAATCTGCCCGATCACCAAGCACTCCGCTGACTGCGTCTGCATCCCCTTTGTCACGTCGATGACAAGCATCATCAGATCGATAATCTGGGCACCTGGAGAAGAATTCACAGTCAGAACTGCAGCAGCATAAAGAGGCTCGGGATCATTTTCTAAAATAGCTTCCATAAAAACTGTCTGGATATGTACACGTGCCCAGAATTATGAACCAAGTACGAATTAATGCAAGCATCGAATGCCTGGCTGTGTTTGAAAATAGGACTTAAGGAACGTAAGCCCTTATTTACGACCATCAGATTATAAAAATATTCTAGCCTATGATTGTTTACATGTTCCCCCCACATTGACAGTGCAAGGACACTATCACTGCATTTAAATATAAGGGTCAGATTTCCTACAAATCAAAGGAAATTCATAAAAGCTTTCAATACGAAGAAGAGCTGATTTAAACCCTTCAATACATCAGCATTCATTTCCAGTTCATTTCTGTATCAGTGAAAAGCACATTTCATATCACAGCCATAAACAGAACAGATTCTTAGATCTGCTCTACCTGAAAAAACTCCTAAATTTCAGGCTACTGTTACCGACTGCTCATGGATTATTGTTTAAATATTGTTTTCATGAGCTCTTTAACCTCTGACTGAAGCAACTCAAATTTCATGAATTTAACTCCATTTTCAAGGATCTTTTGGCGAATGTTGAGCCTTCCACTAATAGCATTCAGGAACTGTCTCAATCCACGGAACTGAAATACTCTGAACAACCAAAACAGCTTCGATGTAACAAAGTTTAAGTATGAAGCAGAAAAAGAAATGTGAAGCTGAACTATCAGGAAGTTATGTTAGACAAAAAACACCCAACGCATTAAGAAATGCAGTAGAAGAAATCATGTAAAACTGCAGCATTTGGAACATAAGTGCTTTTAATATTTGTCTCAAGCTTTTGATCAGAAGAACATGAAATTGATGCGACGGTTCCTTGTTCTTTTGCCCTCTCCAACCCACTTTATTTTTTTTCCCAGTCTTTATAATGGCAGTCACAACAGCTACCCTTGTTTCTGGTTCCCATGAACTCTTGGGATAGGAAATCATCCCGAGGCTGAAGTGCATGGGTGAACGAGTGGGTGGGAACGACGACAAGAAAAAAGTTATGGTTACAAATGACTATTTTCAACCTACCAAAGCTTTCATCTTAGAATAATGAATGCTAAATGTAAATAATGGATGCTTCAGAGGGCTGGCTGGCTTACGATGACATCTGCAAAGCTCCTGCACAACTTTTCAGCAGCCATTTCAAAAAACTCTCCAAGACAAACTGAAGATAAAGTTTATCTCTTCCAAAGTATTTTTATTTTCATTGTTTCAAGAATGCTATTAATTTAGAACTTGCTTAAATTATAACAGCTCTCACCAGGGCTGCACGAAAGGCTGGGATGTTCCACGCCATGCTGAAGCACAGAGCTGGGGAACAGCAAACAAGGGGAACCAACAGCATGAAAATTGTTCAAGTGGAACAAAACACCAAACAACCAGCATGCACGCACTGCTGGGAGTGCATCCAGCAGGGTTGGATTTTTTGTATGCAAAATTTAACGTCCATGTTCTGTATTAAACTACTCCGCGCTGTAATTCTTCCTGCACAGATGACACCTTTAAAAATGAAAGGGAATTAGTAACTAAAATCAAACCATGAAGTTAAATAACATTAATACCATAAAAAGACGGCTCGTTCGTTCAGTGAAATAACAATATTGCAGCTTAAGTTTTAGCTAAGCCTTATGACTGCTAGGGCATGGCACTCTGTGCTCTGTAATGAAGTCAAAGCAACCAGATCTGATTCTGGTCCTGCAAAGGGAGGCTCGTGTGATGCATTATGTATGGTGCAATATCTCTTCCTTCCAACAGGAGACAAAATCTGCACTGAAGCTGTTACATGCAGTTTCAGTACAAGGGCCCCTTTATCTTGAAACACTAAATTAACTGCTTTGAACACATTTGTTACAAAGCAAATACTTGTAATTGCTGTATTTATGAATCTATTAGTAACACTTGAAAAGACCGACAAAACTCACCAGCCCTGTTGCTAGAGGGTCAAGAATGTCTACCTCGGGGCATTTCACAGAAAAGAAAAGATGAACACAGGAAAAATAACTGTACAGACCATGGAAAAACTCCAAAACCACCAGAAAATGCACCAAGACACTCTGTGTGAAAGCATATTACAGACAAGGAAACAGCAACGTACTCAAGCTAGCAAGAATACAGCTTAGTACAGCCATTGTGAATTTTGTTTTAGTCTATAAGCCATTTCCTTAGTTGCCCTTCATCCATGCATAATAGTTCATTAAACACTTAGAAGTGAAGTAACCCAGGGAGATCAAAACAAAGTATATGGGGTTTCATGGGGGCAAAGTCCTTAATGGTGAAAGTTAACAAATCACTTATAGGAAGGTGACTAAACCACAGCCTCAGCACGCACATAACCTCTCCAGAGCATCAAACATCTCATTCAGAACAGCTTTTCCTTTAGTATGTAAATAATCATAGGAGACACCTACAGTATGTTTTATTTAAATTGCAAATACGAAGCTCTCTTTCAGACTATTAAATCAACTTACCACCATGTTGGATTTTGGTCAACAAAAGGAACAATGCTCCTTAAGAATATTTCTACAGCAGAAGATTGAATTAATAAAAGCTACAGTAAGAACAGATTATATAAACGTGTTGCTGTGTATACAATCTGACTTGGAATGACCTTTTAATTGAAGCTTAAAAATATTACAGCCATACCAAGTAGAGGCTCCACAACCAAGAAGAATAAAACAAGGTGATGATCTCACGCCATAAACCTGCACTATCTGACCCCAGAAGGCCTGCCATGGGTCCTGTGTCAAATGGAACTACAAGGAAATGAAGCACGTTTTCTCTCAAAGCAGGACAGAATATCATCCTACACTGTCAAGATGAGGAACAGTCATTTCTTCCATGCTGAGCCCTCAAAGCAGGCAAGCAGGACTGGAAATAAACCTGAATGAAGGTGAGACACATGCAATGGATGAGTCTGCATACGAGAAAGCACAGCAATAAGAACTTCCTTGCATTGAAGTAGGTGACATAGAACCACAATTCAGCTGAATTAAGGAATTCAAATGACCTCCCTATAGGAAAAAAAAACAGACACACGTTTCATCTATGAAAGTGGTGTTGAAGAGCATTAAGGAAGACAGTTCTCATGAAGTATGATTTCAAACTTAGTTTGAAAACCATCCACCACCAGGGTATCCTTCTTGTGATGACAGCACTCAGCTACAGCCCTGCAAGAAGGAAGTGAAACAAACTAGTTGTCACCAGAAAACACAAGGGAGAAGGAAAGATGGGAATTATATTGCACAATAAGAAGCTAAACCACAGTGGAAAAGCAAAGTAAAGAAGTAGATGGTCTGCTGAGTGAAGGAAAACAAACACAAAGATAACACAAACAGAGGGAGTTTGGGTGACAGCCAGATATGGGGACAAGCAACAAGGCTGGCAGCACTGCATCAGAGAACAGCCTGCAAGAGCTGTGCCAGCTGGAGTCGGGGGCACCGGCACTCATCTGTACCACAACACCGACAAGAATCACAAAACTAAGAGGTTAACAAAATATTTTCAGAGAAGAGAAAGAAAATGTCTCCCCTAGCTTCAAATACTCAAGTCCAATCCACTCTGGCTTCTGAATTTTGGGGAATATCTGACAGTGATCATCGTCAAGGAAGTAACTCCTCACTGCCACTGCTTGCACATCAAATAGGATCCATGCTGCCAGCGGGACCGCAGGCGAGCCCCCACATCAGGCTGCGTTCCTGTCTGGCACAGTGGGCTCCTGAGTAGGCTTTCACAATGTGAATGGCTTATTGTTTCAGAAAGCCAAAACCAAAAAGTATTAAAACCAGATCTGTCATACCATATTCACAGGGAAACATCACAGGAGTACCCAATCCATAGACTGTACTTTCTATAAACTGCAAAGCACTGTAACTGCTGCGTTTATTTTGGCACAGAATATCACATCTTGCATGGCAAATCCCTTTCAGCCTACCTGCCATAGAAGCTGTAGCTACTCTGCAAGTTCAAGAACTCAAAAGCCTTCCTGTTAGTGCAACCTGCTGCACACACCTGTATGTTACCTGTATACCTGAGCTCCAGTATTGAGCTGCATGGAGATGGAGACCTACAGCACATTCCCAGCAAATTAACAAAGGCATTTTTAAGCTTAAAGGGTGAGGGGAGGGGGAATAAATAAATACAACACTGTCAACTACCTCCTCTATAAGTACACACTACAACCACATTTGTTATGAACTGCAAGCACTAAACTAACTGGCAATTTCAGTATTGCTGAAAGAGAAAAACCTGAAGACATCTGGGACGGTTTGAATGGTTTTTCTCAACAAATGCAGATTAAGAATATTAGAGTATTTAAAACCACTACTACTTCAGCAAGCAGAAGCTCAGTACTACATCAGATTCCCTATAATCTATCCCTACAAAGCCAAACGGACTGCAGTCAGACCCAGACAGTGCAGAGCAGGACAGAAGGGGTTCCTGTGTGAGCCAGCACAGGGTCCCATGTGCACGTGGGCACCAAACCTGAGCACAGCTGACCTGGGGCTTCTTTAAGCCACTGCGTCCTCCTCCATTTGTCGTCATCTCTTTGGCTGACTTTGCACCAGCAGTCCAACTCCTGCTTGCAGACACCGAAAGGAAGCAGAAAGCGGAATTTGAAATGTAAAAATAAAATAATTGTGGGCCACGGGCTGTAATTTGATTTCATGCTTTACAAGGAAATGAAAGAGGACTTCCTTTTTCTTTTTTTCAGCCCCCCAATACGCTTTTACCATGTTCGGATTTCCTCTAGTGCTGAAGAGAAAATCGGATTGTAGAAAATGTGCTGTTCTCAAGTATCATTGCTACTCAGGGGCAAAGCTCTGTTCTAATGTGCACTTCCCATTCTGGGGAAGAGGAAATTCTTCAATTAATAAACCGGGTGGACTGAGGCGAGTTTTTAAGGTTTAATCAATTTCATCTGCACAGAGAATAAAAAGAGCAACTATTCTAACCATTTTTGCCTCCCCTATTCCCCTTAAAAAACTAAAAAAGATCAATGTTTTATTTTAAATTCTTTGAGGTTAGTATCTCCTGTCTCAGGAAATATTGTCTATACCATGCAACCAGTATGAAACTTCCCCTTTCTCAGCCCCCCCTCCCTGTAAGGAATCTATTTCAGAAAGGACTACATTCTTCCCTGCTTTCATACACAGTGACACCTCGGGAGATGCCACGAGTTGGGCAGGGCTTCGCTCGGTGCCGTGGGAGGAGGCACTGTGCTGAATAAAGGAGATGTTTTGCGGGATATGAAATCTTTCGAACTTTAAGCAGAAAAAAGGAGGCAGGGAGAGATGTGCACACAACCAGAGCGCATGAATTATACATGAAGCGATCCTCTGCAAAGCAATGCAAATTGTGGATCAAAACTGATACACCAACTTGCATTAGGAACTGCTTTGAAAAGAACAGGAACTCGTGGAGCTCGAGCATCCCACCACCCTTTCCCAGGCACGCTGTTCCTGAAGGCTTCAGCAGCTGGAAACACAAACAGACTGCACGGCTTCTATCTCTGGATAGCTTGGCGCATCTCCGATAGCAGGGGTCAGACCAGCAACCCACAGCCTGCTTTCTGAATACACAGTAAAGCTTAGAATTATACGCATATTTCATTTTTTTTCCCTAACAATAAAGAAACCGCTGGTTGCACAAATTCCCCTTAAATGAAAACCAGGCACCAAGCTCCTTCCTAAAGCAAGAGCTACAAAGAGAAAGCAGGATGGCCACAAGAGCACGCTCCTAGGAACAACTTTTCTGATACGCCAAATAACCTTTTGGTTATTTACTTGTAATCTCGAATTCAACTCAAACATAAATAGTAAGTGATGGAAAGAGATAACTGCTAGTGAGGAATAGGATTCTCTTGGAGAAGAAGAAAAAAAAAACAATCACATAAGAATATACTACATTTCATCTTTCAAATAAACCAGAGTGCAACGCTTCCTGAAGATGTTAAAGGACCTGTGAGCCTCTACCCTTGCTTTTGTCTAGCGTGTCAGAGACAAGTCTGTGTTCTTCCAAGGGACAAATAACATAATTAGAATACATCAATAAGCTCGATTGTCCATGCGGAGGAAGCACAAAAGCGATAATGTCTCCGTGAAGGTTATGATGAGAAACATTGAGGGATGTCATCTAATAATTAATGATATATGCAGATCCTGCTGCTGCAGTGTCCATATGAGTAAGCTTAAACAGATTACTTTTGCTGCAAATAAACCTGAAAGTAAAGACCTCCCCCAAAAGATGTTACAATACAGGTAAAAGGAAGGTCATAGCAAGATGATTAGCAAGACTTCACAGAGAAAGTAAGGAGCCTCACATTGCTGTCAGCCTCTTTGGAGAAGTGGTGGATGCTGGGCTGCCCACGGAGCCATGGATCACACTTCCCAAGACCACACAAATTCAACTCACATCAGGCAACTGCAGGAGGGCTGGGCACTGAATCAAGGTGCTCAGAAAGAGAATCAAGAATACAGATACACTCAGTGATCCTGTGACACAGGCAGAAATCTAGCAGGGTGTTGTTGACATCTGTGTATTGCTTTCAAGGACTTAATTATTCAGAAAACAGTAAGGGCTCTCCCTGAGCAGCCAGCAGCACTGCTTACAGAGATGGAACATGAAATCTTTGCTCTTGTTTTGCTTTTGCTAAGGAGTCCAAAAGCACCAGCATAAGAAGCTTTCGAACAGCAGCACAGTAGAGTCCCCTCCAAGTGCTTTGGTCCCATTCTGCAGCCTTATGCTACAATGGGAAAGGACAGCATGAAATGAAGAAAAACATTCAAGGTCAAAAAAATGTAAATAACTTTTCCAGAAAGCAAAGATCTCTTGAATTGTTATCTCCATGCTAAGGGAAAAAGGTTTTCTGTAAAAAAGATTTTGTTTATAATATGGGAGAGACAATTCCAGGACAATGCAAGTATGGGAAGCTCTTGTTATGATCTAAATAAATTCACTTGTCAAGCACATTAAAATTTTACATCGTTTGTAAAATAAACAAATAGAAAACACCCCCCACACAGACACAAAGTTCTTCCTTCAAAGGCTCCCAAATATACATCACCACCAACAAAAGAAATTGCTATGCAGCTTCTCAATTTTGGCACCACCGAATCATTTCCTATGCTTTTCCTTCCTTATGCAACACACCAGAAGACAATAGCACCCAACCTCTGCCTCACCTGCACCTAAAGCAGGAGCAGCACAGGATGGGCTGTAGCTGAGGATGCACACTTGCAGACAAGCAAAGGCCCAGCTGCTCAGGATTGCTGACTGAAGCTCAGTCAGCAGTCGGTGTGTTGCTAGAAAGTGTTGGATGACATTCATCACTCAGTATGCAAGCATTTACAGCAAATAAATGCTGTTCTTTTTAAAAATCTGCTGACACATTTACATTCAGTGCAAAAGTGCTTTTATTTTTAGAAGAAGTGAAGAAAGGTAGAGTAGTGGACAGCACAAGGGGTGTAATATTCAATGCTACTCTTAGATCTAAGCATGTTCTGAGAAAGGAATCTGCAAGATAAGTGGCCTCAAAAACAGGAAATAAAACAAATGCAGTCAGTACTTCATGTTCAAGTTTTTATAGAGAAAATTCCACATAACGGCATACAATGACAAAAGCATATAAAGTTAAGCAAGAGAAGGAAATCAAAATCCCTCTAAAAAGAGCACAATGAATCACATAATGGGGCAGTGCCAATCTTCAAATTAGTGCTGCTAGATACTGCGTGGCTTCGGCCAAATGGAAAGGCAGATTTGATATTTTCACAACTAAGATGTAAGTTAGCTCTAGTTGGATTTTAAGACATTTGTGTTTACAGCCTTTATTAAAGGCACTGCAGTGAAGCTCAAAGCAAAGGACATTTATAGCATCATTGACTTTCTTGCTTTGACCCCCCGAAACCTCCACTTAACTGTTTCCAAAAAACTGCAGTAAATACGATGAGTAACACGACTGGGATCTGACATTTTAATTCCTGTTCAAAATTTCAACAACTGAAGAAAACCAGAAAAATCACCATAAATGAGAATGTTCTTTCCACAGTCTATAGGAAAGTAAATAACCCCACCTCATAATGAGAAATGCCCAATGATATATAGCACATGTAAAAAGAGAGGTAAATAGTAACGAGAGAGAAGACATCAGAGGGTGGTGAGGCACTGGAACAGGTTGCCCAAGGAGGCTGTGGACGCCCCATCCCTGGAGGCATTCAAGGCCAGGCTGGATGTGGCTCTGGGCAGCCTGGGCTGCTGGTTGGTGACCCTGCACACAGCAGGGGGTTGAAACTGGATGGTCATTGTGGCCTTTTCAACCCAGGGCATTCTATGATTCTACGATCCTTCTTCCACATGCTGTAATGCCCTCTTCTGTAATACTACACGTTAACAGATCTGAATTCCTATATCGATGAACACGGCGCAAACTGGACAGAATCCAAAAAGAACCTCTACTTAATTTAAGGCTGAAAACATGAACTATGGAAGGCGTTAAAAACGCCTACCTATCTTAAATATTCAACAGTCATCTTGAGTAGACACAGATGACTGCTACAAAAAAAGGGAATGTTCCCTGAGTTACACAACACCTTGGTATTTCAGCCGCATTAATTTCTTTCTTGGCTTGAAAAAGAGAATGCATAAATTGTGAATTAGTTAGCAAACATTAACTTTTTAAAGTGTCATTCATATATATGCATATGCAAATGCAGACACAAATAAAGCTGGGAAGTTAAATATTCAGCATATTGCATAAAACTAAAGCAAAAGTTAGCTAACATTTCAGCCTGAATGTCATTATACCGCTCATCATTCTTGAAGCACAATCTATGACATATACTACAAAAAAAAAAAAAAAAAAAAAAGACTATTTCATACACTTGAAAGCAAAACAAAGCAGAAGAAAAGAAAACAATGGTTATTACCATTTGCACTGCCACTTTTTTTGGCACTATGTGTTTGTATTGCATAGAGTACGGAAAGGTTTGGACCCTTAATTTGGCATTCGAACTACAAGAAAAAGTCATGTCAGATTTCTGGGTCTTCAGATGACATAGGAAAATGGCACCTATAATCCACTGATATTCTCACAGGCTCAAGTACAGGTTTGCAGTGAAGTGCCTACTTATGTGTAGAGTTAAGTTCATGAAAGAACGTTTCTGAAACAATGTGGTAATAAGCTGTACAGTAAATCAACCAACACTATGGTTTGATTTGGAAAGAAAGGAAGGGACAAAAAAAAAAAAAAAAGAATCAAGACAAGACACATCTGAAGCCCCGTAACCTCCTCAGATGGCACTGCACACCCAACATCCTAGGAAGCCTTCCTGGAACCTGATGAGCAATTAGTTCAGGTTTCAGTCTTCTTCTTCAGAGGTATTTTGCCATATGTGTTTCTGGACCGCTCTGGGAATTAATGGACCGTTACGCTTGGGCCTTAAACAGCTGATCATAAATGGTTCCTGGTAGTCCGGGAAGTCTTGAAGGTAAATGCCAACAAGCAAACAGGTGAGAAGAGACCAGATGAAAAGGAGCCTTTTTATTGACTCGTGCCAGCCTTACTTATACTCTCTACAAAGATTGCCAATCATGTGGCACATTAAAATGATAAATACACTTGACTAGCAAAGCTAAATATACATTGTACGCTAAAGAAAGTGCAAAAAAAAAAACCAAAACAACAACCAACACAAGTACAAGGTGTGATCATTCTACTCCCTCCTTCCAAGAGGGCAGACTGGCAGCATTTGGATATTTCTTAGGCCAAAAAGCAGCAGCTAAAAAGCAGAAAAGGCATCAGGCATCCCAAAGAGTTACCTATCATGAGGCTGCCTGAACAAGGACACAGCTCCATCCTCAGCTCCCAGCCTGCACACAGCCTCCAGTCTTCTGCTCTGTCTCTAGTCAGTTCTCATCAGGCAGAAGTGAACAGACAACTCCCAGCTTCAGGAATGTTACACATGAGGTTTATGAGATGCTTCACCAATGATATAAAGCAAGGAGAAGACAATGTGGGTGCCCCTGCAGCACCTCCAGCTCTGGAAATGCCCATATTTCTGGAGGTATGTGAATAAATTATTATCTACAGGGCCTCCAAGTGAAAAAGAAGATATTTGCGCAATACTTGAACATTTTTTTGTATATAGTATTCTGTATCAGTTTCATTATTTCAATTGGCTCTTCATCTTTTCAAGTTCTTTTAGAATTTTTATAAGATTATATAGTCGCATTAGCATATCTAGGATTCAATCACAACTGTGCCTGTGTTTCAGTGCAAGAAATAGCACATTTCAGAAATCCTTACAAAAGCAATACACAACTGAAGTACTTGGTTATCTCAGGATAAAGAGAATGTACTATGGTTAATGACCAACTTTTTTTTCCCCTAAGGACTGGAGAATCGTTACTGAAGAGTTGCCTCCATCTGAGTGCTTACAAGTATTACTGAATTGCAACATCTTGGAATGTCTGTTAGAATTTTTTTTAACTTATTTTCGTTACAAGACTTACTCCCAATATTAGATTATAGTAATATTAAAGACAGAAAAAAAAAAAAAAAAAAAAAAAAAGTCCTAACTTCTTAAAGAACCACCTGGCCAAAGGATGCTCTATTCTTGTGCATCCCTAAGTAGTATCTTTGAAAGAGCAATCTAACAAGAAGCTCTGGGCAGCAATCACAAAGGAAGAACTGCTATCGCACACCATGTGGAGCCAGAGAGACCAACCTGAATGCACGTTTACATGAGTAACTCTGAACATGCACAACGCCTAAGCAGCAGTCTGCATGTAGTGGGAAAGCAGATAAAGGCATCAAAGTGGTATCTCTAAGATTCTGAGGAAGAACCCAGAAATTCATAATCCCATTAAACTATTCTCCACTTACATTCAAGGCTTTAGGCCAAATACCTGAGAGATCGTGAAATGCAGAGATCCCCAAGGAAAGTGCAAAGCTGACACCTTAGATTTGCTACTCATTCTCTCTACCTGTGTCAGCTCAAGGACATGTATCCTACCATGCACCTGCAGCATTAGGAAGTTCCAGAAACACCAGGAAGAAACAGATTTTAAACCTCTTACAGATCAAGAGTATCTCCACAAAGTCCCCACGAGATTAATAAAAACAAGCCTCCTTGAACAATTCTGCAAGTCACCAATCCAAAACTAAATCATTAATTCAGCAAATTCTAAATCATTCCTCTATTAAAAACAAAACAAAACAATCTGGTTTCCATGCAGAGCTAGAAATAAATTAGCGTGATTCAAACTCCAAGTATTTTGAGTCTTAAGCTGCCTTATTTCTGTCTTAGAAATAAAGTACTGCAGAGGTCATGGACCCCACAGCAAGGAGCTCGTTCTGTGCTACAGCCCAGTATGAGATACGTTTCACAACACCGTGTGAAACACTCTGTCCCTACAGAAGAGTTATGGTTGGCTACTGGAACGCTCAAGCATTTTTCATCCAAGGTCAATGAGAAAGATTTTTTTTTTTTTTTAAATAGAAGCAATTAAAAAGTATACAATTTATTAAGCCTCCTCCAAACAATAACAATAAAAAAAAAATACAAAAAAAAAAAAGGGGGGGGGGGCTGCAAGGGGCAAAGAGAAAAAATTTTTAAGCACTTTTATTTTCTCCTCACCCTCACAATACTGAAATAACATCAGTCAGGGTTATAAACATCTGTAATTGCCAAGGGAATGTACAATACATTCAGAAAGTGCGGGCCCACGTATCCTGTAGCCCTGCACTTCACAAACAAAAGGTTGGGGAAAGAAAGAGGGGGTGGGGTACGGGGAATAAAGGCTTAAAGATTAAAGTCACAGGCAGAGACAGACGGCTCCGTTTTTTAATAACTGAAAACACGAGTTGTGCCTGAATGTGCTCATTGTTTTATGGCGGGGGGAGCGTCTACGCGTGCTGGACTGGCTGGCGACAGAACTGCCCTTGCATCAAAAATAAGATTTACCAAAAGCGGGGAAGAAAGAAAAAAGAAAAAAGAGAATAAGACACCAACCCCATGCCCTAATTTCCCCTCTTGTAAT
Organism: Perdix hodgsoniae; assembly: GCA_035772895.1. Lineage (NCBI taxonomy): Eukaryota > Metazoa > Chordata > Aves > Galliformes > Phasianidae > Perdix > Perdix hodgsoniae. The sequence goes on from JAPSGF010000126.1 coordinate 553,691, forward strand.
GTTTAATGATGCATTCAGGTAGAAATCAAGACATTACCCCAACTTCCCTTAATTATATTGGGAACTTCATGCTGAATAGGAGTACCTGACTGCAGCGGCCAAGCACAGGACTGGAGGGCTCTGAAGGCTTTCTGCTGGGAAGGAACACATACCCAGCAAACAGGCATGTCCACAAAGCACTGCTAGATTATAAATCAATTTCTGGTACTTTACTTGCACAATAAGCAACCCTGCGTGGCTAAATGTTATGACCTAAGCAGATTTTCATATGGACTTAAGGAGTTCAGATGCAAGGGAGAAGTTCTTGAGCCCGTCTGAAAAAAGTGTCTAGCAGCCACACTGTTAGTGAGAAAACAGCATCCGAGCTGCCTCCTCTTCAGGCATTTCCCAAACTAACCAGTAACTTCAAGTGCTGCACCAGAGTATTAAAATAAAGACGTTCCTGCTTTAGGATTTAAAAACTAGATTCAAAAAAAACTAGCTTCTCAAGATGTAAGATCCTGATGGCTCCTCCAGATCCACGATCGTCTATTTAAATCACTTTAAAAATTCCACTGCATACTATTTCCAAAGACATTCATAACATCTAGGGGAAAATGCATTTTATAACTTATTTCAGTGGACAGACTTCAGTGCAGGAAGCTCCTCTGAGTCCCTTTCTGCTGCTAGGTGGGCAACAAACAGGCCTAAAACTAAATAAAATACAAAGTTTTACTCAAACCTAGCTTACGATGTTACTATAACAGAGCTTTTGTTCTGTTGTTTCGTTTTTTACCTGCCAGCTTTGCTTAAGTACAGGCAGGACAGAGATAATTTAACAAGACAACAGGCTCTTTCATCTCAAACCATACGACTCCAGCCATGACTTTTTGGGGAAGCCCGCAGCAAGGCGAGGGGAGGCACACAACAGGAGTCAGTGGAAGGCAGCCGCCTGCCCGCAGCTCACACGCTGAGCCGGGAGGAACCAGTGGCCACAAGAACAGATCTGCAGCCAAAAACGTCTGATGTGGAATGCTGCAGCCATCATCCCACCTCTGCTCGTGCAACGCTTGTGCATCATCAGCCGCTGGATGTCTTGTAGAGATTAAAAATATTGTGGAGAGTTACTGCCTGCTTAGCAAAGGGGAAAAAAAAAGACACGGAGTCCATGGCAGAAAGGGAGGAGAAAGGAGAAGCTGAAACATGAGCTTGTAAGCCTGTTATGGAGGATAAAGGCAGGCTTTGTTTTACTTTACTCAAACCGAGTATGAACAAGAGGCTCATCACTATCTGGAGCTTCAACTGCAAGACTGGTTTTATATGCAGTCACTACTGCCAACTTTTTACCCCTCACAACACCAAACTATTCCTCTTTCTCCAAACTAGCTGCAGCTGGTGCTCAGATGGAAACCCATACAGTAGGAAAGACTTCTTTCTGCCCTTCCAAGAAATAATGACACTTCTGAAGCACATAGAAATGTATTCACATAGAGTAAGAACAAACCTGGGTAATAGATGACTTTGTCCTGAAACAAACAAGCAAATGAAATATCTTTTACAAAAGTATCACTTGGAGGACACGTCGGATATCCAGCCAAACTAGGCAGAGTTAGGCAACAGACACTAAACTGGGGATGCATATTTGGACAAGACGTGACAATCCCATTTCCATTTCCAACTGCAAAAGTCCATCCAAAAAACACAACGTTAAAGGACAGTCTGTGAGATTAAAGGACAAATACCAGTCAAAAGGTCTGTCCTCCAACAGAAACACTGCCCAGCAGAGCTGCCTCTGAAAGACCTCAGGGGCAACAGTAAAAGGCAGCAAGGGGAAGCGCAGCCCGGATTGTAGTTTCTTGCTCTTCGGAAAAGGAGAAGAGGGTGGTAATTTACCATGTACGACGAAATTGTACATGAAAGTTTAAAACAGCCAATTAAAGCTAACATTATGGAATGGAACGGCGGGTCCAAGTGGAACGCGTTAGCTACGCATTCCAAACACGGGCTGGAGCCCGCCCGCAAGGCGGATACTGTATGCAAAGTACAAAGGGTCAAGGAGTGCTTCTCCAGGGAAGCCCAGCGCTGCCCGGAGGAGCGAGCTGAGTCGCCCACGTCCTCACAGCAGGGGACAGTGCCAAGGCTGCAGGGCCCCAGAGTCACCACTGGCACAGAATGCTACGGGCAGATACCATGCGAGGAAAGTGTTGGCTTAGGAAGGGCAGATCTCATTAAGAATCAAGTTCACCACCTCCAAATGCCAACAGAAGAAATCTCTCTCAGAGTGCTGGATCAAAGAAGGAAAGTAAATCCATATGGTAAAAATGGCCCTCAAGATTCAGTTCACTGTAACCAGGTCTTAAGCAATCACAAACGCTGCAACACCTATTTGTTTTAGAATATAGACTTGATTCAAAACTCAAATTCTAAAGGAAATTCATTCAGTACTCTGGCCTCTGGCCTTCCATCCACAGCAGGCAATGCACTGAGGTTTGGTATCACATCAGGAACACACAGGGGCACTCCGTGGCTCATCATTCCATCAAGCCATACCACGCTGCACCGAGGGATCTTCTTCTGGGAAGCCATCATCAGATATACAGAGCTACTGCATGCTTTCTGCTAGGCCGTTGGAAGGGCTTTTGACAGTGCATTTATTTTTATTTAAAATCTTGCTGAGCAGGATTGCTCAAGATACACAGCTCATTTCAGAACAGTCCCAAGGGGTCAGCAGTCAGGTAAATCTCACTTCTCACTTCCCAGGTCTTCAGGACAAAACAAACTCTCGTGCCAGATACGCTATCCAAACTGACAACTCTACAAAGCAATCGGATGCTGTAGGTGCTGTGCTATTTGCTTCACATTAATACATTTTTCACATAACTAATAAAAACCGATGGCAACGGAGAAGGTGATGTAAAGGAGGAAAGCAGTTAAGAGTTTAACTACTAAATAAACTGGACAATAATTGCCAAGTTTTTAATTCATATTGGACTAAAGGAGACTGTAACACTTCTTTTTTTTCCACCAGCAGCATCAGGAGGAAAGGTAAAACTGCTTTCATTAACTGGGAAAGCTAAGACATTGTGACTACATAAAGATGTCTTAACTGACAGCAGAATAAGCACCCTAAGAAGATATTCATATTTTCACTGGTTGAGTAATAATTCAAAAAACCTGGAAAGATTCCTTAAATAACCCACCTAATTATTTTTAAAGACTTACTGGTGCAAGTGACCTGGTCAAAGTACAAACTGCTCTGGCCCCCAGTGCTGCAGGGCCTCCTTTTGGCTGCAGGGCTGCACAAGTGTGAATGGCCCAGGTGGGCTCTGAACTGCTGCTTCTGTACAAAGCTATAAGCGTGCACTGCACCTCACAGATACACACAAGGATCCCTGCTTTAGAAAGCTTACAGGCTGAGCTACCACTTGCCCCCTACAAACGGTTGAATCCTGGACACAGCCAGGTCTCTTTATTGCTTCAACTTTTATGCATAGAAAAGCATGCGTCTCATAAGGTGAACGTACAGAAACCTATTTACAGAAAAAGTCCTTTCATCTCACAAATTCCTAATTGAAAAGGTTTTCTTTTAGGTATTTTGAAGAATCTTCAGAGGTGCACACTTCAACACAGCCCTGCAAAGTAATTTCATAGTCCAACTGAAATCCTATATAAAACAGAACATGCTGAGATTATCATAGATATGTCAAAATAATTCAGAACAAGTTCCTTAGCATTTTCTCTAGAACTGAATAAAACAAAACTAGTGACTCGGGAGGGCAGGCACTTCATGTAAATGAAGTTTGTAACTAGCCACATCTGTTGGTTAAGTAAAATACCAATCAAGATGAAAACTTTCACTGAGGCCAGAGCTGTGACCAAGAGCCAGCAAAAGAAAAAGCACAACAGGCCTCCCTCCCGGCAATTCATCCCACACACATTCACTCTCCTATGTTTCACTTGCTAATTAAGGACTGCTTTCCCCAAACTACATTCTAGAGCTAGAACAGAGGCTGAAAACATCCCCAGGGAAGTGGGAAGCAAGCCTGCAGCAAACAAAGTCTGCTCAGAACGCAGGCTGCTCTGCCCAGCTCATGTGATCACCCCTCAGGAATGCTGGCACTGCTGAAGTTATTTCATGGAAATACGAACAGACTAAGAATGCTAGATAAACAAGAAAGTAGCATCGGCTGCAAAGCAGTAATTTTTCTACCGTACCTGCAAATTTACATTTTCATTGCTAAGGAAAGGAATGAGGTAACCAGGACACTTCAAGACAACACTGGTCGCTGCAAAACTCACCGAGCAGCAAGGACCAGCACTGAGCCAGCTCAGATGCTGGAAGTGCCATCCCTGATGTCCAGCTAAATCCTCTGCACTTACTAAGTTGTCCTCTGTGATACAGCTCCTCAGAAGATCAAGAGAAGCAACTCCTAAACACAATTTTGTACAAACCAGCATCAGAAGCACATTAAGAATATCCAAAGATTACACACACCTTTGCAGATGCTTTTGCCTTGTACAGATTTCTGTATATTCTTACCTGTTACCTTCTACACACTGTTAGGTCTTGTTTCACGCTCAAGTCTTCCATGCTCACAACAATAGATTCCAAATTAAATAGCAGAAACTAGATTGACAAAACAAGGAATGGAGGACTCAACATGTAAGCTTCACTGAAAGTGGCCTCTAGCAAATACGCTGCATTTGTTATCTAAGCACTTTGGCATTCACATGAACGATGGAGACAACTGTTGTTGAACAACCACGTAATAATAGAAGATGAAAAGTACAAAGGAAATTTATTAAATATATTCCTACTGACAATTTACTGTAGATTTCAAAATTAAATACTGTTGGAAGAATTCACGAAAGTATTCACAATAAATTATTTTTTTTAATTATCTTTAAAACGCCACAGTTGATTTGGTTTTGAGGAAAAAAAACCTACCTCACTGTACCGTAAAAATATGAAGTTGAAATAGTATATAAAGAGAGAAAAAAGCAAGTAGTTCAGGTAAAGAAAATGAAATTGTCTTTAATGACTAGTTTGCATGGAAGTAAAAAAAAAAAACACAGATAACTATCACAAATATTTAGATTTTTTTTTTTCTCGCACACGTTTACATTATTTTCAACTGTGGAATGTAAAAAAAAAAAAAGCAAGGTAGGCATTACATGGGGAAGTGAACCTGAAGGTCCACAAGCGTGGGGGGATAACTTCTAAAAACAGCTATTCACTTGGTAGCAACCATGTTTTAAACAATACATGTTCTCTTTAGCTTAGAAAAATTAGTTAAATTTTCAATGACAAGATTTGCTGCCTCTCTTAAAGAGCTATATTTAAAACTGTGTTTTCCCAGGAAAGAAAGAAATCAACATCCAAGAAGACACACGTTGTAGGATGGGATTTACCAGCAAAATGATATCTTTGATGTTTGCAGTACCAAGAGACAGCAGCGACAATCCATTCCCTCTGCCAACAGCACTGGGCAGGCAGAGAAGCATATTGCACTACAGGAGTACCACTGAAGTAGAATTCAAGCTTCCATACCACTAACTCTGGAAGCAAACAGAATATATAGTAATTTAAAAACATCCAAACAGACAACATCAAATAAACAGAAGTGCAGCGAGACAGCAGCAACCCTGCACCCCTGCCAAAAGCCATTCTATGTCACAGACTGCCAGGGCTCCCTTAAGTTTAATTCCTACCCCGTCATGACAAAACAACCAAGGTGAGCTTTTAATGGCACAGACGTCCTTTTCTCATCTCTTCCTCTTATACAGAAATTAGGGATTAGTGAAGGAACTGCTTTTCAACTGTTTCCCACTGCACTGCCCCCCTCCTCATTCCCCCACTCCTCACCATTTTTAAAGAAAAAGTATTTATTTTTCTTACTATGTGGAACTGCCCCGCTTATGAACATCAAGAAATAAAACATCCTAGCTCCAAGCTGTAAGATCAACCTGCTGCATGGTTCATTCCTAACCATCCAAGAGGTGCACAGGGGAAAAAGGTCTCACATCTTCCACTTTCCTCCAAAAAACAGGTAAGACCAACACTAAAACCAAAGCCAAGGCTATGAATGTCTCTCTACTGCCAGCTTCGGTGTTCTGGCACAGCAAGAAAATATAACCTGCTGCAATAGCCGGGCATCAGCTGAATTCAGTAAGCCAACAATGCATCACTAAGATAAACTAATGCATAATGAAAGAGTACTAATCACTGCTTAATTCAATGCTGAAAGCACTGAGAAAGAATACAGCCTTGATGACTAAAGCTCAATGTTTTGGGAACAGAGGTAGAGATAGCACAACTCAGGCACTTAAAATATTTTGTAGCGATTGCTATTACTACTTAGCAAACTATCAATTTACAAACTATCTTTTCCAGAACATGTAATTTTGGAAAACTCTCCCGATGGGCTGTTTTGTTGGCTGAGTACAAAGCTGTCTGCCACCTTGCTACTGCCCAATCGTCCCTCGTTTCAGCAAGGACTGATGCTATGCAATGCTCTGCTTCTTATGACAAGCTGTACTCAGTGCAGTATTTCAATCAAGCTGATCTGGGCTACTTTTACTGTGTCTACACAGTACCACCTTAATGCTTAATAAGAGATTGCAAAAGTGCTTAAAACAGTATGTGAAAGCTTTGGAAGGGATACGATCAACTAATTTAAATGTCACATTAACCAATTCCGTATTTACCCCGGGTTGACTCAATTATATGCAAGAAAACAGGAAAAAGATTCCATACACCTGACATCACTTTACATGTGGTCTACAGTTTTCCTAGCTTAACAGGACAAAATGAAAAATCTTGAAAATGTAAAGGAAAAAGAACATAAAAAGCAACAGCGTTCAACCACCGCATTAATTTCAATACAGCATTCTTTAAAATAAATTTGAAAAAAGCTCACTTTTGGTACAGGATCGGGTTGAAAAGCAGACAGCAGGGCTTTCGTTTGAGAACAAATATTGAATATATATATAAATACATACATACACACACGTACAGATATGTAATGAAAAAACACACAGTGCTCCTTCCCTCCTCCAAACCTTTTGGTGAATACAGTTCCGTGATGAAAACAACTGGAGAGGAGATTTCAGTAAAAACGGGACTGTCAGCCACTGATCAAATAAAAAATAAACAGATCAGGCAATTTCAGATCAGAACCTTTCATTGCCCTTAACCATAAGAATACTTTCTCTGAATAAAGTTTGGTACAGCTCAATTTCGCCGAAATGCATTTCTCATATTGCCCTTGGGTGGAATAAACAGCACCACAAAGACAGAAGTGAACCTCTTCCCACAAGAGCTTCTGCAGAAATACCAATTTTGGACAGAATGAGACAGCATTGCTGGAAATCCTAATACACAGTACAGAGCAAAGGGTGAGCTCAATGACATCACCAAGCATCACAGCTTCATCAGAAAGCCTGAAAAAAATGGAAGGATCTCAGTTGCTGGTCAGGTGAAATGGATAAGAAATGAACGTGTTGCTCTCCTGTTATAAGGTAAAAACCGCAAGGTCAGCAAATCAAAAGAAGAAAACTTCCTTAGGGATGCCCAGTTCATCACTTTTAAACATTAAACAATGCTGAGTATGTCACGTTCTAGGATAAATACAATCAACAATTGTTTCATGTTTTTTTCCTTATGCATTCACATATATATATATATACACACATATATGTAGTATACACAATTTTGGTGTGAATGTCTGCTTTTGAGGCAATTTTTTTTAATATGAGGAAGGAGAAAAGGGGATAAGCCACCCTTGATTTGTCATTTCAAGCTGTAACTCTGCCAGACACCAGACCAAGTGTCAGTGCCAGGTGCCCAGAGCTGACTGCTCAGGTGAGCAGCACCACTGCAACGGGCATTTCTCTGTCGTGCTTTTCAAGCCTTATCCCACTGAGATCAGGAAAAGATTCTGATGCTGAGTGCTTTCTAAATCTCTACATCACAGCCCTACCGCAGTGCCAGACACCATCACCAGCACCCAGGCTAACAGTGACAGAGCCAGCGTGCTCTGAGCGCTCCCCAGCTGGGGAGCCCAACCCAGCACCACCTCACTGCTGTAGTATGCTGGGAATTGGCTCTGGTACACCATTCAGACACCTACCCTGCGCCACGCTGACTGCTTCCTATGACCGAGACACCAGAGCGGCTCCCCACTCTACACGGTAGCAGCAGCCCAGCAGGATGTGATGGCCAAAGGACTGGGACGTGCCTCTGCTACCTTACATGTGTACCCTTCTGTGTATGCCCTAAGTCACTCTTTTAAAATCATTTCACATACTAGAATGTCAGTGTGGATAACCACTGCCAGAACACAACACAGAATCCCCAAAGTCAACCACAGGTTCAGGTAATCGTGACCTCCCTTTTTACAACATAAATGCATAATTTCCGCACCACTCTTTGATGAGGGGACCACAGACTTGAAAAGAGGAAACAATTACAGTCATTAGAATTTCATCCAAGCATGAGATTTAATCTCGGGCCATAGCCTTGCCAATGGCTGTGGGGGTCTCAATGGAGACAAAATTGCTCTGTGGGAGAAAAAAATGCCTCGATGATGACATTAGTCAGCAAGAGAGACCAAGCTTTGTCTTCCATCCAACAGTACGGTTAAATACAAGGAAACCATTTTCCCTCTCCCTCTTGATCCCCAAAAAAAGAAAAATACAACTATTTTGTTTCCTTCTCTGAAATGCAGCTTTTGCATACTTTGGAAACTTTCTTCTCCAGAGCAGTAACGCTGGAAGGGAAGTGTTTAATATAACAAGAGGAGTTTTAAGCATGAATAAACGTCTGCAACAAAAGACATTTTCCCTCGCTGACCCTGGTTAATGTAAGTGGACAGTCCTACCACTGGTTACCAAGTATTCCCATAGCTTTCCTTGCCCAACAGGTTCCCAAAGACTACTTCAAATTTTACAGATACAGGAATCATTTCCAGAATATGCCCACCCGTTCTACAATGCACACAGTGGAAATAAAAGAAAAGTGAAATGACACTACAGACGGAGGCAAAATTCCACAATTCAGAAGATCAACTAAGACCTGAGAGTACCACCTGCCATTATATGCCAACCACGTGTCGCACCCCACATAAGAAGTAAAAGAAAGGTAAAACTTTGGCACAGAAGATGAGAAAGCACTGCAGAGGACTGCATTAAATTCAGTTTTATGGCACAAAAGCAGATCTACAGTCAGCTAAACACCATATTCATGATCCTTCTATGGCAAGAACTGAAAGAAAATAGCTTTTTAAAGAAGCAAATCATGAATCCGAAATGAATCGCCTCATCTCCCCAGGCTGGGCTGAGGGGCCTGCTTTCTCACCTGGGCAAACTCTAAAATTCTCAAAATCTAAACTTAGTACAGGAAAGTGTAAAAATAAATAAATGAAAATTCATCCTTTAACCTTAAGGTACTGCTAAATACAGCCAGCTCAGTTTTGTTTAAACTCTGCTTTATTTCCTTTTTTTTCCTGCTCTGCTGTCATATCCCACATATATATTGGCTACTTGAAGCCACCCCTAGTGCTGGTAATGCTGATAATTACAATCTAATGTAGAATTAATCAGCTTAAGTTTGGAACAGAGATCGTAATTCAAATTGGAAGCCAACACTGACCATTTCATGTTCACTTGAAGAGATTAGATAGGCTGTGCAAGAACATTTTGGTAGAATAACTGATAAGGAGATGGGAAATAAGAACTATTGGTATTTACTTAGCCTGCAACACTTCTAGAAGCAAACAGTTTAAAGGAAGCACTTCAGAATGGCTATTTAATCTGAATTTTACAGATAGCACTGAGAACACTTCCTCACAGAACGCGCGGTATCTTTACCATCAGTTACCACGCAAGCTGTTCAACTCTTTCTTTGCAGGAGCTCTCACTCAATTTTTCTGTGTTACGAGCTGTGACCCAAAGAACACAACGCATTCAAGAACCAGCTGGAAGTTACCACCGCTGAAGATGTGCCTCACTCCCAGCCTTGGGGTTACAGAGAGAACACAGCTCTCTGCCACACCACAGGAACAACTTCTGATTCCATTCACAGACTTTAGCAATGACTTCACTGCACAGCTTCAGTTTGCTTTCTTAGCTGGAAGATTTTTCCATCTGCATTTTGGTTTTATAAATGTTTTGAAAAACAGTACAACAGTCATGCAAGAATACACATTACTACTGCTAGTAAAAAAAATATATGAAGGAAGCTAAGTTCCTGAGTCCGTCGAGCTGAACTGTTAAAAGTGGGTTTTACACACAAGCAATGCATCATTCAACTTGTATCTACCATCTATTTACAGACAGCTTCTAAATCAAGCTGTACAACAAATGCAGTAGAACTTAATCAACAAACTGGTCTAATAAGTAGACCACTGTGAATTGCTAAACTGGACTATTTAGCAAGGAAATTTATCCATCGTCAGTAGAAATACTGCTTCAAAAAATATGCTTTAAATTCGTGTTGACAACAGCTCTAGTTACAAACATGCTTCATATCCTTCAGTAAGTTGAAATGGGTTTTATGCAGGTATTTCTAAGACTTGATGAGAATAGATTGTATTTTAAAACCTCTGAAAAAGGATTAATAACGCTTGATTGCTGTCCCAAACAGATCATAGAAACTCAAGCTAGAATGAGGGAAAAATGAAATGAAAGGGCACGTAGTGATTTGATGAATGCTAGCACGCAGCATGATGGAACAAAGAAATTCTGTTTTTAAATCAATAGGGAAAATGATCAAACAGAACCAGTCAGCACCATTACAGGACTTGGTTATTATGTTTTCCTGAGAAGCTGTCAAATCTGTGTGTCAAACACTGAAGTGTGAATTAGCCCAATTTGGTTGCATATAAGCAACTGTGTGCAAAACCACTCAACAGCTTTGTAGAAAAATTGTCCTATATTAGGAAAAGAATTTTGACACTCAAACAAGTTTCAGTAAAGCCACTCCTTTACAATCTATATTTAAGATGGAGAATGAAACTATAAATCACACCTTCAGAACAAGATATGCACCTTTTTAAAACATATAAATACTACATCTCGTATGGAATTCTAAAGTGAAGCAGAAGAGAATGTAATTACTCAATACAGCTTTTAAGATCAGAAGGTGATGGCTTTCTCTTAACCTTTTCAACCCATAAGTCAAAAGGAAGACTGCTTTTTCCTCTACTACTACTTAACAGTTGATGCACGGTTTAGAAGCACACTGAACCTATTGTAAATAATAGGGAAGTTAGCTCCAAGCCGAAAACACAGACGAGAGCATTAACACAGAAATCCCAGCATATCATAGTAGGCTAGTCTCACTGCTTCCTCACCCAAAAAAACATTACTCTGGGCAGAAATGAGAAATAATGTATAATCAGTGGAAAAGTAGAATAATTAGTTGTGATACCGATTAAAATTCCACATGTAGACCACTGTTCTGGTACACACAGGCAAAAGGAAATTTGATTCTACTCCTGATCTCATACAAGCTCTACACAGCACAGAGACAATTCAAAGTAGATTTAGCACAAACACCTTGCTTTTACCGAGCTAAACAACGTCGAAAAACAGAGAAGAAATAGTAGCTGTGTACACTGAATTTCACGGCTCTGACATTCTCAATTGCTTTACAAGTTCAACTAGGTGAGAGCCTTCCCTCCCCAAATTCAACTTCCGTGAAACCCAGTTGTTTTGTCCCATCTGTGTCATGTAATGTAAGACAACACCGTGTATTTTTATTGCTTAAAAAATGCTATCCAAGTTGTAAATTAAGTAAGACTAACCTTCCTTAAAACACAGAGGTCATTTTCTTTAGGAAGGGGAAAATTAAGCCCCAGTTGAGTTCCAAATCTTCTACTTAATGTTGGTTCGTTTCAAAGTAAGGTCATTTCATCCACGCTGACCTGTTACCCTACCTACCTACCACCAGGATCCTACATTGTAAGTAAATGCTGCCCTCTTGTGCACTGTGACGTCCTGTAGAAAAAAATGTGTTTTGGGGGTTGGGAGGAGGGCATTGTAGTCCTGTTTCTATACTGGCTGCCTCTTCTTTACACGTAGCTCCGTAATAGGGAAATAAAAGCGCTTTAATGTAAGAAATTTCAATGAAAATACTGCTGTAATTTGTCAGAGGAGTATTGGGCTCCAAACAAATTCCTGAAAGCGAGTTAAAAAAAAAAAATGGACACTGGTTCAGTTTCAAGAGAAAGGTTTTTCATTCACAGAAATAAAGATGATTTGCATTTCTAACACAATGTCAGCAGCTTATGAGCACCACAAATCCAACAAACTTACCGGATCATTCACATTAATGATAGTTCCAAACGCTGAACTCTCTTGACCCACATGTATTTCCACTGCATCAAACTTCAGGAATACAAAATAGGTTACGTGGGACCAATAGCTTAACAACTTCAACAAGGTTGCTTATTGCACTGTTCTCAGCTTAAGCTGGCAGCCCAGCCCTCAAATCGCCTCACTGACCCTTCTGACCACGACTGCATCCACTGAACAACACAAAGCGCTCTGTCCTCAGAGAACAAGTTTCCACTCAACATTATTAATCAAGAGCAAGAGTCCTCCACGCAAATCTGTAGTCATCCAAACATGCCTTAAAACTATGAAATCCTATTTTTTTTCTTTTCCATTCTGTGGGAGCAAACAAAGAACTGACGTATCTTCACACAGGTGTCAACAAGAAAAAGTTCAGGCTGATGGCAGCGTATTTTCTTGACAATAACACAAGAATAACTCTGAGTTTGCAAATCCTCTTACAAGCTTACAACCAACCCATCAAAACAACAAATCTGTTATAGAAGTACTTTCCTTGCCGCCGTGTTAATCTTACAAATAATCTGCATCTGACTGAACGTGAATGCTGGTAGCAAGCCCACGTTTCCCTTGATCTCCCAAGACTGTTTTCATTGTACTCATTTGCATCAGCAAGACATGCTTTCGCTATGCTCATTTCCCCATCCCCAAGCTCTTGGGCAAGTTCAAAAGTCTTGGCCCCTCCAATGTATCAGGTATGAATTAATACCCTTCCTTAACAGAACACAGCAGCAAAGTGGAAACAGACACTTGCGAGGCAGTTTTCTTTGAAAGGAACTGCGGGGACAAATGGTGACAATGAAGCTCCAGTTATAAAGTAAAAAGGTCAAAGGTTCAGCCAGGCATAAGGATTACAAAACTACAAGTTTGCCAGAATTCCCCCCACAGGTTTAGACAACCAGGGTCAAGCAGTAGCTTTCCAATTAAAGCCTGCTTTAAGGCTGCTCTGTCCTTTGAACTTCATAGGGCAAAAAAAGATAACTTTCTTTTGAGAACCCATCTCAAAACTGTACAGAAAGAGCACTCGACAGCAGCTCCCCCAAAACAAACACTGCAGGATCCCCTCGCTGCGTGCGTGTGGGGGAAGCTGGGGTGAACTAATCATGTTCTTCTGTATTAGTGTGCTGACCCTTTGTAGGGCATGAAATTAACCACCAGCAAGTAAAAAATCTGCTACTGGTTAAACTACTTTGCTACGCAAAGTGGTCTTAAAATGAAATATGGGGATTGAATTTCTCCTGGAAGATTAACTTGTGTAACCTCTCTGCAGGCATCTCCTACTGCTGAACTCATTTGAGACCCTTCTGGATGCACCGGTCCACGGCAAACAAATGTTAAAGCAGATCTCCTTTTACTATGATGAAGGCAACATCAGCTTTGGGGAATGCTGGAGAGCTGAGATTCAACACAAGAACAGAAGCTTTAAAATCACACACAAAACCCATAGCGCTGCAACAGAGACAACACAATTTCAGTGTGAAATTCTGTGAAAACATCACTTAGATCTCTATAGCAATAGAGGAAAAACGGCCCCTATAGAAAAAGCAGTGTTGCATTTTGCAGTCATTCCTTCAGGGCAGAAGGCAAGCACAAGACTAGTGCTAATGCAGATGCTTTGTGTCACTTGTGACAAGCCAAAGAATTGACCATTAAAATTCAGTTATTCAGATTTGTTTTCTGTTAAGCAAACTGACTTCCAACAGCTATAAATACAAACATTTTGCTTGTTGCACCGCTTATTATGAGCAAGATAATCCTCTGCTGCAACCTTGAAATTATTATAAAGTACCAGAAAAAACGTTGTGTTCCTGCTGTTCGAAAGAACGGTGCAAATAAATGAAGTACGTGGCAGAGCCCAAACCATACAGCTATCCACAGTACACCTTCCTGCAGCATCAAACCCATAAAAGTTGAGCAATAAACCAGCATGGCTTAAATACAAGTGAAAACTACAATGTAGTGAATCAAGTATCACTTATTCCATTCCAACCTTTGACTATCATCTTTCAGATAACAAGAAAGCACTTTGGGAGGAACTGTCTGCAGCATTTTCAATTCCTAGCATGCAGGTTAACAAACAAACAGCAACAACAACAAAAAAAGAAAGAAAGAAAAAAAAAAGAACCCCCCCAAAAACCCTACTTTTCAATTAACATTTGATATGTTGTTGTTGTGTTTTGTTTTTTCCAAGGGCAGTCTTTGTAAGAAAAATGCAGTCACAGAGAATGAAATATGACTTCCATTTTCTATTCCATCAGGTTACTGTTCAAATATTCTGCATTCTGAATCCTAAGGTACTGTCTCTATGTAAGCATCCTGTGAATGACTATGAGAAGTATTTGCAAGGTCAAGTGCTACCTAGTGCAGCATGACCAAAATGCAATACTAGATTCAGCCATAAAAACGCCCTTCAAGAATTAGCTAGAGACAAAAATATGTTAAAGAAGAGTAAATAGTGTCAGTGAGTCTGTGAGTGGATTTATCAGCTTTGTACAGCAGAGGAATTAACCCTTGGAGTATCTTGGGTGCACAGAAGAGATGGCAGTTATAGAGGATGGAGCTGCCACTAGGACACAGCCTGGGAGAGCAGGCAAACAACAAAAAAAAGAGAAGGGCAGAGATGACACCACTGCTTTTTTCCTTTTCCCAAGAAAAAACCTCCTGAGCTTCTCTGGTGGCAGATTGAACAAAATGAATAAACCCAGAGCTACCAGCAATCCCATAGAATGGGGTCAGTCATTGGCCAACTAGCTTATAAAGCCTTCAGAGAGAAGAAGGCTTCAAACACAAGCATGCAGTTGCATATTTTCACACTTGTAGCTTCAATGTTAAAAGCCACATTCACAACGGGCAAGACAGAAGAAAAGGCTGTTACAGGGCCCTCCCATCACCCTTTCAGCTCCTCACAGCCTTCTCCCATTTTTCTGCAGGCTAACTCACATCTACAGCTATCTCAGGACACAGCGAAGAGCACCATTTTCAAGAGCTGTGGAAAATCCAAAGTGCAGAATAAAGACAGGAAGATAAAGTACTTTGCTTATATTTTATTTAAAAGCTTTCAATACAGAAAATTTATCATAAAAGGAAAAAGTAGATTAAAGGAAAAAGAAAAAAAAAAAACCACCACAGCCTCCGTGTTTGCAATGAAAATGGAACAGCAAACTGTTTTCATCTTTTTCCTAATCAAGACTGTTCAGACTAAATTTTAAAGTACCGTGATCTGGGCAGCCTGGCTTTCTGTTTCAGACAAGGTAGCAATACTGAAATAGTGATGCCTAAATGCTAAAGGATGTATCCTGTTACACAGGACATGGTATGCTTCAGTTTGAATTTCACCAAAACATACTAAAATTGCAAGCGTCCTGAATAGTTCCCACCAGCACAGATCAGGTTTTAACAACAAGGTCTCACTTTTTAAACCTGGTAGTAAAAAATAAAGGAGCATCCAAAATCAAGATTTATGTGTATGCTACCAAGCAGGCAGCTGAAATTTCTAGCTCTAAGTATTAACACAATACTGCCTTTTCTCTGCCATTCTGTTTCTTAACATATAGAATTGCATTAAGTCATACTAATCAAACAATCAAGAGTTTTCACTAGAATATGTAACCTGCTATAATTGGAACTATGCAAGTTTGACACGCTTTGTGTCTGAATTGCTACCTGCACAGAATCACTTTTGCTGGGAAGAAAACCACCATTCAACTAGTCTAGCCCACATCCTTTCCCAGCACAGCCTTACAGTGACATAAATTGAATAACTTACTCTACCAGTGTGGGTAGCAGTGACTAAATGCTCTAACATCTTCATAAAAACAATTAATAGGAAGCAATTAAAAAAAAAATATCTGTATTAAGCAACCACCCCAAACAAGCAATAACAAAAGCTATTTTTCCCCAAGCTTCCAGAGACCTCTTCGCAAGGAAAGCTCAGTCCTCAGAGCAGTTGTTTCCTGAAGAAAGGAATGCCTATCTACCAGTCACTCTGTCAGTCCATCCAAGAAAAGCTACCATTTGCCAAAATACACTTTGTTCATCATTAGATAATCAGGTGCTTACAAGCACTTAAGATCGGTAACTGATTGTAAAGCACAAAAGACGACCGCAGATCTCTGGAATTCAGCACTGAGCCACTCCTCCCTTGCTGCCACAGAGCACACAGTAATGACGCTGCTGCAGAAATCAAGAAATGAGTGAAATGTTTATTGTTCTATCCAAAAGAAATGCAAACAGTACCGTGTTATCGCTGCTCACACCACTCACAAGTCTGCTCTGACAGGGTTGGTTCCTACACCAAGAGGAGAGAAAGAGTCAGAACCTCAGTCCAGCTGCCAATAAACACACACTGCATTGCAGAACTACCCCCTCCTTGGTACTAAGGGGACGCTAGCAAGAAAATGCATGGAAAATAAATTTTCAGAACTTCTTATACTTGTAACTGACCAACCTGTGGCTACTCCACACTGCCCGTGGCTGCAGTTCCTGCTCTACCTTTGGATCACTGAGTCACTAAGGTTGGAAAAGACCACTAAGGTCACTAAGTCCATCCGTCAGCCCACCTGAACCTCCCACGGGGCATCTCGATGCCACTCACTCATTACCACTCGTCCTACCGCTAGTTACCTGTGAGGCTCACACCTGACACTAAGGAGCACAGAAGATGCATGGGAAACGACTTTTCAGAAGTTTCTGTGCTTCAGCTGACCAACCTGTGCCCACTTCACACTGCCTGCAGCCACGATCCCCACTGTGCCCTTAGCCACGCACAGCCGCCTCCCAGCTTTGGGCCAGACACAGAAGAACAGGTCCTATTTTTCATCAAACGTGAGCTCGCCTTAAACGATCTCTAAAGCAAGCCAGAATCAACTCCACGCATCGCATACAAAATGGAAAACGGGCAAATCCCACTTCACGCTCCCAACGCCCCCGTGTTAGCGCTCAGAG
Source organism: Perdix hodgsoniae (assembly GCA_035772895.1). Taxonomy (NCBI): domain Eukaryota; kingdom Metazoa; phylum Chordata; class Aves; order Galliformes; family Phasianidae; genus Perdix; species Perdix hodgsoniae. Next base: position 570,968 of record JAPSGF010000126.1, read on the forward strand.
CGCGAGAGCCGGCCGCCTGCGCGTCCAACAGGTGCAGCACAGCTCCGGCCGCAGGGCGCAGCGCACTGCGGCACGGCGGGCAGCGGAGCTGCGCTGCCCCTGCGAACTGCGGGCGGGGTCCCGCGGGCACGACAACTTTCATTGCAGCGACGTGAGCAGAGCGGGGCCGAAGGGAGTTAACCTAAGGGGCAACGGGGGGGCAGCGGGGTCGGCCCCGAGCCCCCACCCTTAGCGGCACCGGCGGGGAGCCCCTTACCGCCGATGATGGTGCGGATGAGGGAGGCGTGCCCCGGGCAGTCGACCAACGTGAACTGCAGCTCGCCGGGCCCCGGGCCCAGCTGCGGCGGCAGCGCGGTGCGCAGGCAGGAGAAGCCCAGGTCCAGCGTGATGCCCCGCGCCCGGCTCTGCGGCGCCCGGTCGAAGGCGGCGGTGGAGCCGGTGGTGCTCAGCGCCCGCGCCAGAGCCGTCTTGCCGCTGTCGATGTGGCCCAGCACTCCCACGTTCACGTTGAGGACGCGGGGCGGCGCGGAGCCGGCGGCCATGGCGGCGCTGCACCCGGGCGGTCCGTCCGCACAGCGCCCCTGCGGCAACGCGCGCCCCGCCGCCGCCGTTCCGCGCTGCCCCGGCCCGAGCCTTCAGCTTCAGCCTTCTTTAGCCGGCCCCAGCCCCTGCGGCCAAGGGTAGCCGCTCACAGGTGCCAATCCGGCTGAAATCTGGCTTCAGAGTTGCACAGACGTTGTGCAGCCAAACGCAAAAAGCGGGACAAGATCTGGGTAATTGTCTCCCTTTTTTTTTTCAGTTCGCTCACTGATTTCTGGATTCGTGTGATTCCTCTTCCTGTAAGTACATTGTGCAGGGTGCGCCCTGAAGGGCATACTTTGATGGGATTAAGAATGACCAAGATGAAAAACTGCACCAGACAGCTCTCCTGCGAACCACCAATTATACAACCCACCAATGAGTTTGACAAGCATCCGAGTACTAAAAGCGCTAAAATTGGGCCAGGACGGGCAGCCCAGGGAAGTGGTGGAGTCACTGTCCCTGGGGGTGTTCGAGAGCCATTAATGTGTGGTACTGAGAGACGTGGTTATGGGCATGGTGGGAATGGGCTGGCATTGGACTTGGTGATCTTGGGGGTCTTTTCTAGCCTTGATTCTATGACTCTATGGTTCTGTGGCTTTCCCAAGGTTATTCTCAGCATCATGGACTGAGCTGAAGCTTTCACTCTAAACCCCAGGCTTTCCTACAAAGAAAATTCCTCCATGTAACAACACTTTCATTATGAAAGGGTCTGCAGAGCTTTTAATCCAGGTACAAGTTACTCCTCCTTGCCAAGCACACACAAGTCTAGATGTAGTCAATGGCTCAACAACGGGGGGGGGG
>JAPSGF010000126.1:572750-617965 GCA_035772895.1 Perdix hodgsoniae
AAGAGAAAAAAAAGCAGACATTCCTAGTGCACAGTGCTATTTGAAAAACAACTCTCTCCCTGAAGGAAAGACATGAACTCACAAAACTCACAAGGAGGGCTGCCAATATACTGAGCTAACCAGGTTAATCGGTTTCGTTAGCAGCATAGTTCAGCTTGATGGGAGCTCTGTCATGGGAACTGAATCAAGCATAATGTCACTGTTCAGACCAAGTTCCCAGGCTTTGAATAGTTTCCTGTTAATCATAAGGCTTCTTAGCTTATGTACATTTCACTGCCCTAAAAGTCTCAAGCTGTTATATCAATACATACTTGCAAAGTTAATGGAAAGTATACTTCTATTCCCACAAGAAAAGGCCCTACACAGGTCCTAATCCACACAGATATCCCTACATTATATTACATACAATTTAATTCTGTTTTAACATTAACTATTAGATAAGCTGAGAAGAAAAAGGTGCAAAGAGGTCCATTTCCCAACCAGAATATACATTATCCAGAATGGCATTATCCAGCAGTCCTCTCAACACATCTAAAATACCAGCTATTTTCCAACAAGCTTTGACAAAGCACAGAAATCTTAAAAGTTTCTACAATTCCTGTAAAAACTGGGAGTGATGTAAAGGAAATGCCCATTTCAATGGCCCACACAATCTAACAGACTATAGCAAGAGCTCAGGCATGACCATTTTGCTTGGACTGCCAACTTACCAATAAAACAAAGAGCTTTTGCTTCTAGTTTTGCTTTGACAGTAACCAAAGGGATACTGGATAAAACTCATGGGGAAAAAATTGGTTTTGCTAAGATGTAATGAGGAAAGATTAAAAAAAAATTTGACCTGCAAGTAAGAGGGATATCAGGAGGGAACTGTGGCTTATTCTTTTCCTTCCTCTAGATACAGAAAAGACTTGTAACTCACTAGACAGAGAAGGCATTTGTCCTTGTATAGAAGGGAAATAATGTGTAAAGAAAGTGCACTTTAGTGGCAAAAAAAGATAAGTTTGCTCTAGTGTCCACAGTTTTGTTATCACATAGAACATGCCTCTGTCTCCAGGAATTTATAGTCTGTGGTTCAGATTTGGCTATATATCACCTGAAGGCACAGCTTTTTGCAAGATCGTGGTGCACATGGTACCTGTAAAATACAGCAATAGCAAGGAGGAGGTATGACAGAGATATGAATGATTTTATTCAGTGATAAAAGTTGTTTATAAAATCTGATAGATATCTAGTTGTTTATAAAATCTGCAGAATTAATTAAGGATTTGGGAATTAAGAGGTGTCATCTGTTAGGAATCATCACTCCTTTTGCTTCGGTGACAGGTAGGAAAAACCTTTCAGCTTCATTTGCAGGAAAGCAAACAAAACACACACATAGATATTGACCTTACTAAGACAGAAAGGGGATAACGGCAAAATTACAGAATCTCAGCTTCTTCATGTTTTTCAATATCATCACAAAGCAACCAGTTTACAGCATTGCTCTGTTCTTCTTGTTTTCTCCTCAAAACTCCATTCCCCTTTCCAGTTCTTCCCTCCTGCACTGAATTTCTTCCTTAAAAAGTGTTCGCTTTAATTGCTAAAGTTTATGGACTCTTGGGAGAAAGGGCAGGAAGTCAGACTTTTGGGATAGGGTAAAAATGTAAAGGTCATTCACACACTTACATATACGTACTCTCTCTCACTCCAAAAATAATACACTATTTGACAGTTTCAGGATTCGGCATGTCCCACTGAAATTTGAAAGCTTATGTGAAACTAGGCCACGTCCTGTAACCTCAAACATTTAGACTAGGAAAACAGCTCTCCAGTCTCCAGCTCCCACTTCGGGTATCACATGACGTCTGTGCCAAACAGGAGATCTCAAACAGGGGGGGAAAAGAAACGGTAAAATGAGTTCATTAAACCTGGGGAATAACAGTTCAGACCTTTAGTGACAGGTATTATTTTTTCTGGTTAACTGGCTAGTGAAATATTAAATTATACTCAAAGCACTCATAACATGAGATGGGCAGAATGGTCTAACAACCAACTTATGTTCCACCCAGTGGCATGGGCAGAGGAGAAAGGTGACTCAAGATTTGCAGCAAACTGTTACCCTTCCCCTGTTATAGATGTGTTAACTACTCAAAATCACAAAAATCATGTTGAGGCTCAGTATTTCCTCATAATGATGCATCATAACACATCAGACATCAATTATCACAGATCATTTAAGCTATTTAAGTTCAGTTCCTAAACTTTCCAGTAGTTCTACTTTATTCTTTCTGACAAATAAACAACCGATCCTGTGTGGTCTAAAGGATTGCTGTTTATTTTCCTTCACCCAAACGTACTTTCCTCTCTGCAACTGCAATTTCAGTACAATGTTCAAAGAACATGTGGAATGAGTAAAACACTCAACACAATAAGATGTGCCAAACCATTCAGAGTTTATGAACAGTGATATTAATTTGAGCAAGTAAGAGGGAGAAGATAGCTTTGCATCTGTCATGTAAAAAATTGTTTACTTTTTAACACGCATATATAGACAGAGAGAAATATTAACTTCTACTGCAAATACAAAGCCAACCCATTTTCACAATGATTTCTGCATATCAGTACTAAAATTGTATCTTCATCACGGCAGCAGATGATAAGCAAAGATGGTCCCTACCAGGCTGAAGTTTTAGGCTCCAGTTCTATCTTTAAGACACCATACTGATGTAGAGAAACAATTAGATAGTTAGAAAAGCTTCCAGTTTTGTTGTAAGTGCTACTCACTTTTATCAGAAAATCTCTAAATAAATCAGTGTGTCTTATGCAGCATATCTGACCTTTACATCTCCACTAAATTACAATGACCACTAGATTATAATGACCATAATTTTCTATTTCTGCCATCCATATTCCTCTACACTGACTTCCACCAAAGAGAAATATATATAACTATATCACTGCCCTCAGAGCTTCTCCAAGCCTTGTTAATTATTCTTCCAGAACTGGCAGAAACTTGAACTCTGACCAGACATACCCACAGCACTTGTGGCAGCACAATGCACTAGAGAAATCAAAGTTGTATATTTGCTCTTTTACAGAAAAAAATGTCTGCAGCTCAGTACATATTAGGCATTTGTATTCTGTGACTAATATGACCCTGGAAGGATGTATAGGGTCCAACAGTATACATACTTCTTTAATTTATTTAAAGGATAGCTTGTATTTATTAGATTCAAAAATTCTTAGCAACAAGAGTTGAAATGAAAGGATACTCTTACAAAGGTGTTGAACTACATATGTCTGCAATTATATTGTGATTAGTTTTAAACTAGATTATGTAAATATAAACTGACAGAACAAGTTAGCAGAAAAAAAACAAATAGCATTCTTTGCTGAATGACATTTAAATCAAAACTAACGGAAGCTCTGAGATGAAAAGGGAATGAATGGCACATAACAGTCTTCACCAGACTTCTGTGACCTGAGCCACAATGCCCACCCTTCCTTCCCAAAAGCCCTTCTGCTGTTTTGGATCACTGCACAACTGCTTTGCAGCTCTCCCTGGCAGCCTGCGGCAAAGTTGTGGCAGCAGCTCCAGCAGCACCACACCACGTTAGCCCATTAATGCTGAGTATTGGGACATGGACACAGCTTTCATCATCAAAGATGATGTATTAGCAGGAAAATATTAAAATTAGCAGGTTGCTTCTTCTTAGAAAGAGCAGTGGTGCACTGGCACAGGCTGCCCAGGGAGTGGTAGAGCTGCTGTCCCTGGAGGTGTTCTAGAACAGTGCATACGTGGCATGGAGGGATGTGGTCAGCGGCATGGTGGCGGGTCAGTGGTTAGATTAGATGCCCTTAGAGGTCTTTTCCAACCTTAACTGTTCTGTGAGTAACTTCAAAATCTACCAACAAGCCCCTGGAGCAGCCAGCTCTGAAACCCTTTGAGATTTTGCAGCATTCCCACCCCAAGCACTGATGTACCACGTTAAGAGGTGCAGCAGCACTTCGGTGGAGCTCACAGCTGGCTGCCAGCAATGGTGGTGGGAGAGCTGTTACAGGAGGGAGCTTTGAGGGCATGGAGCTGCCTGCTGAGATGACATCTTTAAAAAGGTAGATGACTGAGGAAATGGTTTGCAGTTGAGGGAGGGAAGATTTAGATTGGATGTCAGGGGGAAGTTCTTTACAGAGAGAGTGGTGAGGTGATGGAACAGGCTGCCCAGAGAGGCTGTGGATGCCCCATCCGTTCCTGGCGGTGTTCAAGGCCAGATTGGATGGGGCCCTGGGCAGCCTGGTCTGGTATGAAATGTGGAGGCTGGTGGCCCTGCATGTGGCAGGGGGTTGGAGATTCATGATCCCTGAGGTCCCTTCCAACCCTGGCCATTCTGTGATTCCGCAATGTGTTTTTCCCTCAGTTCAGCAGGAAGCTGTCGTACATATACTGTACAAAAGGTGAAGTTAAAGCCTCAGATGCTGCCGTGGGCACGTGAATCATAATTAACTGCTACACCGCTAACGGCAAGACGACAGCGAGACCCACCCGAAGGTGACGTCCGGGCTCGGCCCCGGCCCATCTCCTCACAGTGCCCGCGCGCAGCCGGACCCTCTGAGAGCGGCGCACACGGAAGCGCGAAGACGGCCCCTAAAAACATGCACACACTCGGCTGTGACAGGCACCCACCGCGTCCAATCATCAGCCGGAGCGCCGTCATGCGGGCCAACGGCGAGAGGGGGCGGGGAGAGGAGGCCGCGCGCCGGGAGCCTTGGTAACGCGCGGGCCGCGTGTGGCGGGTGGACGTGCGGGAGAAGTGGTGGTCCGCCATGAAGATCGAGGAGGTGAAAAGCACTTCGAAGACCCAGCGCATCGCCGCACACAGCCATGTTAAAGGGCTGGGGCTGGACGAGAGCGGCACCGCCAAGCCGGCGGGGGCCGGGCTGGTGGGACAGGAGAACGCGCGGGAGGTGAGCGAGGGGCCCAGCCTGGCGCTGCCGCGGGCTGACGGGGAGCCTCGGGGCTGCGGGTTCGCCGTTACCTCCCTGTAAAATAGCAAGCGCGAGGCTTTACCTCAGCTGATGCCGTCCGAGGCGGTGGCGCGGTCCCCGGCGCCGTGGCTGACCGCGTTAGCTGCCGAGCTGCCGCCGAACAGAGGTGCTGCAGGCTGTGAGACGCCCCGACATCAGCGATCTGCTGCGGGGCGTTGGGGCTTCGCGCCCGGCTCCGGCCCGGTGGTGGAGCTCCTCTGTAATTCTGAAAGGCAGAAACTCCTTGCTCTGTTTTCCCCCGCGCAGTTCCGCGACGGGAAAGGATGCCAGCTCTTTGATTTGAGTTCTGTTGTCTGGTTTATTTTTTTAAACGATTGTAGGAAGTGATTTCTTTCTTACCTCGCTTTTTCTGTGCATAAAATTGAAATCCCCTTTATTTTTAGTGTCTCAGAAGATCAGTTGTTTTAAGCACATCTGGTATTGCTGGGATTAAATATATTCTAACTATCCTCTTGTTCATGATGCAAACCCTTATCCTGCAGGCTTGTGGGGTTATAGTAGAATTAATCAAAAGCAAGAAGATGGCTGGCAGAGCTGTCCTGTTGGCAGGACCTCCTGGAACTGGCAAGGTACCCTGATATTTCCTTTATTTGTAAGAAATAAAGTCTTCTGAAATCCATTGTAACTTAACTGCTGTCACAACCATTTTAGAATAGTGGTTACATATTGTCTTCGTCTGCTTTTGTGTGTGTTTTTTTTTTCCCCACCAAAGTATTGACACAGTTCCCTGCTTTGTGTTTAATTTTTGCCATGTCATTAACGCTGGCAGCATCCTCTGGTTTGTGCAGGCATCATTAGCGCGAAAGCACCTCATGCAGGTTGCCAAACACAGAGGTAGTATGGTTTCTGAAGAAGAGTTTTAGAAGTTAATTTTATATTAGTAGCCTAAATAGTTATTCTTTTTGGTTGTTTTCTCTTTGGTGTTTCCTACATATGAGATGTTGAATTCAAATGTCTGGTATTGTTCCTTTACAGTGTTCATAAGTTTGTGGTAGAAGGCACCATATGCATGTCTAATTTGCTGTGGTGGGAGAGGCTTGTTATATGTGAGAGATGTCAGACAGAGCAGTTATGATATTCAAGTGGTGGTTGATAGAGTGAAAGTGATATGATGAGGAAAGTTAAATTTGTGCTGAAAGAATCCTCATAAAAATGAAATGCTTAATTTCTTTTTTCACTTTTTAAGACTGCTTTGGCTTTAGCTATTGCTCAGGAACTTGGCAGTAAAGTTCCCTTTTGTCCTATGGTTGGAAGTGAGGTCTATTCTACTGAAATCAAGAAAACAGAAGTTCTGATGGAAAACTTCAGACGAGCAATTGGTAAGTTTCAGAAAACAGAAAATTAAGTATTTACACAATACTTACATTGTTTTTTTCTAGTAATCTAAAAAGGAAAAAAAATCTTGGTGGTCATGGTGGCTTCCAGATCATGGTACGAACTTTTCTTCAACACTGATCTTAATTTGGGGAATCTGTCCTACAATTAATAGAGTCAGTAAGGTTTTCTAGAGATAAATTCTTGTGAATATAAATGCTTGTGTCCCACAGTTATTTTTACTTGCTCTCCGCCCCCAGAATCTCTTCATGTCTTCTGGGTTCCGTCTTCTGATGTTGCCTCTGACTCTCCAGAAATCCGAAAAAAAAACTGTTTTTAGTTTCTTACATTAACAGAAATACTTGTAGACAGCAAAATGCTTTCCTTTTTTACTTTAGTGATTTCACCCTACTGAGCAAGCAGCCTTGTTCAGGGATTCCCCTGTGGCAACGTTAGTCTGGCTTAGTATTCCAATGAGCACTGAAGTTCCATGCCAGCATAATAAATAGCATCTTTAATATTGTCCTCAAGTCTAGAGTGCTTTTACAAAGTCAATGTAAATTGGGTAAATTTGCAACACAACTTCACTAAATAGCTAAAATCTCTTTTATCATATCTGCTGACAGCTGATAAATGCAGTTAAAGTGGTTCTTGTTTGTGTAAGGATTGCCTAAAGATGATCTAACTGAAAAACTGAACTTATTAACAGTTAATTTTCCTGCTTTCTGTGCTACGTTTCCTCTCTCACTCCACTTGAGTATTTTGGGGTGGTGAAGAGGTCTCTCAGTTCTGCAACAAGTAAAAGTATTCCATTCATTTTTATAAGAAAGCAACTTTCAGTAGTCTCTGGTCTAGTTACTGTGAATTTGGCAGGGCCTGGGGGAGGGAAGCCAGAGACTGAGTAGTCTGCTATATTTCCTTGATGTGATGAAGTTCCCTGTCAGAGATTTGGAAATTTGAACCAACAGATGAAACTTCTGCCATCCATGTTGTCATTTCTGGAGATAGCAGTATTTTAACTCTTGGGTTAACAGCCAGCTGCATTGTTAGTTCTCTGCATTCCCTGAATGTCAGCAGAGAGACACTTCTAAACAAATATTGGTGTTCATGAAAGATGGAACTTCTTTTATTCCTTTCTGTTGAACTCTGTGTCACATTTTTATAACACGACCTTTATTGAATATTTTTATCAGTGTAAAAAAAAAACCACAAATATTTTAAAGAACCCACTTTTTTTTTTTTTTTAATCATGGAATGTTTTCCAATCGTGTTTAAATCTTGGTTAGATTTTCAATCACCTGCCTGGCAAATAAATAATTTAAAAGAGAAGAGTCCATGTTCTCAGAAAAGATTTTATATGCACAGTGCAGCTGTGGCTGAGCACAAGAAAAAAAAGCAGCCATCTCACACAATTAGCACCTATATGTATTTTTTTTTTTTTTGTTTCGTTGATATGAAGCCTTCCTTGCAGGTTCTGTATACATCATCTGTTTCCCTTATTGTATATTTTACTTTAAGGGGCTTTAGACAGCTCAAATTGTAAAAACAATTAGGGATGTTAACATCAGTTTTTTCTTTTGTTCTTGGAAGCAAGAGGTACTGATTGGTTTGATCCCATTACTGCATAAGAAAACAGGCAAATCAGAGTTCTCAGATTTTTACTGTTGGAAGTCATATAATAACACAACTGATGTAGTCTAATGGCCAAACATTGTTTAGAATATGTAAGAAACAAAAAAAAAAAAAAAGGAAAATAAGAAGATGGAATAGTATGGGCTAAAAAAGAACACTTCAGCTAAGAGGGATTAGTACTCTGTAGAGCTTATTAGCAGCCTAGCAGGATAGTGGCAGTAGCTAACTAGTAAAAAGTAACTACTGGAATAGCCCCTTAGATACAGGGAACCAATATGCTGTTTATGGGTTGTAACTGCCAGTAAATCAAACAAGCACTATTTAAGTCCACCTTTGAGCCAAAACGTGAAGTATTCTGCAGTTTCTTTCTGTCTGGATTCATGCTTCTGATTTGTAATTAGGAAGTGTCTCTGTCTAAGTTAAGGAGGTCTTCTGAGAGACGTGCATGCTGATACATGCAGAGTGATTTTAATGCAAAAGATAATAACAGAAAATTCAAAACACTGATTACTTTTTTTCAGATCTTGTTATACTCTTAGCTGATTCAGCTTTGGTTTGTATTGTGGAACAGAATTTGCTCTTGAGACAGATTCTTTTCAGACAAAATGAAACTTGAAGATGTGAATTAGGACCATGCAAAATATACCCCAAACATGAATAGCTTGCAGTGTGTGGGGGCAGAATAGAACTTAAGCTGAAGTGTTAAAAACAAAAAAAGGGAAAAGCAAGCCTGCAAGTGTCCAGATCTTACCACAGGGAGCTCTGCTGTACAGACTCCCATATTACTGAATGTTCCTGCAGGTGTAGTCTATGTGATGCAGCCTTGTCTAGGTCAATTTCATAATTCAGAGGTTTGTTACTTTTTGTTTAATGTTTTGGCATACTTAAACATTTGAAAAATTTTCTGAAGTTAACTTTGTGTAGAACTTCCAGGTTATGCTAAATAAGAGAAAACACATATGTCTTACCAAGAAATTACCACATTATCTGAAAATCCCACTGTTTCTCACATTTCAACTCCCATCCTTAATTTAGGTCCAGTAGAGGGAGACAGACTCTTATTTGTCAGTCCTTTCTATTTCCCTATCAGCAACTCAAGATTACTGGTGAAGTGTCTGATCTATTTCAAAGCAAAATGAAAAGTTAAGGAACAAGGAAAGTTTTATGAAGTCCTAATAGCCTCAGACTGCGCAGGATGATTTCCTTATATCTTGTTACAGCCCATTCATTATTTTTGGTATGGCATGTGTGTCTCATAAAATACTTTATAGAGTCTCCTCAGATGTGGGTTCTTTGAAATTTTATGTAGTTAGAATGTCTGCATAATTGTGGTGGTGATGATAGTGGTTTTCTTTGGCGCAGTCTAAACATAAAACTCTTCAGCTCTGTATTATTTATCAGTTTAAGATGACTTCTAGTCCACTGCAATAGTTTTGGCTTAGAATATTATAATGTTTTCTCAACTCTGAGAAATGGTGAAGTAAGGATGTCCCTGTCTCCTATTCTGAAACAGTTTTAAATTTGCTTTTTAACAGATTCTGTTAAACTTTGTCTAGCTCACCTCTCACTTATAACTTTAAAACACTATATGTTGTTTTTCTTAAAAACAGTTTTTTTTTGAAGTTACCTTTGTCCCTCCTCTATCCTGACTTTTCTGAAAGCATAAAAATTGTGCTCAACTTACTGTTGTGCTGTTGTCACTGATCTTTAGTTTCAGAATTTTGATGAACTGTTTATCTTCAGTGTAAAGTTATAAATCAGATAACTGCCCTCTTTGAGGGGAGGTAAAAGAGAGAGGATACTGATATTTGCTTAAAGAATGAATAATAAACAGCAGAAAGAAAATAGTTTCTTAGAGCTTAATAAACTGCTTTTTGGATCAGAAGTTGGGCTCGGCCTTCCCTCTCATGACATGGGTTGAATATTCACACTTGATGTTGAAGAACTATAGTTATCTTTAGAATTTTGGAATTAAAGATTTCCAGTTAAATGTAACAAACCCTTGTAATATATTAAAATCTGTTGGCATTAATGTAGAAGACTCTTGAGTGCTTTTGGCCATTGATTTGTATAATTAAACTATTCCAAACAATTGCTTCCAGGATTGAGGATTAAAGAGACCAAGGAGGTGTATGAAGGAGAAGTCACAGAATTAACTCCATGTGAGACTGAAAACCCTATGGGGGGCTATGGCAAAACAATCAGCCACGTAATTATAGGACTCAAAACTGCAAAGGGAACCAAGCAGTTGAAGGTATGTATGGTAGGGTTTCCAAATTTCCTTAAAAATGTCATATCTGCATCTTTTGTTTTTAACCAATTCTTGATCCCCATCTGGGTAGAATAACAGTGCCGAGAAACTGTTTTGCTAGACAATGTTATCATACTCCTGAGCACGTATTTTTATCTCTTTGGTGTTCCTAGTTTTTGGATATCGGTCTGTTCTCCTACAAATTGAAACTCCATCGCTCACTTAACAGCTCCTGTTACTTTTCTGCTTGACAATACATACTTCAAGTTAAAAGAAAGATTTAACCAGCAAAAGATTCTGTTGCAGTTTTGCAACACTGTTACTGGCTCACATAAGAGCAGGCTCAGTGAGGAATCTGAGCTAGGACCTGATATGCTCACAATGACTGCAGCTGTAACTTCATGTTCATAATAGCAAACATTCAAAGAAGGCTTATTCATTTTTTGGTTTTCCTGATACTCAGCTGAATTTTTGAGAATGGTTTTGGCAAATTTTGTCCACTTCTATATAAATTGTTCTTTTTGCCACAGTTCTTCCTTCTATGTGTAGAGATATGCTTCAGTGAATATGTGATAGAGAACTAGAAATTGAACTGGTATGTTGCCAGCTCAGCCCCATTTTCCCTTTGTTTTCTTGTCTCTGTCCTTATTGTTTAATTTCCCTGTCAGTTAGAATACAAAGCTGAAAGCTGTCTCTGTTGTTAAGTATCAACTTGCATTTGTTCATGCTGAAAACAAGAAAATGCAGAGGAAAAATGAATAAATACGTACTATGAGAAACAATAGCATCTCACATATTCCACATCTGCTCTCCCTCACGCAGCTTGACAGAGGATGCAGACTCAGGATCAAGTAGCATAATGCAGTGCAGTAGTCAGTTTTTGTAAAAGTTTTGCTAGAAAGCAAGTGAAGCAGCACATCCTAATTGTAAACGTGTTGTCACATTACACAAAGGCACACTTTATAACAGGTATCATTATGTTTTTGGTGCTTAATGTCACTTCCTTCAGACAGATATTTTTATGTAATAAAATAAGTTTTATGCATCTTCTTTAGATTTTAGAGTATAGACTAAGTTGTACTCTACCACTACTCCAGGTGTCACAGCTTTATAAAATCCTAGAGGGTATTACCAGGGGAAGTTGCAGTCCAATTTTGCCTGGTGGAAGTGTGCTTTAGTCTAAATGTCTTTTTGTTCATTACCATATTAATATGGAACTGTTTTCACCAACTGTGATGTTTGTCTGCAGCTGGACCCAAGCATATTCGAAAGCTTGCAGAAGGAACGAGTGGAAACAGGCGATGTTATTTATATTGAAGCAAACAGTGGAGCCGTCAAGGTAAAGTCCTGCATTTTTATGCAGGTGGATGCGTTCTTGCAGGTTTTCCTTGCCTTTGTCAGAAAGCTCTCCCATTTGTTAAGCTTAATTGACATGAAATGGTTACGTGAAAGTTTTAGAAGTGCCCAGTGTTATCCTTATCTGGTGAGAAAAATATCTCTTGCACTGAAAGAACATGGTCATCTGGTTCGTGATTAAGGTCATGTGGCAAGGAAGCTATCACTAGTGCTGCCTGGTTGAGTTTCCTTTTCTCTGAGATCAAGACATCTTTAGGGAAAGATGGGGGGGGGAAAAAAAACAGCAAGCAACTTTAGTCATTTTCAGGCTGACATGTGCAGTGTATTTAATCTTTCTTTTATCGCTCTGGTATTTTCTCCACAAGATATATACATGTAGAAGGGAATACTGCATTAGTTAGCATTCTTTTCATATCTGATTTGGAAAGTAGCGATACTTGCTGTTTAATGGATGACCATAATATTTTCTATCATATAATAAATCACCCACCTACAAAGGAGTCTTGAACAGTTCTCCTAATCTCTAGCTAATCATCTGGATTTGTCCTTTAGCAAGAATTGCATACAGTTAAAATAAAGGGAGAGAGGAGTGAAATATTCTTACCACCAAAATATCAGGTACTTTTCAATAGGGTATTTTGAGCTTTGATCAGTAGATATAGTATGCTTGTTGCTAAGCAGAAAGTGGGATGTCTGAACTGTCAGACAGAAGCTTGTCAGGACTGGAGTTGTGAACTAAGCCCTTTATCAAGTTTGTCACTCAAGGTTTTGGCACCAAAACAAATCCTATACTTAAGTTTCTCTTCTTTACCTTTCTTCAGAGGCAAGGCAGGTGTGATACCTATGCTACAGAATTTGACCTTGAAGCTGAAGAGTATGTTCCATTGCCAAAGGGTGATGTGCACAAGAAAAAAGAAATTATTCAGGACGTTACTCTGCATGATTTGGATGTGGCCAATGCTCGACCTCAGGTATCTAATTACAAGAATGAAGTCTTTACAGAAAGATATTGTACATAGTTCTGGTGGTTTCTAGAATAATCAAGCAGATACAGAAAGCTTTGAGATGATCTAAAGTACCCTCAAAGACACTGCCATAGGAAAAACAGGAAGCATCTCAAAGGCCATTTGAACTCTGCTCTCTGCAAGGAGGGCTTGCTGCAGCCCAGGCTGCTCCTCTTGACCAAAGAAAGAGGTCATTGAATCATTAAAGTTGGAAAAGACCTCTTGTAACAATCAGAAAGATCAAAGCAGTAGAGTGGCTATACAGGAGGTGTAATGACAAAGGGAGTAGCACAATGGAAAGGTGTTACAAAGAAAAAGTGCTCACCCATCTCTGAAGATCTAGGCACAAAAGGGAAACTCCACAGAGAAAGGATCTGCAGCCAGAGATCCTTCTCCGGTGGCAGTCAGCCCTTAAATGAGGTCTAAGAGAGGTGCAGCCAGGCTCCACCCTTCCTGTCACACAGCTGAATTGCCTTCACCTGTGCTCCCAGGTTTGACACGGTCCTTTCCCAGGAGCTCAATCAGTGGTTCAGCCCAGGACTCAACAGTTCCCATACACCTCTTGGGATCATCAAGTCCAACTTTCAACCCCTCACCACCATGCCCAATAAAATCCCATTCCTAAGTGCCACATTTTTGGAATTCCTCCATGGACAGTGACTCCACCTCTTTCCCAGGCAGCTTGTGTTCCAATGCTTGACAACTCTTTCAGATAATAAATTTTTCCTAATATCCAACATTTTGAAGTAATAATAAATGTAAGCACCTTGCCCTTGGAAAACCTTCTGCTTGATCATGGTGTCTCCCCTGCCAAGTAAGATTACACCTTTGTCTCCATAAAGAGAGATATGAGGTAGCAGCAGCCAGATCTGCATCATTTTATTTGTTGAAAGTTGAGTACAGATTAATTTCTTCTGCTTTGTAGTTACAGCTTTGTGGTTGTAAAATAGAAATTGCAAATACCGTGATAAATTACAGAACATCCTGAGTTGGAATGGACTCATAAGGATCATCAAGTCCAACTCTTGGCTCCACAAAGGTCAACCCAAAGATCAGACCATGTGTCTGATCACTGAGTGTTTTTGACCTTGCTGTAGATTCTCTTAACTTCACCACTTCCTTCAGAATTATTTCATAATCTCCCATTAAACTTCCTTGTGATTTGCAGTAGAGCTCTGAAGTCACTGCATAAAAAAGTTGAAAGCAGGAGAATTACCCCTTTCTGTATTGTAATGTAAACCAAGGAAGGAGGAAACTCCTTCTGTCAGAAACAAAAGCCGCTGACAGTACAGTATTTGTGTTTAAAGGTTGGCACCCCTATGATATGATATTACAAGTCCTTAACCTACTACAACATTTCAGAATAAACATCTTTGTTTTTCCAACAAAATCATTTACCTGATAAAATCAAGGAATTCTAAATTGTTAAAACTCAGCGTAACTGTTCCTGCGTTGACAGGTTGAACAATTACAGTGCACACAAATGATCCTAAGACTGTGTTCCCTGATGTTTTCAGTTCTCATGAGCTTCTCTATGACAATTTTTAAAAGCAGATATCTCTTTTTTTTAATATACTATGCAAATGAGCAAGGTTAAAGAAAGAGGAAATAGCTAATTAAACAATTAGGCATTGAATACCACTGTGGTAAAGCGACCTGACCTTTGACAGATTATCAACCACTGCTGAGTACAGTGTCAGTTCAACTGCAAGAAGGAACTGCTTTAACCAGTTTCCAATTTTATAAAATTCTCACAGTAC
Source organism: Perdix hodgsoniae (assembly GCA_035772895.1). Classification (NCBI taxonomy): domain Eukaryota; kingdom Metazoa; phylum Chordata; class Aves; order Galliformes; family Phasianidae; genus Perdix; species Perdix hodgsoniae. The sequence goes on from JAPSGF010000126.1 coordinate 587,090, forward strand.
GTGTCCACTGCAAGACTTAATATTTGCTGTAACTTTCTTCTAGGGTGGGCAAGACATCCTCTCTATGATGGGACAACTGATGAAGCCTAAGAAAACTGAAATTACTGGTATGAACCCTGCATCATGTTTTGAGACCATCATAACCTATGATTGCCAATTAGAAAAGTATTAAAAATTGGGTTATTGATACAGCATCTATAATGAGGAATGCCTACAAATAATGTTTTTTCAAAAGTGTTCAGATTTAGCTGGAAACAGTGCAAACATTTTTGGTTCACACAGTTTTAAACTATATACTGTATTCTGCATCCATGCTTTTGGAAAGAAAGAGGTCAGAGAGCTGGTGCTGTCCTTCTCTGAATATTTCTGCTCACGAGTATGTGGTTATATATAGGCTGCTCCGAAAGTAATGCCTATTTATTTCCCTGGAAACTGCAACAGATACAAAGAGCATAATAACACTAGTTGGTAGAGCAAATTCTCAGCTACAAAACACTTTTTCAACACAGTCACAATCAATTAGCTCTGCATTTTTACCAGCAGTGGAACAAGAGCCTGCATGCCAAGCTCCTAAAAATCTGCACCAGCACAGGTGACCCACTGTCACCACTGCTGAAATGAACCACCCACCTCCTCACTGTGCTCAGATCCACTATTTGGTTTACACAAATGCAAATATCAGTGGGTGCCATTTTTTCCACATGGAGGAATTCAGTCCCACACTTTTGTTTCATGCACACTTCCATGTCAGATGCCATTTTGTCAGACTGCCCCTCTGCTGCCATCTGTCACATGGCAACAACATGTAACAGAATATTTGTGAAAAGGTTCAGCCTCTACTGCCATAGCATCTGCCTCTGTTGTCATGGGCCAGCATAATAAATAGCAGTCATTACTTTCAGAGCAGCCCTCATATTTTCCTACAGCTGTGCTAAGCTGCAAACTGACACCTCAAAAATAAAAAAAAAAATCTTAGGGTACGTTCTTTTGTGAAGCACCATGCACTGTTTCTGAGGAGCAGAAAAAAGGCTTCTAAGCACTCCAGCCTTGGTTTGCTTTTGATTGCTGTAGCAGCTGCCTTTGACTTGATGCTGTAAGTGCACTGTTGCTCTTCCTACTTACACATCTGAAGGAAAAAAGATGTACAGAAAAATCAATTCTCTTTTTTATTATTTCAAATAATTGATATTTCATTAAGTAACTAAATTTAGATAAAAGTCTTCAATTCCTAACTTGAATGGTGCTCTTTTGAAGTATTTCTTACACTCCAGAGGTCATTTTGCTTATTCTGAAGTTAAGTTTATCTATCTGTAACATCTTGTGTAGCTTTGAGATCCATATGTTGACAGAATCTTTATACAATGCTACGTTGCTGAAATACAGCAGGAATATTTTATTCTTTCAATGCTGTTCTTTTTACACATGATTGGAAACTTGGTTAAACTTCACATTTTAAACTGAAGTTTGGCTGACTTACGTGCTAGAAGTTCAGTTTAGAAATATTTTGATGCATAGATGTCTCCACAAAACAGGATTGGAATTTCAAGTCTTAGTTTAAACTTCCACAGAATTATAGTGTTGCCAAAATTTATCCTGTGGCATTAAGAGATCAAACCATGAACATTTCCAGGGGAATATGTTGATTGCTTTAAGTCTTTTATAGAAACCTACTGCTCACTAGCAGAGTAATTAACAATTTATTTTGGTTCTTGTAGACAAACTTCGAGGAGAAATAAATAAAGTGGTAAATAAATACATTGATCAAGGCATCGCAGAGCTGGTCCCAGGTGTACTGTTTGTAGATGAGGTGCACATGCTGGATATTGAATGTTTCACATACTTGCATCGAGCTCTGGAATCTTCTATTTCCCCCATTGTAATCTTTGCATCCAATCGAGGAAACTGTGTAATCAGGTATGTCTGAAGTTGAATTTTCCAGTTTGCATCAGCTCATATAGAGTGAGCTGTATCCATCACCCCCCATGGAGTGAGCTGTATCAGCAGTGTTGTAATGTTTGAAAGCTTTTGTCTCTGATACTGACATCTGTAAAAACACCCCGTGTGGGCTGCAAGCTGCATCAGTGCTTAGGAATTGCTTGTTGGCTTCACCAAGAGAAACTCCTTTAGTGCCATGCTAACTGAATTAAAGCAGATTAGAACTCCTTTTATTTCTACTGACACATCCCTCTTTTTCTCTAAACTGTATTCCCTGAATGTTCTCTTACAATTACCTCTCTCTTCAGATATCTCAACACAGCACTTGTAGAACCAGAAATGCAAACTTCTGCTATTGTATTTTCTCCTTCTGAATCAATTTGTTGTTTGCTATTCTTTTTGTATAAGGCTTAAATTTCCTGTTCTTACTGCTGAAGCATATTGCAGTTCATGCTCTCCTTACTTTCTTTTCTACTGTAGTGGTCTTGATTTTTTTTATCTCTAGCCTTGCCAACTTAACTCCTGTTTTTAATCTCTGCTCCATTTCCACTTCAGTATTTTGCACCCACACAGTGCATTCTTTGCATTTTCTGTGAACACTTTTTCCTCTTTAAAATTCTTCCTCAAGTTTTACTCTTAATTTGTGGTCTATATCTAAGTACATGGAAACAAGATGTCTTTAGCAATGATTACTACTCTTTAAGTTGACTTAATTCAGCTCTTTAACCAGTTATTCCTTTCACTCTTACTGGGTCATCTGATTTTAATCTTTCTCTGTTTGCATTGTTTAGAAGGTAAGATGATAAGACTGTCAAAAACGATGAGGTGGGACTTTGCAGTACTGTTTCTGCAAAGGAATAAAAAGGCTGTATTGTAAAAGTAGACCAAACAGATCTATTCGTGTGGATTGACAGGAACCTGTGGTTTAAGAAAGGAAGTTTTCCATATAATAGTTGTATCTAATTTTGATAAATTAAATCCCTCAAAAGCAAGGTCTTAACTCCACGCTGCTATCTTAAAGGGTTGGTGATGCTCTAACATGCCTACCGGTATCTCTTAAAAGGGTCAGGAGAGACTTAATTTTATAACATAGCTAGTTGATTCTTTAACCTCATGTGAGAACATCATCTTGAGTTGATTGAAGGGATTTTTGATTTGTTTCCCATGGAGAGCCATGACCAAAGCTGAGATGCCTAAATACTAGTACTGAACTTGGAAATGTATCTACCAGCACTTTACCTTTTACATCTATTATCTTCATAGGTATCATGAAATGTGGATGTCTTTCATTCTTGACTGCACACCAATTCACTTTTCCTGAAAAAGCAAGAGTAGATGTGTCTGCAGACTCTACGATTGGGTGTTGTTTGCTGAACAAAAAAAGTGGTTGATAGTCTAGACTGTGCTTTGTCCTTCATAGATAGATCTCTAGTTCTGAATTTGATGGACGGCAAGCCTGTATTGCAAAATACTGCAGTGGCTGGAGGGTCTCAGGGATGTATATCAGAACAGAACAGAGTAATGGCTTGTTCAGCAAGAGAGAACATTCAGTGACTAATAGTGCATATAATTGATATTGCTATACAGCTTAATAAAAATCATTTGTTCCTCCCTGGAATACACTTTGGAACATTAGATAAGACCACATTGTAAGATACAGTGAAAAGAAATACAAAGAAAAGCACCACCTCAGACTATTTTTGAGTGGCATGTTTAAAAGTTCCTGTAATATTTGTTTCTTGCAGGCTGCCCAGTATGAACTTCAGGCTAGAATGTTTCCTGTCAGTGTCTGGAGAGATTGTGTCTCTATGGGAATACAGAAGAGTTGTAAATTAGTCAACATACAGTCAATCACTACTGATTTTAGTCAAATCCACACACTGTATTCAGAATAATATCTGACTCCTTTCCATTTGTTTTCTGCTTTAGAGGCACAGAGGATGTAGTGTCTCCTCATGGAATACCGCTGGACCTGCTGGACAGAGTGATGATTATCCGAACCATGCTGTATACGCCTCAAGAAATGAAACAGGTATACATAGCATCTTGAGAGCTTCTAAAAAATATATGGGAATTCTACTTTCTTGGGATAACTTCTACATTCCTGTATATTCTGTTACTATAGAGCTGTTTGAATCAGCAGAGTTTGTGGCAGAAAGTTTACCACTTCCTAAATGTACGCTGCTTTAGAAACCATTTGGAGGAAGTTGGTTAAAATTGTGCATATGTTTTTTTATGTTGGATTTCCATGCACTGACAAATCACTGGTAAACATGTCTAGAGCTGAAAGTGGCATCTCACCTGCATGTGCTTTCTGTAGAGTTTGCAGGTTCCAGCAGGCAGTGTTTTTTCCTGCTGGTATGAATGTTGTATTTTGGGGACCTGTGGTCCCAGACCTCAGCTGTTCCTCCACGTAAGAGATGAGGAATTACAGAATGCAACTTCACTCACTGCATTTCTGCCTCCATCCCCTATACTAAAACTTTAAGCTACTTGGGCTGCTTCCTGAAAGCGAAAGGATAAGGGAAGGGATTTCTGTGCTCCTAGACAAGTTGGGAAACGTTAGCACAGTAAACATTGCAGAGATACACTTCTGAATGCCTGAAACCTTTCCTGTGGGGCCATGGCTGTGTACCGTGTATCGATTACAATGCTTAGGTGCCATTATGATGCATCGTGTCAAAGATCCCCCTCATTAGCGTCTCAATGCTGTGAAGTGACACAATGCAGAAGACGTTACAGTTTATCATGTCAGTTCTTTGTATTATTTAAGAGATAGTGTCAATGGAGGAGAGCGTTTTCTCGAGATAATAGTCTCTTGCTGCTGGATAAGTGCCAAGGTGAAGCTGAGGCATTTATTGAATATAAACGTAGGGGCAAAGCTTCATTTCATTTAGTTTGAGGAGCTTTTCACATACGGCTGTTGTGAACCATGCTCAGGATGATTTTTTTGTACCGAAAAGGATACTTAAAAGCATTACAATGTAGATAACAGTGGAAGCAGCCCAGAGATTTAATAATATGATTATATTTTGCCTGTATACAAAACGGGCTTTAAAGCATGACTTTTGTTCAGTTTGCAGGTGTTAAAAACTGTTGTCTGAACTTCTCTGTATTGTATGTGAATTTTGTGCAGTAAGAGTAGTAGGAAAATGTACTGAGAATTAAAAATGGCTTAACAAAAAGCAGTGTAGTGTTCTGTGTTATCAGCAGATAATATAGCATTAAAGAACTTGTTTCTAAACTGATGATTTCTTAGAAGAGTTGGGTTCAATTCTATGCTTTCCAACCCCTCCCAGGGCTGAGGGAAATGCAGTGTTTACAGTAGCTTTTTCTAAAGCTAAAAATAGATCTGGACATTTTCTGCCATAAACCATGCAGTTAAATAATCCCATCTTCCCTTAGATTAGGACTCTTCAGTGACTTCTTTTGAGAGAGGAGGAGAAGGAGGCATTTATTACATTTCACTTTCTAACTAAATACAGCTTAGGAGGGATGATAGAAATAAAAGATGTCCGTAACTGTCTCTATTTTTTAGTGCCATTTATCTTTCATTCTAGGAGGTACTTTTCATTGACTGTATTTCTACATGGGACTCTTTGCCTTGACATTTCACAACCGATTTGTTTATCAGCACAGTAATTGTGCATCTATTGAAAGTTAGTTCATAACCAGAAGAAATCCCATCGTGTGGTTCTGCTGAGATCAAGACCAACAGTTACCTTACTGCAACCATACAGTGATTCTAGGATAACCCCCTGCTATATGCATATTCTAGTCTGATACTTCTTCTTCCATGTGTGCCTGCAGTCAGATGGAAGAGGTTATATATTATGAACAAGGGGTGCTAGTTATTTCAGCTAGTAAACAGTTATTTTCCTATTTGATATAAGCTTGCTAGTATTTATTTTCTGGGTTACTGCCTTGGACCCTGGTCCTTCAGTGAGATCCTACCAGGTTGCTAGATAAAAAAATTGAAGAAATAGTTACTGTGAGCTAAGTGGCATTCAAGGTGTCTTGCTTCTAACAGGGGTAGAACAAAGCAGTAGTATTTGAATGAAAAGTGCTATTTGGATGTTCTGTAAGATGTGACAAGTCTTCAATTTGGAATTGCAATTTGCAGGAGTATTTCTGATATTCAGTATTAATGTCTTAGCAAAACTTTCTGCTATTTCAAACCCCTCTTTACTCCCTTCCCTACCCTGACTCCCCTGGCGCATTTTTATGGCTTTAATTTAAACGAGTGCTTCTTGATATCTTGTTTACAAAGCTGCCAAAGTGAAAAATACCTGTATTATATGAGGCTTGCAGTTCCAGAGTTATCTCAGCACTACAACACAACATCATTATCCAGTCTGCCCCTTATCACTCGGCTGGTAATACGGACTACCGAGAGACTTGCGCCACTCCTGTTACAGCTTTATATGCTCAGGCTTATTGTGATATCTTGCTCTCCAACTTTGTACAGATCTGCAAACTGGTACAAGCCTGGGACTGTTCTTGAAAGATTAGATTCTTCTTAGTGATTTTTTTTCTTCTTGCATGAATAGGTGAATCTTAGAAAGTAACTTTTTGATTTATTTTACAATTGGATTGTCAGTGGAATAAAAAGTGTGTTGTGAGCTGCTATGGGAAGAGCGTAGCTTTTTGTAGGGCTTGTTGGAACTCTCTGCTGTGTAGCAGCAACAATACACTGTAGGAATTGATGTAGCTGCCCACAAGACTCCAGCTGTCATCGTTACTCTCTGTGTACTTTTTCAATTTCCTTGTGTAAGTACTCATACTCTGCTTCTTAGTAGATACACCTTGCTAACCATGCAAAATCATCATAAAGTAGTCAGAACATTACTTCAGCCTGCTTTTATGATTGTCAGGTTTTCCAACATGATGTTTGCCCATTCAAAGACATAGAATTCCACAAATCTGTTGTAGTTTAGTGGTGCATTACAACAGGATAAGTTCATAACATCCCATTTCTAAGCCGACAGTCTTTCTATAAAATAAACGAAGTAGTGTAGCATGCTAATAGTTTGGGCTGTTACCCGACTTATTTATTCCAACAGATCATAAAACTTCGTGCTCAGACAGAAGGAATTAATATTAGTGAAGAAGCTCTAAATCATTTAGGGGAAATTGGTACCAAGACAACCTTAAGGTAAGTTGAATGCCACTGATTTTTCACTCATATTTTATAAGTATGACTGGAGCTTAAAACACTATAGGATAATTTACTCTTGAAGTGAAACAACTCTCTCCCATACAGTAACATTGTGTTAAGAAGAGTTAACATTACTAGAGGTTAGTAATCCTCCTATTGCCTCATTTAAGAGATGTACAAGCTGTAGGATCTTACAGATTTTTTTATTACTAGAGCTATGTGTTTCCTAATAGGTCTCCCACCCATTCAGTTCACTGGAATGCACTGAATTGTAATTTTTCATCTATGTTTGATCACAGGTATGCTGTGCAACTGCTGACCCCAGCTAATCTGCTTGCCAAGATTAATGGGAAGGACAGCATTGAGAAGGAGCATATTGAAGAAATAAATGAACTTTTCTATGATGCCAAGTCTTCAGCAAAAATCTTGGCTGATCAACAGGAGAAGTACATGAAATAAGCTTACATTAGATGCTTTGAAGTGGCGTTAACCCTTACGCAGGGCTGGCTTAAATAAGAAATGTTAATGGTTTGTCTCTTTTGGGACTGGAAAAATATTTAAATGTTGGACTGCTTTGTCAGGCCAGAATTAAATAGCAAGCGTTCCTATTATATTGTCAATGATAAGATGCTCTATGATATCTTTGTAACAACTTAGTCTCCATTTTATGACTTCCTGTGAAATGAATAGCTCTTGAACCACCAGTGGATTTTAGATTTCATTATGGAAGAGCTCTAACTGAAGCTGATGCTGAAGAACAGTCTATTTTCTTTATGAATATCCTTTTAAGATAGTTTCCTTTTACAGATTATGACTTTTTTTTTTTTTGAATCGAAGTTTGTCTGAAGTGGTTTATAATAAAGTATTTCAAGAATACTGGTAGCTTGCATATGTTTGTCCTGAGTCCTGGCTTTCCTAAAGAAACAGTTGAAATAGGCAAGGTGGGAATCACAATACAAAATGTGAATAAACTGTGACAGAAGAACAGATCTGTAGCAAAGGAAAGAAATAGTCATAAGACCTTTTTAAGGACTTTCTTGGATATTTTGGCCCTTCTAACGCGTTTCTCCTGAAATAACTTATCTTTTCTTTAGGTTTTCTTACAGCAGATTAAACAAATTCCTGTTGTTGTCATAAGCAATGTTTTCCACTATGTTCAATCCTCATTTTCTTGATCAGCCACTATCAAAAAAAAAAATGCAGGCCAGAAGTGTACAGTGTCCACATGGATGAGAGAGTTAGCAGAAAAACAGTGAGAAAAATTAACCTGGTAATTAAGGTTTAAAATTCTGCTCTGCACAGATCTTTATGCATCTTTTTCACGAAGCACATTTCCTTCTTTTATAAGATGTAGATACTTCTAGTTGCCTCGCATCACTCAGAATAAATGCCTTAAAGTTTAGGATCTTGGACAAATCTATGTAACATAAGTGGGTGATCTAAGAAAAAATGCATTTTACTTACTAACCTCACATCCTCTACTATAAACTTCAACGATTTTAAACCATTTCATGTTCATTTGGATTTAATATTGTTTTGATCACATTCTACTATCATGGTCATGTGAAAACCTGTCCCATTCTTCCAGATGAACTTTAGTACTGCCAGCCAGCCCTAGTTATCTGCTGTGCTTCAAATAATCTTTCTAATCCATTCTCTACATTTGTAACTAAACAGCAGTGACAGAGATATTTAATGAATGAATTTTTTTTTTTTGTTAATCTCTGACAATTTTTGGCCAAGGAGCAATCCTGCTTTCAAACCTGAAAGGACCTTTCTCCTACTGACTCCAAATGAACAAAGATGGCAAATACAGCACTAAACCACGTCCCTCAGTGCCGTGTCTCCAGGGAGGTGACTCCACTGCTTCCCTGGGCAGCAGGGAATGCCCTGCTTACATGGTGGCAGAAGACCTGCTGAGACAACGAGGAGTGGACTTTTGCAAGAAAATAAGACCTTAATTATGCATAGGGAAGGGAAATAACAAAAAAAACCCTACAACTTTCCAAACCTTCAACAGCAAAAGTTTTTCCCCCCTCCCCCATTTCGGCTTGTGCTGATGTTTGTACAACAAATAAGCACCTGTGTTGCCTCTGCACTGGTTCTGGAGGGCTCCCCCCAGCATGCCATCTTTAACAGCCATTAAGTGTCTACCAAAGACATAAAGCTGTGATATAAAGGGAAAATCCTTCTACCCTAAATGGTGAGCGAATGTTTATCTAGCCTATTAAGTGACGTCTGGCTGACTTATTGGTGTCAAAGCTTTGCCCATGAAAATAGTCTTTCATATTACTGATAAAAATAGTTCTGCTGAAAGAATCACTACACCACATACAACAGCTACCAATGAAGGATCATAAGAAAAAAAAACAAATACTTATTTGACAGAGCTGCCCCTGGAAGCAGGAAGGGGCATACAGCCCACCAAAGAAGTTTGGGTATTAATATTAAACGTGAAAAGACAAAACATTATTTTAATTTTTTCCCCCTATTTCCCACAAAGGTTGCACTTCTTGCATTAATCTTCTAAGCGAAGTTTTTACGACCGATTGCCTGCACACTATGAGAAGTTTCTCCATCCATTACATGCAGGGAAACGGGCCCTGCTGGGTAGGAAAATATTTGTTACATCTTATCAGGGTGACACATAATCTAACAACAATTACAGCAAGCCCATATTTTGTACTATTTCGGTTTCAACGTGAAAAATAGGTCTAATATTAAACCTGGGGTGGGTGGGGGTTATAGTAACCAGTTGAATATTATAAGCTGTGATTTCCTTCCAGCTGCAGAGCAGTGCTACGCTTAGATCCTGCTCCAAGACCACGGGCACACATAAATCCAGCGTGCTGGGGGCCAAGGCATTGCCTGCCATGAGCCAAGGTTGGAAGAGACCACTAAAATTACCCGGTCCAACCATCAACCCATCACCACCATGCCCACTGATGGAATGACAGAATCATTATAAGGTTGGAAAAGACCACTTAGATCATCTAGCCTGACCATACTCTACCCAGACAGACCTTGAATTGGGGCAGGAAGCAGCAGTTTCAGTGAATCATTCTTGCCCAGTATTGTAGTCCAGAAGCAAACATGAGCTTTGCCTGCTTAACATTTCATATATTTTAAAAGAAAAGACCCAAGTGCTCAGTGACCGTTCTGGGAACTGGCCACAAACTTTGCATCCAGCCCAGGTGACAGCTGCCAATCATGAGCTACTCGTTTGTTCATGGCTACAGCTGGGGGGTTATACTCTGCTAGAGTAGTTCCCCCATTCCATTAAGATGTTTGCAGATGGGACCAAATTGCTCATAATCATCTTAGCAGAATGGTGCTACAGCAGCCAGATCATAAACTGATTTCTTTGATGTGATTAAGGGACAATTTGATCCCATCTGCGAGAGCTATGAACATGCTACAACACATCCGAGCTTTTCCATTGACCATAAATATGATGTAAACATGATCTCAACCCCTTACAATCATTATTAACTTGCAGAAGACCTCTAAGAACACCTACTCCAACCATCCACCTACCACCAACACCACCCACATCCCTCAGAGCCATACCTCTGTGGTTTTTGAACCCCTCCAGGGACAGTGACTCCATCACTCCTTGGGCAGCCTGTTCCCATGCCCAACCACTCTTTACGAGAAGAAATTCTTCCTAATAACTTCAGTTGGTTCCCAGGTTGGACATCTGCTTTTTGCCTTCTCAATGAAGGCAACCACCATTCAGTTTTTGGAAACTGCACAGAACAAAAATCCCCCTTCCCAACACAGTGCCTAACCCACCCTGCTTCCTGCTGATACTGTGGGGTTTAGGATGACGGGCCGCAGAGACCAGCACCCTCTGCTCGTACAGACAAACCCCTTTGATCCAGATTTACTCATAATCCCCGCTTTTATTAGGGTAAAAATAAAAACAGATGCAGATTAGTAAATCAATTGTAGGTACAAGCGAGCAAATAGAATAAGAGAATGGCTGCCAAATACTAATGCTAAAGAATTTGAGCCCAAGGGCTTCGTCAGAGGGAGGGACCAATAACCACAGCACAGGGCTGGGCAGCTGGGAAAGCTGCTGGAAACTGCAGGAGAAAACCACGCTGGGGGACATCACTGCTTATCCCTTGAATTAAAACAGACATAATCCTTAAGTGCAGCAGATACAAACCCGCTGCTCTCCTCTGCGCTGGGAAATGCCGCCCAGGGTTCCCTTCCTGACCCAGCACTGGTGCAATTGCTTGGAGGGGTGATCTCAAAATGGTGGCATCAAGGGATGTGGATGAAGGGGGGGGGGGGGGGGGGAAGAGGCCATGATGGGACAATGTGTGGGTGTGCAGGAGCCCTTGGGGGTCACATGCTGCAGTGCAGGACTGGGTGCTGGTGCAGCCATGGGCATTGGCTCAGCCATTACTATGCTGCCATGGTCTGTGGCTCAGGGATTTGGACTGACACACAGACACCTTCCAAACAGCAGGAGCTGTGAGAGCCTGATGGGTCACACCACGCACCAGTGGGCATTGTGCCTGGCAGGCAAAACTTCTCCTTGGGGAAATGGAGCAGTTGCCACACAGCTCCGAGGAGGACAAGTATGAGGACCAGGTCCAGCTGGATCCAAAACTAGAGTCATAGAGTCATTAGTGTTCAAAAGACCAAGAAGATCATCTAGTCCAACCATCAGCCCATGCCTGTGAGCTCTCTAAGCTACGACCTTCAGTGCCACATCTCTACGGTTCTTAAATATCCCCAGGGACAGTGACTCCACCACTCTCCTTGGCAACCTGTGCCAATGCCCAAGCACTCTTTCTGAAAGGCATTTTTTTTCTAATAACCAACCTGAACCTCCTCTGGCGCAACTTAAGGCCATCATCTCCCACCCTGTCACTGTTACCTGGGAGAAAAGGCCAACCCCCACCTCTCCACAACCTCCTTTCAAGCAGTGATAAGATCTCCCTCAAGCATCCTCTTTTCCAGACTGAACCATCCCAGTTCCCTCAGCCACTCCCCATAAGGACTTGTGCTCTGGACCCTTCACAGCTCTGTTACCCTTCTCTGGACATACTCCAAGGCCTCGATATCTTTTTAGTAGGGAAGGGCCCAATGCTGAACACAGCACTTAAGGTGCAGCCTCACTAGAGCTGAGTACAGAGGGACAATCACCTCCTGCTCCCGCACTATTGCCACATTGCCCAGATCAAGACCTCTGCTGCAGTGAAACTCTTGGGACCTGTAACCTCATTTCCTGGCAAAAGAGCCGTCTGCTCCTCTGCACTCAGTGCAAACCCACTGCACGCATGAGTTGTGCTGGTTTTACCCAAGGGCTGCAGCACACGGGGCTGCGTAGCAGGGGATGAAGGTGGCCCCCAAGGCTGCTCCCAAGTGCTGGAAAAGAGCCCGGGCCCCAAGGAGGAGCACGGCAGGGCCCAGGGCTCACAGCACTCCCCTCCCAACATCACCTCCAGCTTCACTTTGTGATTAATGTTCCTCCAAACTTTCCCCGGCTCCCCACGCTCCCACTTTCCGTCACCCTTCTCATTACCGATGTATCTTTGCATCAGGGGAAAGCGGGAGGAAAAATTGTTCTTTCAGCCTGACAGCTGAGCGAGGGCTATATTATTAAAGGTACCAATCATAGGTGCCGAGCTATCATCGCACGATGAATGCACATGTCAGGAGCCGGGGGGAGCGCGGCGGGACGGCGGCACTCGCGCTCTCTCCGCTTCCCGCGCGTTGGCCACCTCCGCTGGCTGAACTTGGACCCCGCGCGGCGACAATTTCTCCGGCCTCGACAGCACGATTAATTTCTCCTGCCCTCCGCGGGGCCTCCGAGTGCGGTGGAAGTCCAGCTGGCCTGCTGCTGATAAGATGTACCTTTTGATTTGTTTTGTCTTTGATTGCCTTTTCTGTCACCTACAATGGCTGGCCGCCTGGAGACCTCCGCATCGCCTGACGGACGGATCTATTTATCTATAGGCTGCTCCCGGCTGTTCCTCCCCCTCGCTCCCCCCAAGCACCACCTTGTACCGCTGAAGTCCCCGTCTAATAGAAGCCGTGAAGGCTCATCCACCATAAAATACATCTGCCATCCTCCTTCTCGCCAAGATAAAAGCCTGTCAGTGTTACTTTCCAATTCCAGGCAGCTTGATTAATGGTGAAAAGCCACCGCGAGATCGACTTCTGGTTTTTACAAGCGCTGTCAGCCGGCCCAGGGTTATGCGAAACACACGCTCATAGAAAACAAAACAAAATGAGAAAAGGTTGGGTGGGGAGGGTAACCAAATCATATTAGGCTCAAGACTAAATAAAATAGGAACCTGGAGCCATCAAACCCCTGTCAGCCGGGTGCAGAAATATGCTCCGCGGCTCATTGTACCAAGGCAAATTATGGCAATAATAAATCATTGTTGAAGGAAGATTGTTGATAATTTTTTTCCTTTTTTTTTTTTTCCTCTTTTTTTTTTTTTTTTTTTTTGGTTGGTGGCATTCAATAGGGGTGCTGGAACACCTGCCACCGGCCTCGGAGCAGGTTATTAGGCTGTCACTCAGCCTGCAGCACCCACAGCAGGGCTGGAACAAAAAGTCTGGAGAGAGAGAGAGAGAGAGAGAGATATTAAAAAAAATTAATTACACAGTGGATATATTCTCACAAGGGGGGAAAAAAAAAAAAAGGCAGAGGGGGTCAAAAGAATTACAGCACTCTTTGCAATGTTCATTTTTGATAAAGTGTATTTTACAGTAGCCCAGTCTAATAGTGCTTCCACTGCTCTGCTCCATCAGTGGGACGCAGCCACCTCCAGGGCAAAGTACGGCTCTGAGGACAGCAGTGGCAGCATCCCACAGTACAGAGCAGTCTGGAAGAAGTACAGCCCTGAAGAGAAAACAGATCTTCCTGAACCGCCAGTGCTAGGCTTTGAGCAGTCCAGAACAGCACTCTGTGGGGCTCACTCCTATGGAAGGATGAGCAGGGCTGTGAGCACCTTCATTTGGGATCCCAGGAGAGCCACAACATCACTTGAAGAACAGGACTCATCCTACTTGGAGGCATTTTGCACTTCTGACAAAAAAGAAGGATTCAGTGACATCACAGAACCATGAAGTCATTCAAGTTGGAAGGCCATGAGGTCCAACCTCCCTGCAATGAACAGGGAAACCTACAGCTCCATCAGGTGCTCAGAGCCCATCCAGCCTGACCTTGGCTGTCTCCAGGCATGGTGCCTCACCACTCTTACTGTAAAAAAAACTTTTTCATAGCCAATCTAAATCTCCCTCCTTTGATGTGAAACCATTTCCCCTTGCTTTGTCACAACAGACCCTGCGAAAGAGCCTTCCCCTTCTTTCTCCTAGCCTCCCTTTAGGTATATCTCCCCCTTCTCATCTCTGCATCTGCAGAGTGTCCCATCCAAGTGAAGGGGACAGATCCCAGCATCTCTTGGGTAATGAGCTCAGCCTGGGTCACAGGAGAACATGCAGGGACCGGAGGCTGTGCAACAAAATATCTGCTTTCACTACATGAGCAGGGCTCAGCATCACTTCTCCTAAACCGCCAGGGCAAAGCTGGTCAGCAGGTGCTGCACTACTTCTTCCAGCCTTAGAGCAGCTTGTGTTGGAAGGGACCGCAGAGCCCATCCAGCTCCAACCCCTGCCATGGGCTGGTTGCCCCACACCAGCTCCGCCTGCCCAGGGCCTCATCTACCCTGGCCTTGAGCACTGTCAGGGATGGAGTACCCAATGTTAGGAGAAAACTGGAAAGGAAGACTTAATTTCCAGTGACCTCACACAAGTAACTACTTTGTTCATTTGGAAGGGAGATTTGAAAGCCAGCATGCCACATTTGGCCATCTGGGGCGTATGAAGCATGCAGCTCTGCACTGCACGCCCCTCACACTGGGACATGGCTGTGGTACTGCAGCTGCTGCGGAGAAACCACCCACATGGAATTGTATGAGTATCACTCAAACCTTTACATTCACACCTGCAGTCCCATCTCCAGCATCTCACAGGGTAACAGCAGCCAACTCATGTCTTTACATGCAATGCAATTCCATTTCCAGTGTGGTGGATATATTGAATGCAATATGGCAAAAGAAACATTATTTCATAAGTATAATACTCCTTATGCTGCGTAATCATGCTTAATGCAGTTTTCTTTCCATCATTACAAAAGCAAGCAAGACAAAGTTTAGCTCAAGCAATAGATTCGGGAGCATTTCCCTTTTCCTGCTCTCCCCAGCACTCTGCATGTCCTGGAGCTGCATTCAGTTTTCCAGACCACTGACCAGGAGCGATGTGCTCCAGCTCAGTATTAATGAGAGGATCTGGAGCAGCAGCATTATTGAATGGCTGTGACCCGCCTGGACATCTGTATTGCACCAACGTGGGTACAGGTGATGGGCACCAAAGATTAGAGAGGCCGATAACTCCATGTTCCTAAAGGGTCCTGTCCATGGGGATAGATTTTTTCAAAGGGTGAATTCACTTTGTCTAATCCAAGGACCTTCCAGCAGCACTCAGACGTATCACCACCGGTGTTCAGGGGCACTGGACACCCTCCCTGCCATACTATTGGAGGGGAACGGCCCCATCCTGCTCCCCATACCCTCAGCTCTTCCTCCACCACCCTCCTGTGGGGGTCACGAGGGAGAAGTGAAGCTGCCTGGCACAAGGCACAGGGTCTGGTTGGATCTTTGGGTTCTGGTTTGGATCTTTGCTATGCATTTGTGAAACAGATTGCACAGGAAACCTGCAGGCCAGCAGAATGCTATCCAGCATTTGAGATAGCAGATAGCTCACAGAGTGTTATTAATAACAGAAACGCTCAGTGGAGGGAAGCGCCAAAGCCGTAGCAGTGATTCATTACATACTTTGCAGCCCTTTTGTGATTGTTTTTCCCTATGCAAATGCTTCAGAATGTGAACATTAACAAATCCCACTGTGAGAAAAAATGAACTCTAATGGGCAGCCAGAGGGACATTAACCAATAGCCAACTGCTCCAGCCACTTCCCTGTGCCAGTTCTCTGCCAGCAGCTCCTTCCTGTTTCTGTAGGTGCGCAAAACCAACTCCTTTTTGCAGGTCTGCAGGAACTGGGATAGATTGGGTATAAAATCAGATAGATTTTACAATGAAGGCGGTGAAGCACTGGCACAGGCTGCTCAGAGAGTCAGTGGGTTCCCCATCCCTGTAGACACACAAGGTCAGGCTGGTTGGGCTCTGAGCTCCTCCTCCACAGGAGGACAGAGGCACGCAGCAGTGTGACAGCCGTCGGGTTCCTTGAGTCAGCAACAGGCAAAGGCATCATTTCTTCAGCAGCACCTTCTAGAACCCAGCAAGCAGAAATACGCCACCTCTACTCAGGCAGATGACACAGGTTTGAGTTATCTTTTAAGAACCAAGAACACAGAGAAATACTTTTGCCTCCTCCTACAGTAAAGCATTAAATGTGATGAGTTGTGGGCACTTGGAGCTCTGCCTGCTGCTTAACGCACTCTGCGTAGGGAAATGCTCCCTGGAGGAGCACAGATATTCTACAGGGATGAAATTACATCAAGGCTGCGATCTCTCAGCTCTTCTGGTGGAACAAAGAGCAGCACAACCACACTGGCACATGGACAACTTGATTCTCCGACCCCTCTTCTTGCTGCAAGCTGCTTGCTACTGGCTCACTGATTTTAGGATTAAGGACACAACAAAGCACAGCAGTTATTAATTAGCAGCTCCTAGCTATGCAATGAGCTGTGTTAAACTCATGTGATCGGGCTTCATCACTCAACGAGATGAGCCCTATCCTACGTCTGCTTACTTCCACTTCCTGCGCTACTTTGGAAGTGGGAGGCAATGAACAAACTCAAAGCTCAGGACTGAAAATACCCACCTTTAAATGCCTCTTCTGGCTAGGGTTACACAGAGCAAAAGAGGCTGTTCTCTTTCCCAGGCAAGGTGATTGTAGTACCAGAACCAGATTGGAGCACCAGTTCAAATTCCAAGCTCAAGAGCCTTTGATAAACCAAGTCCTTCTCAGAGCACTTCTAACAAACACACGCCTGTCTTAGAAGTTCTACAGCCACAGAAACAGAGGAAACCTCGTATGGGGGAAAGGCAGCACTGGATCAGTTTGGGTTATGGAAGATAAACCAGAATTCAGTTCCTACAGCACGCAGGTACACACAGCTTTCTGTAAGTAGCAAAATACAAAAGCAGATACCTCCACACAAACTTTACCACCACCATCACCACAATACACTCACCGTTGGTCGATGGCAAAACACCAGAGCTCAGGAGCATCCTCATGTACACCCATCTGAGTTAGACACATCACCCCCAACACAACAGCCTCACAGGGACACATCTCCTCCTGGACCACTTCTCCCAGCTGTTCCTTCACCACACCCCTACCCCTTACTCTCAGCAGCTGAGCTCTGCAACCCTAAATCACCCAATAAGTTACACCTGTGCCCAGGGTGCTCCCTTGCTCTAGAGGCATTCCGTGCTGTTCTGCAGCCTTATGAAATCCAACAGCAGCAACGTTTCCCCGTTCTCATGTCGCCAAAAAATAAAAGCTTTTAAGCAGAAATACATCTCATGCTTGTGCATTGATGTTAATCACACACCATGATCTGCTCACTAAGTTTTCTGCTGTCGCTGTTTGAATCAGCCTTTTTCTTTCACAAAGCTTCAAACCACAGATTTACCAAAGCCCTAAGAGCACCACCCAGATAAAGGCTTTTATTTACACGTTTCAAGCTCTCAGGTATTTGCGTTGCTGCAAGGTTGACTGCCAAGCCTCCCGTTTCTCCAACAAGAGCTGTGTAGGCATCCCAACTCTGACCTTGACAGCCCACCGCATGGTGACAGAGCACACCATGTCTGTGCTCATCCAGACTGCAGCCCCTCTGCCAGTTGTTGGGGTATTTCCTTTCTGCTAGGCGCTGCCAGCTTGGCCAGCATCATGCTAGCAATAGCCAGGGATTGTTAGAACCTGGCCCACAGAGGAGCTTCAATTTTAGCCGATCCGTGCAGTCGCAGGCTATAAAGCAGCAGCTTACAGTCCTGCTGACTAATTAGGTCCCCAGCTTAGAATATTGATTTTGGTTTTAAATGCTACTTTTCTTGCTTTCTTTCCAATCTCATTGACTGTCACAGTCTAGGCTAAATTGTAGAGCGATATTCAGCAGTGATGTGGCTATCTCAGCAGCCACCTCTGTCACTGAGCAGGCTTGAGAAACAATAGACTGTATTCTAACTAATATAAACACCATAAAAGGAGATCATTTTTGCATTTCAGCTTCAAGCTCCTTCAATCCTGGCCCCGATTCTAGAACCTAGAAATAATAGTGAACTCTTTCCCCAACTTTTTACATTGCAGGACACCTATCAGCGTAGCAGCAAAGGAAAAACGACCCCACACGCATTCGGCACAGATTTAATACACATTTTGCTGCTCTCTTCCAAATTGCGAACCTTGACTCGCAGTGTAACATTGCCACCAGGCGGGCAAATGCTCCCCTGTGCAGTGCCAGCACCCGTCCTTCGGCGAGGCTTGGTGGGGCTGCACAGCCCTGAGCCCCCCTAACAAGCAGGCATTGTTTGAACACCTGCACGTCTCCCTGTGCAGCTGGGAAGGTGCCAGCAACGCTGCTGGCCGCAGTTCAAGCTGTGACCTTTCGAGGCAGGAAGCAGGGGAAGGCTGGGGTTTCATGTCAGAAAGCTGGCAGTGGGAGCAGCCAGAGGAACCGAGACAGCAGGCCATCCAACCACACATCAAACAGAAGTTTCAGAGCTGTCACTGCTCTCCCTCCCCGCAGATTCTCTCTGAAAATGCTCTTCTTTACAGGGGGAGAAGGACCTGCAGCCATCGTTCTGGGGAGCAATGGGAACGCTCAGCGGGCACATAGGGATACCTGAGATTTGGCATTCCAGGGAGCGAGGGTCGATGAGTTTCAGTATTCCAGGCAGCACAGGGCAACTGAGGGCCTGTCGCTTGTGTCACGCCATGCCAGTAACAGCCTTACAAAAACCTGCGTGAAGGTCCCCAAAGCTGGAATAAAACTCAAGGCCACCTAAGGCTTCATGTTCTTTGCTGCAATGGAGAACAATCAGGAAAAGCAGTTACTGCCACTCTGCTTCCTCTTTTACCAAAAGCTCATTGCTAAATCTATTCCACAAACAACCTTTTATTTACAGCATAGGGCAGGGTTATCCCAGTGGAAATCAAGGGAGCACAGTAATGAAGCACTCCACAAAGCAAAGCAACGACCATTATAGCTGTGAAAAAAGTCCTTTTGGCTGCAAAATCCCACATCTCAGTTTTGAAGTTGGTGAAACAATGGAATCTTTTTCTGTCTCAAAACGACATGGACACGGAGACAAGGCCTTAGGAATACATGAACTGCTAAATAAACTGGGAGGCTTCTACAGCTTCCTGAATAGCAGTGGGTTATCAAGCACTCACTGCTTACATGGACTCAGCAACGCAAGAGGAGCAGCTGTGCAAGGATTTCCACTGGAAATACTACCATCCCAAAGAGGACCTCAAGCACTGCCTCATGTTGGTATTTCAAGTAAGTGCCCTGTGCATGACTCCTCTCTATATAACTCCAATTACTTGGGTTGATGCATATGATTACATAACACTCCTGCAGCAATGACAGTTATTACTAATGCAAGTTTCTTGGAGATGACTTTATAAAAATGACCAGAATCTGAGCCAAGGCTCCTGCAAAGGATATTTAAATAAATTAGCTTTTAAAGAACTTGGGCAGATTGTTCTCAGTTGGCTAAAAAGCATCGGGACATCACTGCTCCAATTAGCACCCTATTACTTTAAGTACGACAGTTACAACAGAAGACAAGCACTGTTACAAAAGCTGTTTTTGTTGAACCCATGCATGACTTCACTTTCCCGCTATTCACTTGTGCAGCACCTTTTGAAATGCAACGCTTGTGGAACAGGAAAGCCCAGAGGAAGGGCTAAGGCACTGTGATTTTAGCAAGCTCATTCTTGAAAGGTCTTGGAGCAAAAACCACTTTTTTGTTTTACACTCTGAACAGCTGTTCTGAGAGGGACCCCTTTTTCCAGTATTTTGGGCAGGTAACAGTATTCCACAATCGTCAGGATCGTGGCATTCAAAGCACCAGAACAAGCATTAGCTCCAAAGATGTACTTTATTTCATTATAAAGCAGATTGTTTAGGCATTGTTCTGTGAACACCCACTGTATGATCAGCAGGTCCCGCTCCCAGGACACAGCTGCTCAATAACAAAGACTTCAGCACTGGACAACAAAAATACAGATGCATAGAACAAATGCTGCTCAGACACTCAGGAGCTGATGGCCTAAACAGCAACCAGTGAAAACGGATGATATGGTCAAAAATACACATCCAGCTCCAGCCCAGCCAGAACTGCACATCCAGAAGTTGAGTCCTTTTTATTACAAATTAAAAAAAGGAGAAAATATCACATTGGAATTCTCTGAAAACCAACCAAAAAATTCCCAAAAAGAACCATGCCATTCTCCTTCCCTCTCCAGTCAGTCACTTTTAACTGTCCCTGATTTCACACCAAAATCACACCATGGCATGCCCGTACTTTATATAAAAAAACAAACAGGAAAATGACAGAAAGTAGTGTGAATCAACAGTGAACAGCTGGCAGTGAACATTTCAGATGCTTTATCCCAATCCTTTTGTTCATTTTCCCCATTGTGATCCTTTCCCCAAGGCTTTCACTTTTACAGACAGGTGTATTTCATTCTGAATTTACAGAATTCTCATGCATTTGGTATTTGAGCTCAGTGCATTAACAAGGGCTTCTGGATGTCATCTGTGCTTCTTGGGAATGTAAGGGTCCCATCACTCTGAGCAGAAGTCATACACTGCTGACACAACATGCACAAATGCACACAAGGCATGGCGAAACCGTGTACAGAAACATCCCAACATCACAGCTTGTAATTCTGGTTTCCATGTCATCCAATACCGACTGCAACAAGATTTACAAGAGCCATACCATCACAGATATTTGGTCCTAGGCACCTAATTAGTACAGACAATTTAAATGGAAAATTAAGGATTATTCTGGTCCATTAAAGCCTTTTACTGTAAGTTCTCCATTTCGAAGATATGATGGTAGAAAAACAGGGGTCCCAACACCTTCTGTAGAAGTACTTTTCAGTGCACCATTCAGGTTAACACAATGATATGATGGAAAAGCCTCCTCCGCATGACTCTAAGAGTTAATTGATAAGGGTCTCATATCTACAACTGGATACAAGAATTCTAGGAAAAAAGACCATCTTTTCACACTCCTTTGTATGAGCGTGACTCAAAATTCTCCAGATATGTAGATATAGTCAGGCAACATCCTGATAACTGTAAGACCAGAATTTTTAAAAACGATGAACCCTACCTTTAGAAAAGGCTACAAGCAGATCTGCATCTGAGTTTCCGTAACACGTATTTTCTTTCAGTTAGCATCAGAACTAGAAGTACTAGAGCTAATGGCAAGGAGATCTAACTAAAAGGTTCTTACAAAGATGTCACACTACCAAGTTTCAAAGGTGCCACTCCTTAGGCACAGATGCTGGCACAGTCTCAACTGACCTGAGTTTTCTGCTTACAGAGAAGAGTGATGGGAAAAAAAACACATCCTCTTACCAAACCTTGACAAACCTCAAGTCAATATTTGAGATCTGTCAAGGTCCAGCTCAGTAATTACAAGACATTTGGAATTAGAGTTGCTATTTAGAGTGAAAAGCAGCAACTGCCTCCCAAATCTGCCATATTTGAACAAAAATACATCACAAAACTGAACATATTAAACACTGTTTGTGCTTACAATTGTAGTTACGGAACTCAAGCATTAGGGGGAGAGGTTTTTCCTCACTACTACTGCAATGGAGCTGCAAAAAAAATAAAATGGGGAAAAAAAAACCTTCCAAACATTCAACCCTACCCAGAGTTATTAAAACCTGTAAAGGTTTCAGGTTTACTAATTTTTTAGAAGGGAAAAAAAAATCAAGAGTCATTGAACTAAATCCAATTCAAAAAGCTGATTCTCCTAACATATATTTAAGAAAATTTTCATTTAAAAATTGTGCACATTTTTCCCCAGTAATTTATAAAATGCAAACAATATGCTAGAAAAGTTTGAACATAAGGAAATGTGCTTTGGAAACATTAAAAGATGTGTTCCTATAGAATGACATTATCAAGTTTACGTTACTTCTTCGCATCTGGATACTTTAGAGAGTGCTGTTCCCTTCTCTCCTGGGTCCATGAGAAGCTAGGTTTAGAAAAGAAGAGCTCCCATACTGCCAACTTCACTCTGTTCTTTTACAAATATTTCAAAGTACTGATAAATGATGGTGACGGCCAGCAAGATTCCAGTTCCAGACCCGATTGCCCCAAGGAAGTCTGCCAACACAGAGAGGGCACCAATACAGAGGCCACCAAATGCAGCAGCTGTAGGAATGTACCTGTAAGACAAGGTGTGAATACAAAAGGTACTATTAGAATTTGCTCGGGATTATGGTAAATGTAATAGGATTATCACTGTATGGGAACCATGGAATGTATCTAAATCAAGGAGATGGGTGTTTCCTAGGAAGCCAGTCCCACTGAGAAAAAATGACAACACAGATACCCTAAACCATGCTACCATACTCTCTTCTGGTATAGGTCTACTAATCCAAGAGAAGGGTTGTGCACTAGGACCAGTACACCAGGTAAGGAAAGAAAACTCAGCCTGAATGGAAAGAATAAAAAAAAATGTGCTGAGAAGGCATTTCAGTCTACCAGGTAATTAAACATTTGTTAATGAGTATTAGATCTTCAAGACATTTGCAGGTGATTGAAATCTAAAGTTGCAGTAATACTCCCATAACACGATTCATCTAGAGATCAGTCTCTGCTTGCCTCTACATCTACTGGATTTAAGTAGCTGCTAATTTTAGAAAGGAGTACATAAAAAACAGTACTCTTAAGATATATGAACAATCTTAAAATGTTGTTCATACTATACTTAAAACTGATACTTCCACCCTCATTGCTAGCTTCCCTATAAACGTTGACATAAGGTAAAATAAAACAAGAAAATGAAAGCTCTGGAATTCAAGCATATTTTCTACATGCAAGACAACAACTTCCTGCTGTGCAAATCCAGCTATTAATGAGAAGCAGTGCTCCGTGCCCATAGCACTAAAGCTTGAGGAACAGCCATGCACTAGGGTCCAGAAAATGTCAGTTTAAGTAAAGTTCACAATGTGTTCTCCCATACTTTGCATAAGCAAATTGTGAAGGGCATAGCTCACCTGTTTAGTTCATGTACCATTGAAGTTTCTCTGTGGCCTCGCATTACCATTTGCTGTTCTTTCAACTGTTTGGCAACCTGCATTGAAGAAAAGAAAGGAGTTAAGTCAGGTTACTACTATTAGCCAAGTCCACAGAATCTAACACTTTGGGAAACCAGAGCAAGGCATTTCAGCGAGTTATGGGGTTTTTTTCATGTTTTATTTTTACACTGTTCATCTGACTTAAGAACAGCCAGTATTTTAACTTGAGATAATCCAGACTGCAGTCAGAAGCAATTCTCCATACTGTCAATTATGCAAAGATTCTTGAATAGTTCTAGTCCTACTGAGAAAACAAAAACACAGAAACCAGTGGCTGCCCCTGTTACAGTATTACTGTTCCCATATTTCATACAATGCCTGTTTTAGCACCAACTCCCTACTCCCTCCTGGTTAGGGTTCAGTTGATGTTGTTAAAACCATCTTATGAAGTTTGCATTCCAACAGTTTCCCACATTCAGCTGGGCTATTTGTGAGACTGTATCAGAAGGGAAATGACTGAGAAAGGATCCCTTCTCGGAACAATACTCTTACATGGTATTTTTGCAAGTGGATGGGATTACAACTGAGCCCTGTTAACATCTAACTACTGATAGGAACTGAAACTCTTGTAGGTGAGCTTCTAAAGCTGCAATTACCCAATTAAATGTACTTCCAGATGATCAAGCTACCAGTTTTCCACAATACTGTGAATGTATACATAAGTAATGGTTTGTCAATTTTTATTTTTGACCTTGTTTACATCAGCTTTTCTTCAGTATCAGGAAAGTATACTGAAGTGTTACAAGTTGTAGCTCCATTTATTCTGGAGGAAAAATCTATCTATAAATGGATGCAAGTGCCTCCCTGCAGGACAGCAAGCAGCCAGATGGAAACCCAAAATGAGCATTCGTGCTGTTAACTCACCATGCAACTATTACATATTTGTTAAAGAATGGATTAAACCATTCCACATGTCTGTCAAACTTCATTTCCTGCCCCAAAACCATACAATACAAATATACCACAATGACAACTATTTTCCATCTTGTTTTCCAATTTCAATTGGAGAATTACAGAGTTACTCAATATCAAATATCTTGGAGCAAACGGAAATTTAAGAAGCCATACATACATTAATGCACTGAACTGTATTCTCAGTTCTCAGATCTTTTAAGTTAAAAATAAAAACTTCTTGTTAATATTCCTTTAAAATAAACTATAAGCTCTTTATGCCAGAAATGGATACTTAAGTTTTACCTGCAGGTTCTTAAGTGGCAACTGCCTTGTACACACTGCAATTGTGATTTGGTACTAAAAGCTCGAGTGTTACCTGATCTTTCCTCACACTCAGATTTCATGTAGCAGTCTTAGAAGTTTCCTAATGCCAACAGAAAAACCCTATATGTCTTTTGTTATTGTCACTACTTTCAAAAAAAGCAGTAAAGAGAGCAAAAATAAATAAGTAAAAAGTTTCATTTTGTCCTCACTCTTCCCAGTTATTTTTTTTTAAAGCTCTTTCTAATCCAAAAATCAAAATCACTACTTATACAAGTGATAAAAATCACTGTGAAGATCACCAGCTTAACAGTAATTAAAAAAAACTCAGTATGTATATCTTGCAACAGACCTGCTGTTTTTAAATCAAGATATCAGTTATTGTTTTAACCTTACATCTTTGGCAGACGAGCCAGAAACTTCAATCCATGTTTTAGAAAAGAAAGCACAGGAACCCAACATAAACACAATATAAACAACTGCATGGACAGGATCTTCTAACACTGATGAAAAGGATTCTGGAGGTGACAGATAATAACAAAGTCCACCAACAGGATAAGCACGAGCAGGGCCTCCAGCTGAAGTGTCCTACAAAAAAGGAAGCAATTAGTCATTGCCATTTTTCAGCCATAAAGCGAATCCTGGGTTTAATGTCCCACCTTTACATCACTGTATTTCATTATCCTTACAGAAGCATACAATGACTCAACTTTACTATCATAAGCAGTTTCTAGTGTGGAAATGGAATACAATAAGGAACAGTAAGAACCCCTAGGACAGTAAAGAATTGTGAAAATTAAATGAAGAATTAAATGAAGATTCAACATCTACAGCAAGTCTCACACACCGTCATCAATTTAACAAACTACTAATCTAGAAGCTTCAGCATACCCAACCATAAAAATGTGCCTCTGTGTTTAGGGAGACCTCTCTCCAAGTAGACTTGTTAATGGCACTCCTACAGTGCTGTATGTAAGATTACAAGGAATACTCACAGACCAAGTGCCCAGCAGGCTAACCAGTAAGTTCCCACTGAAGCGTGCAGAAAGCATCTGGGAGATGACATACAAGTTTGACACCAGGGCAGACTGAAGAATAATGGGAATGTTTGAAGTATAGAACAACTTGATTGGGTAAGTGTTGTACTGGCCACGGTAGCGAGCAGATTTAATAGGAAGATCCACTCTGAAACCCTGAAAAATTTCCAAAAGAGATAAGTCCCTTATTATAACTTGACAGCATGAACCCATGCTACAGCTCATGAATTTAAAGGGTCTGGCCTCGACAACAACAGAAAATGAACATGCAATCGTTTTTTGAAAGCATGTCACTTCCTTTAAAAGGAAGCAAATTACACATCTATTTCATAGAAACAGCTTAATAGCTCTCTTTATTCCAACTGACCTGGAAATAAATTACAATCGCAAACACGAAGATGGTGGCAATCAGATTCATGAGGTTAGGGAGATTCTGACGGTAAAAGGCCTCACGAAGAGCTCTGACTTTGTCTGTACGAGTAGCCAGAAGATGAAACAGAGCAATGATGGCACCCTCAAATTCCATGCCTTGGGTAGAAAAAGAAAAAAAAAAAAATCAACTTAAGCCAAGTTAAGCATGATAACTTATCTTTAAATTTCTGTGCTTTTACAAATTAGTCTTTAAAGTTCAGTGCTTTGTCCAATTAGGCATTCTTCTACAGTGCAGGACTCATGACAGAATTACTTCCCTCCTTTTTCATATTAAGGGCACATTCAGAAACCCCCCTGTATGAAACTAGAAACTCATCACAACCCAAACGGAATATATTTACTATCTCCAGAGGCACAAAATTATTTTTAAAGTTTTGTGGTTTTTTTTTTTAATTACTTGGGAGTTACAAGGGAGACAACATTCCTGGCATCATTTGTGGTCAGACATTGGCTACTGTTTGAATTTAAAAAATGCAATTACTTCATTTAAGTTTTCTAGTATACATCAGCAACGTGATTGCCTCCTATCAGGTTTGGAGAATAAGGGGTTTGGAGCAAAGAGTAGAACAAGGAACAGAAAGGAACAGCTGGTATTTGTCAGTAGGCTGGGCAGCAGCTGCAATACAACAGCAGTCATCCCTATCAAGTTTTATGGAGGCACTGGAGTTTTATGTATGACACTGGAGTTCAGGATTAGAAACTGGTCTTTTTTTACTTTAAGAGATCATTGTACTATTCTATAAGAGAATGTAAAGAGTCAGAATTTTAGAAAGCTATGGGGAGAAGTTGCTGTGTTTATGTCCCATATGAGAAAATAATGAAGTTCTGATGCAAGTCTTACCTCGTCCTGTGTTCACCGTGGTGGGGCTGAATGCCTTCCACACAATAGTCTCACAGATATTGGTGGCAATGAAGAGAGAGATGCCAGAACCGAGACCATATCCTTTCTGCAGGAGCTCATCCAAGAGCAGAACTATCAACCCAGCAACAAAAAGCTACAGTAAAAACAAACAGGAGCATTACTCACATTCCTTTTTATTTTTTGTTAAAAAAAAATTAATTCCTTTTAAAGATTAGACTACATATGAGAAAGCAAGCGCACTGGTATCTCTTCTGTGCATGTGGGTAACGAGAGAATCCATAACACTGATTTTCTTGACCCTTTCAAAGTACAAAAAAGGAGAAGAGTAAAAATTACCTGAATTGTGATAAGCAAGCAGATACCGGCGCCCATCTCAGATGGGTCTCCATACATTCCAGTCATTACATAGACAATAGACTGCCCGATGGTAATGATCATTCCAAACACTGAAGAATACAAAAACAATTACGTATTTATTCAGAAGATTCATGTTCTGGACAATTAGACAAACATCACTCCTTTGTGGAAGTTAGGAAGAAATACATAAGTCACAGAACATTCAAGAGCAGGTTAAGTTTGTTCTCTGAAATCTAGCACTGAAAATACAAATAGACTTCAGAAACAAAGACTTAAAAATAAGTATTCTTAGTTACTGAAGATGTCTTTAATACTGAAAATTGAGGACGTTAGGACATTACTTTAGTTATGATCCTTTCTTTTCAGTAAACAAATCAGTAAGAGCTTTGGTGCCGCACATTTGAGAATACTTGAATTTCTCTAAAAGCCACTCATCCCATATGATCCTAAAGAACCATGCTTGAAAGTGTAAGGTAACAACTACTACAACTAACATCTTCATAGATACTAACTTTTTTAGATGAACACCACCCAACATAATTCAAGCTATGGGTCCCCAAAACATTGCTTAGTTTATTTGATGAGATTGCTGTACAAATGACAGGTTTTCTTTTACAAACCTATCTGAAGCTGAATGCTAACAAGCCAAAGAACAGCCAGTAAGGCTGCTGAAAGAGACATCTGTAGCACAGCATGAACACATAGCATGACAGAAGTCCGTAGCCTGTAATGAACACTGGAGACCAATGCAAGTTTTAAACATCCTGTTGTTAATGTTAGACTCCAAATCACCCTAACTTGGCATTTAGCACCAGCTGCTACTTACACTTCTGTGCTCCGTTGAATAGAGCTCTGTCCTTTGGGGTGTCACCAACTTCTATGATCTTGGCACCTGCCAAGAGCTGCATGATGAGCCCAGAAGTGACAATAGGGGAAATGCCCAGCTCCATCAACGTACCTGCCAGACACAGAAAGCACAGTGACCCTCAGAGGTGTATGGGTACGGCGCACACCAGCACTTTCTTTCCAAGTTTGACTTTCTACCCCTTGCATGACAGAGATGACACAGAACTCCAAATATCCACATGTGTATGAGGTTTCCATGGTAACAGAAGCTTGTTAAGTTGGTTTAATAAGTAATGCAATACTTCTCAGTACCTTAAGAATCACATTTGCTGGAAAAGACTTTTGGTGTTGGGAACAGCCTTTCTGCATACAAGACAAGGTAGGAATTTGCTTTGTCTTTGACAATCATCAGTAACTTCATTATCCATTTACAAACAAAAAGCCCAAACTTTTTTCAGGAGTTCTGTTTAAGCACTCTAAGTTGAGTGCTTAAAACAATCACCTCACAATTCTTCATTTATACCTACATTAAAAACTTTCTATGATAAACTGAAATAAAACAATCACAGACTTCAATCTTTGGTGAGGCAGACTCAAAGACATGATCCAGAAAAACAGAACACAAGCAAATACAGCTGCAGTATGACTGAAATAGCTTGGAAAGTACACAAAATCCTGTACCAGCAGCAGTGCTGGAACTATTTCTCCCCAACCTTTTTCTCACAAAATGCTCCCTCTTTTTGGCAAGGAATAGATTGCAGCCAGCTACAAAGCCATTTTGCCCATGAAAGTGTGCCTTTCCAATCCTACACTAACATATATATATATTTTTAGATGTATATAATATAGGTATATATAGATAGATTTTTAAGAATAGGTAAGATTACTTTTTCCTCTGTGTTCCACTTCCCATTTCAATAAAATAAAGCACAAGTTAAAAACGAATTTGAAAACATTTTCTTCCATGTTACAAACATTTTCTCTTGGAAGACTGACCATACCTCTATTAGAAGCCAAAATCACTCTCATCCAGTAGAATGGATCTGCTGAGTCTGATGACATTATGCCAAATAAGGGAATCTGAATATCCAACCAAGAGAAGAAAATAGCTTTTAATTACAGACTTTATAACATCCATTCACCATCTTAGTTCTTCCTTAAAAACACAGGAAAGAAGCATACCTGACAACATACTAAGAAGATGAAGAGTGTGATAGCTGTCCATAGTACCTTTTCCTTAAACTGAATCTAAAGGAAAAACAAAACGACACACTGAAGAGGATAAAGATATCAGTACAGCAAGATCTAGTCAACCAGTAAACTTTCACACTGATATACTGCAGTGCATTTTATTTTCTTCTGAAGGAACAAAGCATACTGAACAAAATAATCCCCTTTCATCCCTTCTGCACTGCATGCAGCCAAATCTTTACTGAACCTTTAATCCAAATAAGCAAGGCTGTGTAAGTTAAAGGTAGTTCTAGCACTTCCACAGAAATGTGTCCTTTGCCATTCTCTCTACAATGCCAAGCATCTTATATTGCACAAATATAAACTTCTGAATGAAACTTCACCAACTTACCTTCCGTTCTGGCTTCTGGATTTCAGGCAGGATAACACAAAAGGGCTTGATTACTTCAAGAAATTTTACTGAAAGGAAATTAGTTAAAAGACAAAGTAAATACACAGAAAGAACATCAGGAGAAGCTCAAATAAAATTAAATGCTGTATTTAATTAAAAAGTTGCCCTTTGTTTGTTTTTGTTTTTAATGCTCATGCAGAGGCACGCAGAAAAGATAAGTAGAATATGGAGTGGAAACAGGGAAGAACAAAAAAGAAAGAACAACTCAAGAGCCTTCCGCTTTTTATGAGTAGGTTGGCAGCATAGAAAACCTACTGCTGTTTTGCACACGTTTATGCCTTCATAACTTAGTTTCATAACACTTCTCAAGTACCAATATTTATGAAATACAACACTCAAGATAGGTTAAAATCACTGGTTGCCTTCAGGCCATATAGCTCAAGAGCTCCTACTCAGTGTCCACACACACAGTGTTCTACTTCAAATCACTGTACAGAACTGCTCCTGCAGTGATCTCCCCCTCATCGCAAGGACACATTTCCCTATCAGAAACGTCAAAGCTGCCTCAGTTTTAGGGAAAACAAACAAACAAACAGCAAAACAACCACACACAAAACAGGAAGGTGTGCAAAGTCACACAATGGCCACAATCACACGTAACTGATTTTGAACGGAGTTAATGCTGAACTTCCCGAGGCCAGGCTCAGACTGCACGTGCATCTGGGGATGAATCTTTAGGACTGAGACGACGCGGCAGAACTGAAACCCCTGGCGGCTGCCCACTTCCATACGGAAGGCAGCACTTTCATAACGCGTTAAGACTAACCCACAAAAAACTGCTTCAGCACACATCATTAGTCGTGCTTTCAATGCCCTGACCAAGCTGTAGGAGAGGCTGGCAGCTATGAGAACACGACGCTTTTCAGAAGGCTGCTCCTCCCTTCCAGGAGGAAGTTGCCGTGCCCAGCAAACAAGTATTTCACTCAAAAAAAGAACGGCAGAAGGAGCCTCCGGTGCTGAGGAAGGAGCCTCCAGTGCTGAGGAAGGAGCCTCCAGTGCT
>JAPSGF010000126.1:617975-796447 GCA_035772895.1 Perdix hodgsoniae
GAGCCTCCAGTGCTGAGGAAGGAGCCTCCAGTGCTGAGGAAGGAGCCGGCCCGCACTACGAGGCCAGGCCGCAGAGGGAGCGCGCAGGCCGGGGCTCCGGCGGGCTCGGGCAGAGCGGCACCCCGTCCGCGCGGCACCCCGCCCGCCCCCAACACCCGCACAGAGCTCAGCCCGCAGCGGACACCCCAATACTCACTCCCCATGGCGGCCGGGGACGGGAGCGCTGAGCGCTGCGGCGGCTGCCCGGGATGGACACGTCAGGACTGAGCCGGGCCGCCCCCTGCCCTTCCGCTTCCGCTTCCTGCCACGCGCCGCTGCCCGCACCGCGCAGGCGCCGTTCTCTTCCCCCGCGCCGGCCAATCGCCTACAACTCCCAGCATGCACCGCTGTCACAGCCTGCCGCGCCCGCCGGGAAATACTGATGTGTATTGGCTCCACGTGGGTGAAGGCAACCAATCGGGAGGCCTGGGAGTTGTAGTCAGCTCCCCTGGCCGCCATCTTGTCGTGTCGTCTTAAAGTCACGGAGCCCAGCCGTCGGCGCCGTGCCCTCTGACCACGTCCCTCAGTGCCACAGCTCTCCTTTTCGTGTCTTGTGAAATAGAAAGCACTGGTAAAAAGGTGCAGCACTGTGCCTTGTGCTAGAAAGTGCCGACATGTAGCCTGTGTTCGTATCACGGAATGGCCAGGGTTGGAAGGGACCTGAAGGATCATGAATCTCCAAGCCCCTAACGCCCCCAGCTCCAGCAAGTGAAAAGTAGTCCCGTGGGCTTCTTGCTGAAGGCTTTTTTAAGAGTAATACAACGTCCTGTCTGCTTTCCAGGCATTTAGAGAGGGACTTATTGCTGCCCTGAAAGCTGAAGGTAAACAGAAGTTGGAGGAAAGCAAATGGAGGCAGTGATACAAGGGAATTACTCAGCGTAAAGACTGTGAAATCCACTGTGGTTTCCACAGATCTCCTTGTTCTTTTCTAGGCACTTAGCTATAGTTTGATGAGTCAGTCCCTTATTTCCTGATAATAACTTTTAAATTAGCAGACCTGATTTCCACTTCCTGATAGGTGGTGTTTGTTTTTTTTTTTTCTTCTCCTTTTTGTTCATTTATTGTAATGGATGTTGTATCTGCCTGCCTCAAGTCTTCTGAAACTGTGCATCTCTTCTAAGAGTTATCAAAGACATCCACAGATGGCACTGAGACTGCTGTAGTCAGCCCTTGTCCAGTGGAGCTTGCTTTAAAATTCCCAATTTATTTAGGATGGTTTTTACCCATTCATTTCCAATTATTGAGTAAGCAACTGTTTTTCAAATTACACCCTCTTAGGCAGAGTTTACTTCATGAGATCTTTCTGGCTTATTAACATAGGGATTGACACCATTTTCCAAAGTC
Organism: Perdix hodgsoniae; assembly: GCA_035772895.1. NCBI lineage: Eukaryota > Metazoa > Chordata > Aves > Galliformes > Phasianidae > Perdix > Perdix hodgsoniae. The sequence goes on from JAPSGF010000126.1 coordinate 619,359, forward strand.
AAGTGGTGGAAGAGAAAGGAGAATTAGCGGTAATTTTGCGGAAGTCTGAACAAGGAAACAACAACAGGGATTAAAGATAGAAGCAAACAATGGCATGCCAGAATTTTGTGGAATTTATTAAAACATGGGAAACTGCTGTGAGAGGTGCTGATAACATCACTATGCCAGATCATGGTTAGGTTAGAAAGGATAACATGGCTTTATTCTTATTTAAACAGCTCTCTGCTTCTAGCCACTTAGAAGTCAGGTGAGTAGGTCACTGTCTAGACTCCATGCTCAGTGGAGATGCTGATGAGCACCTCTGGAGGAATGTTGACTCCACTTATCTTATACATCTGTGTAAGGTGTCTTCTCTAAGATGTTATCTCTGAATCAAGCTTGGGCATTTTTGAGAGACTCTGTGTGGAAGCTTGTCAATCTACTGTTTCTATTGTAATTGTTCTTTTGACAAACAGATAGTGTCAGTCTCTGGGGCCTCAGTCTATTTCTCCTCCATGGTGATAAGTCTATCCTTAAAAGATGGCTTCCCAGGATATAAAGTCACACTTGTTCTTTATGCTATGGTGTTATTTTTTTTTTATCTGTGACATACAGATAGGTTAAATAAAGGGATGTTATTCTTCACAAGGCCCATCTGTTAGGCATATGGATTTCCTGTTGTTATTTAAAATAATTTAATGCAATAATGTAATTTGATATTAGATGAAAACAAACCTTATAAAGAGTTATCTACTTAGATATGAAAGCTGAAAATTCAGTAGTTTTTGCTTACCTATCTCTGTTGTCCATTCTAAATCTGAAAAACTTCACATTTGGGGAGATGAAAATACAGTACTACTGCTGAATTTGCCACTGAAGTTCAATTATGGAAATAAATGGTTTATGAAAGCTAGCTTCCTTAGAAATATACAGTGAAAAGCCTCTTTTTTTGCCAACTGAAATTAAAAAAAAAAAGAGAGAGAGAATTCAGGGTCGGCTGCTTTGTGTCATCAGCTGTCACTCTGCAGAACAGAAGAGTAAAAGAAACTGAAGATACAGTTGTTGGGGAATTATTTTGGTGACGCCGTGTGAGACACAGGGTCAAGTTTCAGCTTACTATGACTCCCCGACTTCAGTTTATCTTGGGATCTATTTTGGTAGGCAGTCACACTTTGAGTGACAAAAGTGGCATTTGTAAAAGTAGGGTTGATTTTCACAGTTTTGGAATAGTAGCGACTGCTACAAGAGGACTCAGTTCAGTACAGCGACAGCTGGTACAACTGGAATAACGATGATGAGGCTGGCATATAATAAATAAATAGCTCTTTAAAAAAAAAGCAGTATCTGAGAAGCAGATATAGGTATTAAACAACTTATTTTCATGCCTCGATTTCTTTGAACCAAATCAATTCCTCTGTTGTAACCTAAGTAATCCTGCTTTGAAAATAGTGTAATTTAGGGCCATTAAAATCATTAATATTCACTTAGTGGCTTTAAATTTTGTTAGCCAATGTGTTCCACTGTTTCACACTGTGCAAATCTTTAGCATTTGCTGCAAAATTATATATCTCAATATACCTCTATTACATTAGTGCAAAATTGACATTTAATTACTGCTTTTGAAATGTCTACACTCCATAGTTACTGACTACAGATGCTGGACCCAATTGTGCTGAGTTGTACCCTGATGCAAACAACAAAGGCTGTATGATTGCTTCAACAGTGAGAGGTAGAAAGCAGAAAACAGAAGGGGAGAGTAGAAGTGAAAAAAAAGGAGCTTAAATGAATTTCTCACTGCATCCAAACAGCTCAGTTTAGTTGCAGTAGCACCGCTTACACAAACTGTCCACAAGCTGTTTGAAGAGGTCAAATTCTTCACATCTGTGACGTGCTCACACTCTGTTCCCACTTTGCCACTTGTTATCTGTGTGACAAAGCTTTCACGCTGCGTTGAATAAAGACCTTTTTTACCAAAGAAGCTAAAAGAAACTCTCTTAAGCTGTTGTTACAGCATGTCCCAGGATCTCTGGAGGAAAATGAAATCTGTTTGTTCCTACACGTTTGTGTGCATACACACACACATACCGGGACATGCACCTTACAGAATGGTGCTAGTTAACAGATGCAGCATTGGGCTGCAAGAGGTACCAATAGAGCTTTGTGTACAGGTCTGTTTAACAGCCATATTCATATGCAGGCACTGATACTTGATGTACAAACCAGCAGTAGTCTGTTTAACCACAAGGTGGAAGAACTGCTTTACTTATGCTGCCATCTCAGTGCGCGTGAAGTACAGAAAACTGCTGGCAAGTTTTATTGTCATTATTATTAGTTATATGGCATCAGTGGGACTGTTCAGGACCAGAACTGCACATGCTGAGTGTTACATAAACATGGCAGTTCTGCCAAGAGCTTCCTAACAGTAGGTCCTGTTGCTGCACAGAGAACTTGGGTCTGTGATACTTGAGGAGATCACTGTGATATGTTTCTCTGCATAATCCAGCTGTGCCGTTGGAGAGCTCTTCTTTGATGAGGTGTTGAGAACCACATTTCCAGTTAAGTATTATGGAGTAATATTTTCTTACATAAATTTCAATTTGTACTTTATTGCTGAGCAATGGAAAATGCTGAGTGAAGAGGCCTTTCTGCCTGATTGAAGCAAAGAAATTAGTTAATTTGTTTTTTTCCTTCTATCCAATAAAATCCTCTGCTTCTTTAATAAAAGGACTATAAAAATGTAAATTCCTTCTACCTGAGAACATACATTCTAAAAGATAAAACCTGCATTTTCTATAAGGGATGCAATTCAGATTCTCTCCCAAATACAGAAGGTTAAGAAATGCAAAATAAGATCCTATCCTGAAGTTTACAGAATTGTGGTTATTTGAAAAATATATATATATCTAATTTAGATGTCTAAACTCAAATACCAAAACCAGTCTTTAAATAGAATTGCCCTAGATATATCAAAAGAAGTTAACTTAGCTTCCCTGTCAGACATAACCCCCATGCTGCAGTGCATGAAAGGATTTCTAACATCATTACCAGGACATGGGAAGTTAACTGTCTTTGCATGAAATGTTTTGAATCCTGAACCCCTGTTATGACTCACATCCCTATTTCTCCAACTTGTTCACCCAAGCACTTCTAGAACATTACTCTGCTCCTTGCATTCATGGCAATGCTTCATCTAGAATGCTTTACAATACTGTAACTTGAAAAAGGAGACCACAGAGAAAGGTTATGTTTCACGTTCCACTTGTTTTACTGTGGCTGCCACTACTGGATTCTGTAAAAATGATACTAGAGCTAATTATCCAAAGCATGTTCATAGCTGTTGGGATTAAGAACTAGCTTTCAGTTGTATGATCTGTTTTTCAACCATCAAACTGCTGACCTATAAGGAGGAAAAAAGATAAAAGAGAAATGTGTGGAGCATTAAGAACAGAAGTGCCTGTGCTGGAAATACTGACTTCAGATTCCCCTCAGTGCCTGTAGCTGAGTAACAAGATCCATATATTTCCAATAATTGACTCATTTACATAAAAATCACTGCCAGTTTGGCTGTAGCTGGCACCATGTAGAAACTGGCCAAGATTAGAACTGCCAAACTTCTGTACACCTTTTCAGATGTGGCTTTTGTCACAGAGCATTCATTTGCTCTAGAATTTTGTGAAGCATTAGCTGGAATTCCTTCTGTGCTAAAAACACATCGAACCTATATTTAGGACTGGAGAGCTACTCATAAGAGGAGTCTGGTTTTCAAGTTATGTTTTATATGGTACTGGATCTCTTTGCTCCAGCCCAGATGTTCTGACAGCAGTCAGAAAATACATGTACACGTGAAATTGTGGTTTTGATTCTGAAATAGGACTGAATTTTCCCTATTTTACAGATATTTGCTGAATAATTCTTTGAATCTTTCACTTTGCTGTCTTGGCAACATAGCTTTTAAATCCAGACTGTTTGCAAATTACCTTTTCAGCTTTTTTTTTTTTTTTTCCTTCCATTTTTGGAATTCTGAGTAGCAGCAGAAATTTATCAGGTAAATTCTATTCCTGGCTTTAAGACCAAAGCTGAAACCTGGGCTGATTGATTTGGTATACAACGAATAAGGTTTCATTTGATTTTTATTGTATTTTGTTCAATCTCTTTGTGAAACATCTTCAAGAACATTTGCATGAGAAACACTTTGCAATTAAAAACAGCGTTCTATTTCCAGTTCTTCCATTTTAAAAAGTTACTGTAACATTTTTATTATGCTTGCTTATCTCCATGATACACCACTGGTTGGCAAGCAGCTGCAGGTGTAAGGTAGTAGAGCTAGATGTCCCTGTAGGTTCTTCTAATAGCTTTCTTTCATTGAATTATCATAGAATCATGGAATCCTTGGAGTTGGAAGGCACCCTTAAAGGCTCTGACCCCCTGCAATAAACAGGGACACCCACAGCACCACCAGGTGCTCAGAGCCCATCCAGCCTGACCTCGGGTGGTGGCACCCACCACCTCTCTGGGCAGCTTCTGCCAGTGCCTCACTCAGCCTTGGCTGTAAAGAACTTCTTCCTCATATCCAATTTAATTCCTCTCCTTTAGTTTGAAACCATTTCCCCTTGTCCTGTTGACCTTTCCTGGTACCACAACAGTATTCACTGTCATTAATGCAGTGACCAGAACTTCTACATCCTGACTGTGAGCAGTCCCCAGGCAGTGATATTTACAATGGTCTTTCAGTTCAGTTTTGTTTCAACCAATAGAATCGTAGAATGGCCTGGGTTGAAAAGGACCGCCTTGGTTTTCATCATGTTTGTTGTAGGATTTGTTAAGAATGCACCTCAAGAACCCACTACAATTTACACAGGGAAGGCTGTTGCTGTGGATGGTTCAGCAGTGGGTTCAGTGTCATTCCCAGGAGCTGGTTCTTCCTCTAGACCTGAACCACCTGTATTTCTCAGTGGAAGAACAGTGGCATTCAGCAGCTGGATGGTTTCCGCTTCTCAGTCAGATCTACAAAATGTTTTCTTGGAACCATCTTTCCTTTTAAAAGTTGCAGGTTGGCTACAAACAAAACCAATTACTCGCTACATATCACTTTGTCTGATTGTCTTTTGAGCACTGTTTTCCTTGGTCCCAGAGAAGGCTTTTAGAAGTGCTAACAGCATTGGTTTGATACAGCTCTTATTACAGTCACAAGCCCAGAATCCTGCTGGATCACATCCTCTGAATGGATCTCATCCCAGTGGATCTCCTCATGCACTTTATAAAATGCATCCAATAATCCAGTAACAACAGAACTATGATTTAAATGCACAGTGCACTGCACAGTTCCAAAAATGCTACCTGCAACTTCCCTTCACGTTCATGCTTATAAGGATTTACTTTCCTTATAAAAATAACGTGTGTCTTTATCAGGCTCTATGTAGCTCAGCTGAGAAAATAAAGAGGTAAATACAAGCTGACCTTGCAATCTCACGGTAGTACCAGCACATTAAATTCCTCCTTAAACTCAAGTGAGCAGGACAGTGGCCAACTGCAGAGAGCGCAGAGCTAACACAGCATTCCAGCGATGTGAGCCTGGTGCTTTACAGGCTTTACTGAACATTGCTGTTACACTGACTTACCTGAAATAAGGAACAAATAAATCAGATTAAGGATTGAGCTGCCCAGGACGGCAGCATTAGCACAGAAAATTTCCTGGCAAGATCACTGTTATTTTGTGTATCAGATGACTGCTCCATGCTGCAGTGCTGAGCAGGGGTGGAGTCTTAATCCTTTTTGAAATGTATTTGAACAAAAACCTTTCAGAAGGTTTTATCATCTACAAACACTTGAAAAAGAGCGAACCTCTTATCCCATGGTTTTGTTCATATGCTGTTTGGCCTCTTTGTACGAGAGCACGAGGCATCAAGCAGCGAGCTATTAATGTCTGAGTCATGACAGGGCTCTGCAGCAATTATCAATCTCTGATTGTACAGTCTTTGAGACTATTCCTCCCCTTAAAGCACTCCAAAGAGCAGACTTTACAGCGGGCGAGTTTCAGGGCTGAGCTGCACGCTGGTGCACCCAGGCGTGGTTTGATAAGTGAATTTTCAAGTGGCTGTGCTGGCACCATCAGCTGCTGCACCACACACCCATTAGCAGCGTTTGTTTCTTTCTCTGTGCCTCTTTGTGCTGTGCCAGTATACACAATTCTGTGGCTTCATGGCAACACTGATTTGGCTGCAAAAGGCTTTTTTTTCCAAGTTCTGCAGCTGAGCTGCAGACTTAGCTTCTTTCATCTGCATTTCAGAGTTCTAACTGCACCGTGAGCGGGTCTGGCTTAGGTACTTCCATTCTGCTTTATAGTCATATCTCACAGCTCTCAGTAATGCTTATGCAAACATTTCAAACAACTAGAGGGCAAAAAATAAGTTGTATCAATGGGGATTCTGCCATTGATTCCAGTAGGCAAAGATTTGTCCTTAAAATATTAATACCGAGGAGAGAGTATGCAAGGGAGGAGAAAGTTAAGGAGCCTTTAACCTCTGCATACTCTGAATGTAAGCTAGAGTTCTATGATTCTATGAAGTCAAACACCTTGCCCCAGAGAGAGCTTACAGAGATACCACTCTGTGCATCTAGCCTGTCACTCTGTAGAAACTTAGAAAAATACAGATAAATGATAGACACTGAAATATCTGATATGACATTTGAGACTCAGATTAAATACGAGCTTTCTCCCCTCAGGATTTGAACTGACCTTAAATAAAGAACTGCTCCTTTTGTTTTCAATGGGCTCTTGCTGCAGTGAATTAACCAGGAGTAAGGGCAAAATGAAGAATGAATGGAGTAGACTGATCTCAAATGGTAAGATATGATGCTGGTTTGGGAGCTCCTTCCATTTGACTTACCTTAAATCTTTGTGCTCTCTCTCCCTGTTTGGGGTGTAGATAACACTAATGCAAAATTCATTTGGCTTATCTTTAACATTGCTAATGGGAATCATCTGGAGAAGAGAACATGAAAATCACAGGCTATTTAATCCAAGATCTTGTTATTCAGGCTCCCAGCAGGGAGGCCAGCCGTGACAGTGGGTTTTTTCTATTGATTTTTTAGCATGTTGACCTGTTCACCAGCTATGGGATTGCCAGATAGTAACGCACTGAGCAGTGGTCAGAGACAGCCATCTACAGGGAGTAACCCTTGGCCTGCACAATGCTTGACCTGAAAGGTGTGGGTCCCCATCACCAGGCCGTCACATCTCACCTCGTGCTTTGTTTCCTTTCCATCCTCACCAGAAAGGTGAAATCTTAGCCTTTAGAGATATTTTTAGGCAGACCTCAGGTCTGAATATTACAACTTGCATAACGTGAGAGAGAAGCATCTGCCCTATTTTTTATTTTTATTCATGGAACTCTTTCTGAACTGTTTTGTTTGTGTTTTTTTTTTTTTAAGACTGTCAGCTAGCTGCTGTACATGAGCTTCCAGCCTAAAAAAAAAGAGAACATCTGGGTAGTTTTCTGATCAGTCCCCTCATAGAATTATCCTGCAAACTAACTACATTTATTTATTATGTTGTTTTGTTAGGGCTTTTTAACTGCAGGGAAATGCCAGTGTGTCTCCCTGCCTTAGTTACAAATGTTCTTTACCCTGCAAAACTTCTTAACCTGAAAGATTTTTGGACTCTCAGTTGTCATGTATTATGAATTACCTGTCAGTTCAGCTAAGATTATTTACTCAGGCGCTCTGTGGGGAAGGCAACGTAATTCCTACTATGAATTCAGCAAGTCAGCAAGTAGATGCCACATTGTTTACACTTCAGCAATATCCTAAAGCTCACTTATGCATATTCTGTAAGCAATTTCTTGGATGGAACAGTGCCTTTTAGCGGCCAGTTAAATGCATTACAGATTGGTTATGGAAACCCCCCCGAGACTCAGAGCAGCTGCTTTCCTATCAATTCAGGTAATTCAGGTCTCAGTTATCCAGTAAATCTGCTGCACTTCTGTAAACCACTTCTATTGGCTTGAGAGCAGTTGTATCTATCTAAACAGCATAATTTATTAAATCAAGTCTGTTTTGAGAAACATACACTCCTTCTTTAATTACTGCTCTTTAAATTCAGCCTCAATTAGCGACCTCACCATTTGCTGAGATTACAGTGATTGCTATTCCTCACTGTTTTCCTGGGAAGGGGTGAATGAAATACCACAGTGAGCTGCAGACACATGGTCTCTCCTTTCCCAAGAGGGTTGAAGCTCTGAATGCTGTCCACAGCTAAAACCAGGGAGATGGCAGGGCAGTAATACTATTATTCTACCACTGTATAATATTTTGTGATCTCTAGATCTCAGCATAACAGCCATCACCTCCTCTGAAATCAGGGCACACCCACAGAATGGGGGTCTCCATCCTGTGATGAGCAGTGGTGCACTGCTGTAAACATTTCACATGGATGAACCCAGATGATGCCCAAGGCTAGGAACAAAGCCCAGAGGTGGGGATTTTGGATCTGTGCTCTAGTTATGAGCCAGCACCTCCTTGCACTCCTTCTCCTGCTGCTGGGAAGCCCGAGAGCCCACTGAATGGATATCAGAGCTGTTTTATGTTGGCATTTTGCAGTTGTTTCAGCCACGTTCTAAAGGAATGAGTCAGGGATTTGTCTATGTGGGAAGCGGTTTCCTCTCACATTACCTTATGTATGGATGAAGTACATTTCCTCTGCTATGAGGTTGCTGATGGGGAAAATAAAGTAGTGTGGCTGTCATTTTAGCGGCTGCACTTGGATCCCATTATGAAAAGCCCCCAGCCCCAGGAGTCTGGTTTGGATAACGCATTCCATAGAAAAGCTGGTGATGTCACTCACATTCTTGTAAAGAATGACTAGAAAAGGAAAAAATGGGGAAAAAATGCCAGTAGTTAATGTGATACATTAGACATCGTGTTCTTCAGTGAAACTGTGGAAGAAAATCAGTCTTGAAGACGTGTGCTATAATGCAATAATGAAGACAGTTCCCTCTGTGCTTCAGACAGTTTTTGTAGCATCTAGTGTTCCAGAATCAGAGATAACTATGATGGCTTGTGCCTGCAACCATTGCAGCTATGGCACACGCAGCATGCAAGGCATTTAATGTCAAACTAAGCAGCATCATGCTGTGAGACAGCAGCAAACAGAGCAGGGCTCACCTGCCTGCCCAGCTGGGTCAGAGCCAGAAAGCAGAGATGCTGCAAAGAAGGTAGGTTGTGTTTGCAATGAGTCTGAGCCGCAGAACTTGGGTTGGAGGCCTGCTATGGTTATCTTCCGTTTTCAGAGCTGGTTTGTTCCTGGAGTAATGGGCTTCTGAGGAGCCTTGCAAACACCCCAAGTAGTCATGACCATCTTCTGAGAGGCAAAGGGGAAAAGAAGGAGTGGATGGGTTGAGGCAGGAGCAGGGAGGGTAAAGGAAAACAGAACAGACCTGCACAAATCGTTCAGGAGGATTCTGAATGGACTACAGCCAGCTAAATATTTGGAGAAGGAAGAAGATATAGGCCAGGACTAAAAGATTTCCCCAACCGTTCCTTAGCTCAGCAAGGAATTCCAGCTTCTTTATGATTTGAGGCCTGGAATAGTTCCACATTTTTAAAGAACAGCACTTTATTTGAAGTATTTTGATGAGCTACACAGAAGAGAGGTTGGCAGGTAGGTGTTTAAAAGGAATTCTGCTGCTGTCAGTAAAGAACTTCCAAAAATAATGTTATACATATGTATAGAAAATGCATACAGGTATACATCATGGAACACTTAAAGACATCTCTGTTTGAAGGTAATTTCTTCTGGCAAGGCAGCAGAGCTCAGCACCGTGCTCTCTGCTCCAGCAGTACAAACACATAACCCAGCATGGCCTTTGCCATGGCTGCAGTCAGGGGTTGTTATTAAATCTTTCCATCAGACACCCAGGCAGAGCAGTAAGCACATGGAAAGGAAGGAAGTGTACTCCTGTATAGGCTCAGTGTATATTTTCTCCGTTTTCCAGTATTTCCTTTGCTTTCAACCTCAACATGTCAAATGATTGCAAATTGCAAACGTACCAGTTCCAGCTGAGCACAACTGGGGGTGAAATAGCTTTTCTTTGAAGCTACAGCTACAGTCCACTTGAAAAGCAATGGGGAGAGCCACAGAAATGCACAAAGAGCAGCTGAAATTCTGACCTGGGGATTCAAAGCGTTACGATTCATGAAATGAATTTTCAGAGGAGCTCCATAATCCATTAGGAGAGCAGCCTCTGAAAGGGACCTCATTGCTACAGCTAAGATAGTAATCACTTGGTAAATCCATATTAAAAGGTTTCCAGATCAGCAGAAAAACAATACAGACCTACATAAATATACTTTACAATTTTATATACTTATATGTATTATTGTAACATTTGCTTTCCTTGCTTTTCAGATGATCAAGAATCTCAGTACACACTTAGAGTAGAGGAAAAATGTAAGATTAAGATCCAGGGCACAATCCTTTTACATCTTGATTTCTTCCTGGGAAGTGATGGGAGCATCATTGCACCCACCTTGGCTCCTCCGTGCATAATGATCTGGGAGCAGCTCTAAGTTTCATGGCTGGGGGCTCAGTTTTAATCTCCCTCAGCCTGTTGCCTGGAACATACCTGGGAGTGCAGTGTCCAACAGCTTTGTAAGCATCGAGGCAATTTTCTGCTGGCAAGCTGAGGCATCCTGAATGGCAGAATACAGCTGGAACCCAATCCAGGACCTTCCCCATGCATTTCAGTGCTGCACATAGGAAATTGTGCATGTGTTTGCCTTGCAAGGCAGTGTCTGAGCCACAAGCCATCACGGCAGTGGCATGTGAGAATGCATAGTCAGGTGCCTGAGGGTTTACATGTGCAGGCAGTTCTTGTGACCCGATGGGTGAAAGCAGAAATCGGAGACCCACAGGGATCCTTATGAAATTCACTGACAATGTCAAAATGAAACACTAATGGGAGAGCTTCAATTTGCTTTTCATTTTTTCTTTACTCCCCGTGCACCATGTGACCAATAACCTCTCCAATATTTTTTTATTCATAGTTGGCAACTCGTGATGTACTTCAGTGTTTCAACTGAAACTGAAGCACATGTCTTTGCTTAATAATCCCCCCATTCATTCCCACAGCCCATAGCTTGCCAGCACTGCTTTGTTCACATTTTAGAATTATGGATGATGTCAAGGCAGCCTTGATTAAAGGCTCAGTAACTGCTGCTCAGCCGGAAAGTGGCTGAAGTAAACTATTATTTCAGTGAAGCACACAAGCTTGGAGAATGCATATTCTGTAATATTCTCGCATTAGGATTCATAGTAGAAGAAATTAAGGCTCTTAAGGGCTTTCCCAGGAATGTGAGATTACCCATGAACGTATCAGACATGCAACATTCACATACTCTTGGAGGCATTTTGGCTCATATTGGTACCTCTCAATAAACATGCTTTCAGTCTCTTCCTTCCTTCCCTCAAGCTTTCCTTTCCAACTTAGAAATTGTAGTCTCCCCAGGGGCAAACAATGAACTAAGTGGAGTCCACACAGTGTTTTGAAGTTGGAATCTACATTGGTCTGACTGTTCTTCTGTTCCAGACATTTAAACAAGAAGAAAACAACTCCCTGCTGGATATATAGCTGGTCTGTTGGATGGAAACCGAGAGACACTGAGTCCTGTCAACAGCCAGACCAGGCAGGCAGAAGGAAAGCAATGCTCTGTCCATCCACGCAGGGGCAAATGGCAGTGGTGCATGAAGAAAACCAAAAAGGTGATAGTGTATCTGTAGGTACTGTAGGAGAATTTGGTGTAATCACAAGGAAACACTCATCATTTTGGCTGAGAGCTGCTCCTCAAGCATTGCTTCCTGCTGGCTTGAGAGCTCTGCAGGGAAATCATTGCCTATAATTCACAGGAATAACTAAAGTTTAAAAACATTCTAACATTGCACAGTTAGTGGGAAAACAGTCTATTGCTTTTGTTTAAAAACATATTTAAATAGATTCTTTTTTCATCTCCTTAGTCTTATATCTGCAACTGTGTTTTGTGGCCAGAGTGTTTGAGACTCGCTTGTCACAGCTCTCCTCTGGACAGATAACAACCTACGTATCAACAAAGAAAATAGAGCATCTGGATGATGTGGAACTGCTACAATCACAAATGTCTGCGTTTAGGCTGAGACACTCATTCTGCCCAGGAAACAAAGGGAGAGAAAAGATCAGTTTTTTGGCTCCCAGTTTACTTCTTTTCTGCATGTTTTCCTCAGTTCCTCCCACCAACTCCCTTATTGTCTGAGCAGTCCTCAGCATGTGATAACTGTTATCAGGTGAACTCCAATGACCTTCCTGCTAATTGTTTTTATATGACAGATTAATATTCCCATTGGATATTTTAAAGAATAGATCATGAATCAGAAAAGTAGGGACAAGGGAAAGGCTTTTGGGTCATCCTCTCCACCTCTCCCTGCAGTAAGCATTGCAATTAAAAAAGAAAAAAAGGAAAAAAAAAAAAAATGATGTCATTTTTGTAGCCTAATGTGTGATTGTAAAAGAAAATGGAGATGCTCTGAAGTGCAAATCCTGCAAGTAACTACAGATGAACTACCTGATGGATTTCCTCATTTATTTGCCAGTTATTTCCTTCCAGTCTTTTTACTGTTTCTGTAACCATAAAAAACAACTTTTTGCTGACTGTGATGGTTCTTCTGCTGTGTTCTAGCTTACTCTTACAGTGTTTGCCTCTGACATTCACTGTCTTTTGCAGCACACAGTCATTTGCAGTTTCGGCCCCAGAACACAACAGAAATTCCCAGTTCTCCTGTTGACACTGCCCAGGCAATCACTCACATGTATTCTGTGATGTAGGCACCAGGGGATGATGAATAGTTATTGGTAGCTCAAACAAGACAGCTGTACTGGTAACAATTTTCTAAGCCACTGCCTTCAAGCCCTAGTAAGGATAGCACTGCTTTAAGAAACAGTTTGAATTATTCCTCTTCACTGCAATTATAGCCAATTCCATTGGTGCAGAATTTGCCTTATATTATTTCATTAAAGCTACTTCTATAAAACCAACTAGTTTACATAAACTCTAAATGCCTGGTGCTTTTATCCTTTCTCTGTGGATCCAGAGCTAACCCTGTTTCTCATTTATTTTGTTTTCATTTACATCCCCTTCTCCATCTGACCACACAAGTTTCTGCCTCATGACAGGTAGAATCTATGTGAAAATTTAAGCAGCTTCTCATCTTTGGTGCAGGATTACTAAAGGAAGACTCACATGTGTCTTGTTGCCAGAAGACCAGTTTTCTACCAGCACAACTTCAGCTCTGCTGCCAGAGAAGGGATGCCCTGACTATGGGTTAGATAATGTTTGCAGTAGCTAGTGTACTTGGCTAATGAACCTTGGCTAATGCTTTGTCTTTGTTTAAACAAACAAATGCTCTTCTCCATCTTCCCTCTGCTCCTGCATCAGCCAATTAGTCTGTTGCCTTGGTACAGGCAGATTGGTTTCCATCAGATGACTTCAGATATCTCTTAGCTCCCTCAGTAGACTAGAACCCAGTGAGTTAGACAGCAAAGGAGGGTTTCTCCTGGCTAGAGCTTTCCTTCAGATATGGTGCTCTGCTGCAAGGTGAGCCCCAGGCTGCCTCCATGCCTAAGGCACAGGCCCTAGAAGGACACCTAGGCTGCACCACCAGACTGCAGCTTGAACAGCCAAGTGGCAGACCAAGAAACAAGGCTGGCAAACTCAGCTTTCAATCACAGAAGTCCAGAGTACCAGTGCTAGCAAATTAAGCATCATCTGAGAAGCACATTTTGAAGGCAATTCTGTGCTTAAGCTTGTGATACAAGCTTCTCTCCGTGGCACCTAGCCAATGGAGAGAATGGAGCCTCTGGCTCCATCCAGAGCCAATGCAGCATTTGTCTCTCCAAATTCTTCTCTTTCCACAGAATCTGGAAGCAGAAAGTAACTGAACATTTATTGGTCTACTAAATCAGGAGGAGGAGGGATAAGATCCCGTGGATTCAGCCTAGCAACAAGGCAAACATCATAGCTGTCGTGCATGAGGACGTTGACGGCCACCACATTCCACTGGTTCTCCCATGTATCTAACTCGAGGATCTCTTTGGTGATGACTTCATGACGAGCTGAAATGCAGAAGCAACAGCAATCAGAACAGCAGCCAAACAGGATCAAAGAGGTTTGCAACAGTATTATTACTGTTCTCTATAGGGTGGCAATGAAAAGGTTCTTTGTGGTACCAACTGCTACGCTGTTTGAGAAGTATGCAAGATTGTCATAGAATCATTAAGGTTGGAAAAGTCCTCTAAAATCATCTAGTCCAACTGCCCATCTACCATCAATATTGCCCACTGAACAATGTCCCTAAGTACAGTATCTCCCTGGACACCTCCAGGGACAGTGACTCCACCACCTCCCTGGGCAACCTGTGCCAGTGCATCACCATTCTACAGATTCTTCCTAATGTCCAACCTGAACCTCCCCTGGCACAACTTGAGGCCACACCTTCTTGTCCTATCAAAATCAGTGTCATTATATAGCAAACAACTTGGTGTAGATGGAAACCTATATAGGTTATTCACTATTCATCCTCTGAACAGCAGATAGAAACTTAAGGTTCCCCACCTTGCTAGGAGCATGCAGGTGGCATTTCATTATGCAGTCGTGTCAAATGCTCACTTTAAGATATAGTGCCCATTGTGAATGACATGCCTACATGGACTGCATCATCTTTTCTTTGCCAATAAAGCACAATATTAAGGCAAGCAGCTTTTTACTAACAAAGGTAATGAAAGCATCACCACACAGCAGAGAACCATAGTTGTCAACCAGCAATGCTGTATTAAACTTCTTGTGAAAAGGTAAAATCTTTCTTTGCTTGAACTCTCCAGCAATGTTGTTATTCAAATCCAAGCTATTTCCTGAAAATAAAAAGCATCTTTTGTTTTTGCCCACTTTTTCATCTTAAGGTTGTTTTCTTGCAGAATGTAACCTCAGTCTAAACTTTTCTTGCTTTGAGATGAGGACATGCACATGCTTTGCTCTTAGCTTCCTTCTCTTTCTCATGAATCTCTGGACAGATTTTCTAGGAGCCAGGTCTCAAAGATTGACAAGAAGAAATCACATAATAACAGAATTATCAGAGCTGGAAGGGACCTCTAGAAATCATCTAGTCCAACACCAAATACTTCACAGGTACCAGAGTAGGAACCACCACAGCAAGAAATATTGTATATTCAACACCATTTTGAGTCTTGAAAGGCTTATGACAGAATAAACTGTAAAGGGTCCACATTAAGATCCCCATTCAGATCTTTTCTTTAATTTATTATTATTTTTATACCACCTCAAAACCAACCCTTATCTAGTGGCTGCATCCCATCATTTGGATACTGCCCTTCTGTGGAACTGACAGCAGAAGCATTGACAAATGAAAGAAGAATGAAACACCAAAGAGTATCTGCAGGCATATATTGCTTTTTGCATTGGAAACAGACCACAGATGCCCCCAGAGGACAGCATCCTCGCTGTTTACAGCCCCCCAGATTGTGTTACTGTGGTTTAAGTTCTGAGCAGAATTAGTGCTGATGTTACCATGACGTAGAGCTGTGTGATTTAGACACCCCAAATGTTCCTCTACAAGTAGTTCCAGAATGCAGGGAAATCACATGAGGAAAAAAAGACTTGTTCCATTGTTGGAATTGTTTTCCTTGCTGAACTGTTTAGGTGCACGTCTGTGTTTCTGCACATGTGCAGGACCTGCAGCAATTGAGGATCTCTTGGCTTTTTGGAAATTTGTGTCATGCATTTACCTAAGGCCACTCACCAACCCCTCACCATCTCTGATCCCTCTCTGACCCGAGAAAAGAGTACAGTACACATTTCTGCATTGGAGCCCATAAGCATTTTCCCCTTGATTGTATCAGAACTGTGGCAATGTTTTTGTTGGCCTAAGCCCTCCGGATCACTCTGGAGGGGGGAACACTCACAGATCTCTGGGAGATTGCTTGAGGATTAGGATGAGATCTCAGAATTTGGCCTCATCCGAGCAGTCCTTGTTCCATTCCTTTCTTCACAGAAAGTGAACCAATGGTCAGGATGGTTTGCTCGTGGCACTTGGGTAGTTCATTAAGTACAGGAGGATTGGTAAGAAGGCAGCAACCTTCCACAGGATAAGGCAGCATACCTCAAAACATACCCCAAAGCACATGAAGAGAAAGCACAGCTGATCCCCTAAGCGAATAGCACGTGCCAGTACCAAAGAGTTTGTGTGTGTCCATATGACCCTGTGATAGGGAGCAGGTTTTTCTTAAGATACAGCTATGAAGACAAACAGACCTGAGCTGTGACACAGGAGGCTCCGGTCCCTGGATTTCTTATTAGATCATCTCCTTTATGCAATACATTTGTACGCCTGGATTTTCTTTGGCATATATCTTGACAAAAATGAGACAACGGGAGGAAAAGAAATCAAACAGTGGAAGTGTCTGAAACCTTCGGTGGGTGATTGTGACACTACAGAGAAAATCATAATTAAAACATCAAAGGCAAACTCAGCTGTCCTTCCTTGCAAGCCTCGCTGTGTTTTTCCTGACCCTGGCGACTCACAACCTTTAATGTCCCTTGTTTCCCTTTTTTGTGAGATAATGTAGCTGGTTTTGTTTCCCTCTGCAAATTCTGCTTTCCAACATGTGGACTGTTGGCTTGCTCTTAACCCTTGGGAGATAAAAAGGTTACGGTGCTGGAATAAAGGAAGCAATCACTTCTCCAGTCTTGTCTTGTTTCGTATGAAAGGAAGCAGCACCCTTTGGGCAAGAAAGTTCATGTGAGGAAAAGCACTGCTCACAGTATCGTTATGCTTCAAAATATGACACACAACCTTTCTTTTTTAGATGAGAAATGGGCTAAAACACCTCAACTTTGACCCCTTCCCTTCCCCCCTCCCACACTTCCTTTGTATGGACAGAGGAAAGGTAATTTTTGTCACCAGTTCCGGAATTTGGTCACCTTTGATTCCAGACCGTAATGTTGGATTTGTATTTTAATCCCAATAAACTGATTAAAATTTACTCAGGTACAAAGAATCTCACATTCTTCCTCATCTGTTTATCTTCTTTGTGCTTGTTTGCTTCTAAGGCAATAGCTTTGCAGCCAATTTTATTTAAAGGAGATAAAGACAGCTACAAAAAGAAATAGGCTGCATTACATGGATTATCTTTTTAAAAAGCCACCCCACAATTCCCTGTCACACATAGCACTATTCTGCATCACTTACCAGGCAGCCGCCTTACCTAAGGATTTCACTCCCTTCCAAGTGCTTTCAAACTTTTCTTCCTATGAGATGAGGCTGTATTTTTCTGCACACTATTGCTTAATCACAAGAAGATGAAAAGTGTTAAGAATCTTCTTTTACAGTGTGTTTTTCAGCATTAAACTCCTTTATATGAGAAGCATTGAGGTAGTACAAACCTAAGCCTAATGCTTTCAAAAAAGTATAATAGCACTTATAGCAATATGGCTTTTTTCTATTGGGAAAGGAAAAGGCTGTTTTCTCTCTACAAAAGATGTTTTTTATTTTGGTATGGCCTGACTTTATTTTATGTTCTGTGCTTTCTCATGTCATTTGAATAAGGATAGACTGTAAATCAGGATGGACCATACTCAGAAAGACCCACACTATGACTGCAGGCAATGTTATAAATATTTGATCTGCCTTTTTTTTTTTTTTTTTCCCAAACTTCATTCAATGTGGAGAGGAGGAACATCTTTTCTTCAGAGTATGCTCCCAATACAGCTCTGGGTTGTTTTTTTGTATCTTTCCTGTTAGGAACTGAATATTTGATAGAATTGTTTAAGGATGGAGAAGTATTAAAGAGATAGACATAGAAGAATTAAGCAACATGCTTAACAGGCAGAAAAATCTATAGCTCATAGAGGACTATCAACCACACAGCTATTATTTTGGTAAGTCAATACCAAGAAATTTATTCTATGGACTGTATGGTGTCCAGAGCACTGAACTCAAATAAAATCATGCTGAATTTTAGTTCACTAGAATTAAACCTATAGCAAGTTTGCTGAAATGTAGTCTTAATTCCTCCTTACAAGAGCCTGCTGACATCAATCATTCTGTGAGCATTCATTTTATGGAGAAAAATTAAGGAAATACTGAGAGCATGTTCCATAAGGTATGGTGCTTCTGCACACATCACTGCAGGGCATGGATAACCAAAATAGCTTTGGACAAGCACACCTGCATCCTAGCCATGGCATGGCCATTGCTGTGTGTACATAAGGAAGTTTATTCAAAGCAGACCAGGTACCTCAGCACAGAACCACACTGAGTAATAGGGGTGTACTGTAGAATCACAGAACCACCAAGGCTGGAAAAGATCACCCTAACCATCAACCCACCCCCGCCATACCTACTGACCACATCCCTCAGTGCCACATCTCCATGGTTACTGAACACCTCCAGGGTCAATGCCTCCACCACTCCCTGGGCAGCCTGTGCCACTGCATCACCACTCTTTTTTGAGAAGAAATTCTTCCTAACATCCAGCCTGAGGTAGTCTTGGTGTCACATCTGCCCTTGTCCGTAAGATCTGCCCTGAAACATCCTCACCCAGGCTGCTTTCCTGAGCTCCTGCTGATGTCAGTCTGGCACTTCTCAGGTTGTCTCAGAACCTTTTCCCATCAGCACAGTTCTCTAACATGCTTTACCTTCCCTATCCATAAATCTATTTATGAAAAAAGCCATCAAATTTCTAGTGGTTGAATTGTTAACTAGCTGCTCTGTTCTTTCCATGGAAAAAGCACCTGAATATCACAAGGTGCCTACCGGTCCTCAAAGACACATACTCAGGGTGCTCTTCCAAAAGATTCCCAGGTCCTCATCACCCAGCAGCCACTCCAGAGCTGCCCTGAAGCATCTCAGCCTCCGGTGCTACTTCCTAACTGGTTTTGCATGCCATTATCTGCACCAGAGAGCAGACGGTGATTTTAAACATGTGGGATTAGCCTCTGCTACTTATCTTCCTCGCCACTAATAGCTGCTTTCATAATTACATGATGTAGAGTTGGGTGACTTGGGAATTCACATTTGTGTCACAATGGGAAGAAAGTGCATTTAGATCATTATCTCCAGATGTACTGGTTCCTGATGTGCAGAAGGAAAAAGAGTAAGTTCATCAAGACTGTGGCCTCCAATCCCATCTGAGCCTGTAAGCTGCCCCCAACTCCACCAGCCTCGCTCACACCCACGGGGGTCACACACATCCATCATCCGTGCCTGTGGGCAGAAGCAGGCAGAGAATACACAGGAGAGGGAACTTGGCTCGGCTGTTTAACATGCTGGCCAGCCTTCAGGATGCCGAGTTCCAAGGCAGCATTCCCCACCAGACACGGCAAAAGCTGAATTTACAGCTATGGCAGCTCACTGTTTTCCGAGCACCCGCATGGAGTAAGGTAAGCCACTCACTCTCATAGACAAGGCTTCTATCCTCTCGCTCTGCTGTCTAATTCTTCAGGACCGTAACTGTGACCCACCCATTCCCTCACAAATCAATATCTATTAAAATTAAAATAAATAAAGAATGGCCGACAGGAAGGAGCTTCTAATTCAGTTATTTCAAGTGATTTTCTTGGGATTGATCCAGCTGCTTCAGCTTTTGAACTCTTTCCAGTTATCTATTGTTCGTAGACCAGGCCTCCTCCAGCCCTACGGGCCCAGATGCTGCTGGTGCTGAGCAGGATGGTGGGTCACAGCAGAGCAGGATCAGTGCTCCTGGAGTCAGTGCACCATTCATGGGAATAAAAGCTGGGAGATCAGAATAAGAATCACCGGCCTCTGACTATATTAAGATACTGTTTCTAAATGCTTTGTGATGGGCTAATACATTATTAATCAGCGATATAAAGCATGTTTAGACTGTATGCGTGACAGGCAGTTATGAACACAATGGAAGATGTCATACATGGCTGTAAGCCATGTTTCTAAACAACCTACTGACCTCTTTAGCAATTAATTAAGATGCATTAAAATGCCAATTAATCATTTATTAACCCTTTATAAGCTATAAAGGAGCCTTTGCAAGGAGCACGACCAAATTACTAATACAGTCAGGCAGCGGGCTGAATTTAGATCTGAAACAAGCAGGTGCTGCTCACCAGCGATTCCCTGACCTGCTCTGGCCTTATTTACCACAGTGAGATTCCAGCTAATGAGCACAGGGCTGGAAGGAGCACTCCGGAGAGGTGTCAGAGCAGCCCTTCAGAGAACGGACAGAATTCAAGTGGCATCTTTCAGAGCAGACCCATAGAGAAGCAGCAGTGGCGTGTCAGATTTCTGTGCTGAGCGAAATGCAGGGACCCCGAATCCATTTCATGGGTGGGGATGCATATGTAAATGGTAACAACTGTGGGCAGGAGAACTTTAATTATTCATCACTGCCTGGTAAATTCTAACCGATGGAAGCAAGCAGTGCTGCAGATCGGCAGCCCAGGGTTTGCCCCTCTGCTTTATTTAGCTGGGAACATGCGAAGGTGCTGGAGAAACAGCTTTCCTTCCAATCCCTCATCCCCCAAACTTCACAAGTCTAGTATTTACCGTGCCAGACTTCTTAATGTCTAGATTTAATTTGATTTCAGTAATGTACCATAACCACTATAATAAAAAAAAAAAAACAGGCATTACAACGATTCCCCATCTAAATCACATAATGGATGAGGCTGAGGGGAACAGCCTTTATGGGAGATTAGTCAAAATAAATAACTATTAAGCTAGTCCACTGTCAGGAGAGGGTGGCATGGAGATGCAAACTCATTAGCTCAGCTGGAATACAGTAATTACGACCCGGCTCTGCACTGCCGCAAGCAGTGCTGCTGCTATTCCAGCACATGGATTGCAATTTATGTAAATAGGGAAGAAGAGGCCGGAAAGCACACCTGGGGTAAGCATACTTTTTTTTTTTTTTTTGTAGAATCAGAGTTACACAGCTAGCAGGCTGTTACCATATCACCTATCTAACGGCTGCAGACAAAATTGAGATTCTTGTGCTCCCAGTCCAGAGGCATCTCTTCCCCTTTTCCTCCCGCTGCCAGTAATACCCCTGGAGTGAAAAAATGAATTACTGTTTGATAGCAGCGATAAGTAAATAGCAGATCTGGGCTGAGCTGCTCGGGCCCCACACAGAATTTTAACATATAGAGCAGGGAAGCAGCAAACGTTATCTTCTCTATGAACCATGCTGGAGAAAGATGGCAGAACAGCCAGTTCAGAGAAAGGCAGTTCCACATCAAATGCAATAGGTGATAAAATCACAAGGCATTTTAAGTGGCATGAGCCACTACCAGCAGCCCTATAAAGCATCTTATTTGAATTGAGGTGGTTGTCCCTTCGCTTTGCACACCAGCTGATGCCACATGGGTGTACAGTGACAACAGCATTCTAATTACAATCAAGTTTAAATATAATAGAATTTAGTTCAAATCTGAGGCAGACAGTTGGACCAGCATCTATAGTCTAAAGCTATGATCAAGAAAACAGAGCCCCACTGATTGTTCCCACAGCCCCAGCCCCCAGAGACATGCTGAGATCTCTTTGAGGCTACAGCACAGTGTCAATGAGTATGTGCCTCCATGAGCTGATAGCAATCCCAGCAAACACACCCTTGCCTTCATTATTTTCACTGGGAAAAAAAAATATTTGTAATATTTAGAAGCAGACAAAGGGAAGGAGAATACGATGTGGTGCAGTTATTTGTGTGTAGTGCTTGCTGCATACCTGCAGAGCTGCTCACCCCTCCTCCAACAAGGAGCACTAATGAGTCTGCTCCTGCCATGCCCAGCTTCACATTAATAGCTGCCAACCTGTGCAGGTGTCAGGTTTTAGAGCTATGTAAAGGCAAAGGAAATAAGATGCGTCAACAAGAACACTGTAAGCTCAATCTGCAAAGGCTGCTTTAAAATCCATAGCTACAGCAGTAAATGCAGCAACATATTTTAGCAATTAGTGGCAAGCTGGCTGGCTGCTGCACACTGTGTCCTTCTGAATATTCATACTGTGACTATCATTTTCACTCTGCAGAACTACAAACCAGTGGATAAACCCAATGATTTTAAACATTTCTGAAT
This sequence comes from Perdix hodgsoniae, assembly GCA_035772895.1. Lineage (NCBI taxonomy): Eukaryota > Metazoa > Chordata > Aves > Galliformes > Phasianidae > Perdix > Perdix hodgsoniae. The sequence continues at coordinate 641,484 of JAPSGF010000126.1, forward strand.
CTCTTGCCGAGTGCTACAACATTGCTAACAAAAAGCGGGCAAACACTCATGCCACTCAGCAACGTGAGCTGGAGCTGAGTGTCAGGAATGTGCAGATTACTGGTTCTTATTTGTCATAATGGTTTTAGTAGAAAATGAACTAATTTAAATAAACAGTGGGCTAATGGACAATGTATGGCAAGCCATGCTAAAGCAGGAAACTGGAATTTGAATTCAAAGCAAGCAGAAGTTGGATGCTGGGAAAACTTATTCTCCAAAAGAGTGGTCAGGCACATGGATGGACTGCCCAGGGAGTGTGGGGTCACCATCCCTGGGGTGATCAAGACACATGGAGATGTGGCACTGAGGGATGTGATCAGTGGGCAACATTGGCGGTAGGTGGACAGTTGGACTGGATGATCTTAGAGGTCTTTTCCAACCTTAATGATTCTAGGTGTTTCCAACACAGGTCTCAGAGTGGTTTGTTCTATCTAACCATAGATGCCAGGATCCCAATAGATCCTGCCTGCCTTAGGTAAGCCAACTCTGAGCTGCTCATATCCTGATAGAAACATGAAGCATTAAGAGACAAGAGGTTCTCAGGGTTCTGAATTGCCTTCTGGTCTTTCAGAGCAGACTTAAAGCAGCAAGGACATGAATGTCCTTCTGGAAGTGTCTGTGCTCTTCTCCCTAGGCTGCGTGGGAGTCACTAAGGACTTCATGTAGGCACCCCAGCTAAGTCTGAATTTCTGCTTTCTCTTCCTCTGCTCCTGGGGATGCTGTTAGTGCTACTCCACTTCTCCAAGCAAAGACTTGGTAGGCAATACAAGTGAGATGCAATTCCTGCCATCACAAAGCTTCAAGGAGTGTCATATGGGACTATCTCAAAAGGGCAACATCTTGTCTTTCCATCCAAAATTAAGATCTTTTGGGCACTTGGCAGCTATTTCTCAGTGCTGTGTTTGATTATCCCATCTCCGGCCTCTAATTAACCATTCAGGTCTATGCTCAGACAGGAAGGCACACAGAGCATGGTGCACACACAAGTAAAATTAAGATGACTAACATCCTTATTAGACCACCTTTTACACTGTTGGATTAAGAATGAGGTTAAATGAACGCAAAGGGAAATTGAGGGAGTTGGAGACAGATATCCAGTATATAGAGGGTCCCTATACATAGCTGCTTATATACACTGGCAAAGACTTTCCAGCTAAAGCAATATCTTGGGCTTGTTGGCTTTTTTTTTGAGAAGCACTTGTACTCAAGTGTTCACAGCAGCCTTTTAGAGTTCAGCAGGCAGCAAACAGAGCCTACAGCTGTGCCTCCGGTTTGTTCCAAGAACTCCACTTGGTTGAAACTAAATTACAATGTTTGGTAAAATTGGAGTATCCTCACTTGGTTGCATCCCTCACAAAAACTGAAGTTGCATGCCAAGAAACCCAAAAGACTAAAACCAAACAAGCACATTCTAAAATAACTCTATCTGCTACCAAAGCAGCAGCAGCACATGCTGTTCTGGGAATATCCTGAATCTGCTGGGCAGCTGTAATTGTGAAAAAATCAAGTCACTCTCCAAGTTCCCACACAACAGTAATAACCCTCTGTCCCTCACTCCAGCCTTCACCCCTAAAGAACAATACACCTTCCAGTATGCAGAGAGACAGGGAAAGAAGCCAGCTAGATAACCTTCAGGTTCAGCACATGGACTCCAGACATCTATTCCTTGACGGTAGTAGCTAGAAGCTATTGTTATGAAGATTTAAACAACCCTTTTCCTTTAATAAATTGAGGGTCACATTAAGAAGCCTATCTTTAAGGCACAGTTTCCTCTCAACTCCTCAGGCATTTGGATGTATCAGATTTACAGCTAACAGTAAGAATCTTATTTTGGCTTCCTTGTTAAAAGACGTCACAACGTCTAACATCACAATCACTGTTTCTGCACTGGCATACAACATGCACGCATAGGGGGGTCAGAACTCAGGTTGCACAGGTAACAGCAAAATTGACATTTTCTAACTCCAACTTATTGTTTTCTAATCTAAACAGTACTTCTAGGGCAGTGGAGCTCAATGCACAATCATAATATAGACTGCAATAACACAGCCAGGAGTCAGGACCCCATAGAGCAGGCATCATATGTACATACAGAAGATGGCCAGCTTGAAATCCATATGGGAACTTCCCACCTCTCCCACTGCTACCATTCTTAACATGAGACTCAGAGACAGAACATGGTGGTACTGTAAAGAGCACTTTTATGGCTCTGAAGCTATCTTATTCAGAAAATTTCATACTGATCTGTTAGTCATCTTGAATGAAATTGCTTCATTTTCCAACAAAGATGATCAGCCTTTTGAGATGTAAACCCACTGACTGAATAGGCTTTTTCCTTACCCTGCTGAGGAAAAAGACAGATATGATGACACTGTGTTTGCTATGGAAATGCAAACATTATGATGCTATGATGCATCATAACCATAATAGTTCTGAGGTTGCAGAATTTCCATCAGAGATGGCATAAATGCACGCCTGTCAGTGAGCTGCTGTACAACTGTTTTCATAAAGCAGCCTCTTCAAGCAGCAGCAAACAAAGGGGAGGTGAGCTGTGAACTAAGACGTGGCAATCACTTTAAAACAGAGCAACCACAGAGTTTGTAATGCAACTAAAAACCAACACGGCTGTAGTCAGTCTCATGTGGAGGAGACATCTCCCAGTGACACCACGTGAACATTCCTGGGCAGCAGTGAGCCTGACATGACATGTATTAGTAGTGCATAATGCATTTCTGCATTATCTGCATTTTCTGCCATCACCCAGAAAGGAAATAGGGGTAGCAGCTGCTCCATAGTAGGAGGGTAAGTGCGCATGTGTTGAGGTTCTCTGCATTTATAATTAGAATATAATGCTTAGCAATACTGGGGATTTAGGCAGTAGGAAAATGAGGGGAGAAAGGTGGTCATGATGCTGGGATTAGAAATCACCAGATCTGGGATTTTAGTACCTCAGCTCCCAACCTAGGTTACTGATTAAATGCACAAGGTTTTCCAGCACTGAAAATGAAAAGCATGTAAGTAAATAGAGCCAGCTACCACAGATCAATAACGCCTTAGTCTCCAACAGATACGCTCAAGTTCTTTAACGTCCATAACATACTCTGAGATTCTGATCTTAATGGCTCTGAATGTAAATCCAGAAGAATTCTGCTGAGTTCATTGTTTTGAAAAGGTTCAGTGCTGATCAGAAACACCCCTAATTTTTTGTGCTTTGATAAGGAAAAAGCACGAGAGGATAAACACAGCACAATGCATATTGACATTAGGAGTCAGCAGTCCAAAGGACTCATTCAGCTCCGTGGTTCCAGAGCATGTCAGTGCCACCGACAGGGTTGTTCAGCCAAGTCAGCCTGCGTACAGGGAAAGTGATTTCAACCGGGCAAAGAATTTCAGACTCATTTGAGTACCTGCTCCGTGAAACCCTCCGCAGAGGTACAGCTTGCCTTCCACACAGCCTGCACAGGTAGAGTTTGTTCTCAAGGAGAGGAGGGGGGAAGGCATAGCAGGTCCGTCCCTCCAGAAGTCCCCATCAGGGTTATAAATCTCCACTGCATCAAGACATTTCCGTGTCTGTCCCCTGTCGCGGCCAAGGCACCCAATTCCTCCTATGGAAAAAGCACACGTAGGTCAAATGTAGCAGCCCCAGGTTCTGCAGGAAAATACACTGCTGTTTTTTTGTTTGTTTGTTTTGTTTACATGTCTTCATGTGCTTCCTGTTCATTTTCATTTTGCAGCTCGGAAAGTTCACTAGAAAGTGAACTCAAAGCAGGACACAACCCATTACTTACAGAAATCCGGCACGATCCTTTCTGAGGGCTTGTAACAAAGGAAGGACAAGAAACATGTCTTCAAAACACAAAGGTATTTTGTCTTGTTTTCTTCATTTGTGGTATAAATTGTAATGATTATGTTTCGTGTGCTGGTCTTCATCATTAAGTTGCAGTGGATCCAAAATTATTTCCCGGTTACTGTTAGTGCACATGAATCTCACTAGCTAACCAACAGTCATTTGGGTTTGTCTTTCTAAATGAAAGAAAGGTTATACCCATTTCTTAAGCAAAAGAGACAAAACCATCCTGTATGCAGGAGCACCAACTGAGTTATTTGTGACAAGCTCCACTGCTGGAGGGTTAATTAGGATGCCTGAATTCCGTGTGTGGGACTGAAACAGATACCAGTTTTACAGACTGCGCTAAGCTGGTCTATCAGAGAAATGAGCCCTTAGATCTCAATGTTTTATTTGCATATGGTGTTCCATTTACCTCTTCATATAGACTGTACTATCTCTTCCAATCTTTTCAGCGCTCACTGAAGGTATTTGCAAGAGAACACGTAATTGTTGATCACAGTACTCCAAATTGGCCACCACCATTTTCCTGATCTGTATTTTAGACTCAAGTAAGGACAAGATAAATATCCTTACTTGAATAAATGTCCCATGAGAGAAACAATCTGAGAACCAAATTCAGCATCCATTAACTTCAGCTGGAAGTTTTCCTCCAGCTGAACTGCCAGTGTTTGATTCAATTTTTGAATTTCTCAAGCACTTATATGTACATATCATGGTTACCTCAACACGCAATGTCAGTGCCTCCACTTGGTAGGTAATTACTTTGTTCAACTATCAGAAGAAGTTAACTACTAAAGCTTGGTGAGTTGAAAACCCTAACACTCAGGAAAACATTTCTAGCCTCATTGGAAGTTTCAAGATACCTGTCCAATGCTTAGCATAGAATTCAATAAAGAAGCTAGCAAAAAATTAACTTGTATTGGATGGGACAGGATGCCATTCTCCTAAATTTATCAAGAAAAGCTTCAAGGGGTACTCAGACAGCTTCTGCTTTAGATAAAGCTACTTAGTTGATAGCTTACCTCTCTTTGATTCTGTAGTATCCTTAAAATCAGAGTATAGGGCAACTTGATACCAGGGCAAGAACAGTCTATGGAGTGCAGCAGAAAGATAGTTAAGGTAGTTTTCATTGGGAGCAAATAATATTAAAGCTCCCAAGAGACTGATTCAATCTGCTGAGGAGACAGCTTTGCAATGCCAAAGAGACTGCTGCAGGTTACCAAGCTCTTTTAAAACTGCTCAAGTGGTACTTGAGTTCTGCACTGAAGAACAGGCATGTATCCATAAGGAATAGTCTTCATCTGAGGAACAAAGAAGGGTGCTGTGCAGAGGAATGGGTGATACCAGTTAAGGCATGCGTGTGGCATATCAGACTCAAATAACTAAATAGCTTTTTTGATTGCCTCAATATTTCATGTGGGCCAGTGCTTAAAATGGCCCCAGAACATTTTCTATAAGCCTAGTTGCTATTTGCTTATTTCTTAGTGTATTTTTACTGTCACTGTCATCGCCAAGTTCAGTAACCATGGGGCATGGCAGCCTCAGAAATAAGAAATAATGAGGTACAGCGCAGTCGGTGCCTTTTGCAAAAAAATCACCACCATTACTACTGGTTAATGAAGACACTCAGCTGCCAGCCCAGGGGATGAGCTCCAAGCATTTTCCCTGTACAATTATTAGAGAAGTAATCTTTAGCTGCCTATTGGAGATCTTTTCAAAAGTTTAAGACCTACCACATTCTCAAACGTTTAGAAAACCTTCATTGGATAATTTAGGCAATTTAAATTTGACCTCATTTAATCCTGTCGCAATCGGACAGTCCTGAAGGTACAAGATATCTCCAACTTATTTTCACTCTCAACAGCCATTCCAGTTAAATCCAATTTCATGTTCAATTTACAACAAAGGCAAAGCTAAGTTCTCAGCAAAGAGAAAATGAGAAAGAAAATCAGAGGGAAGACTAATTTTCAAGCTTTAAAAAATGGTATTCTGAACAACAAGAAATCAAATTCACAGAAAATTTCAATCTCCTCCTTTAAAACAATGCTAACACTGGAATATTGCTAACAAAGGAATGCAAGGATATTAGATTCTACCAGCATTGCTTTACCTTGTTCCCACATATGGTAGTTCAGAAATGCTCCTGCAAGACAATAGTTTTTTCTCTATGGAGACCAACTTCTCAGGCCTCTTCCCAAAAGGCTGAATACACAAATCAGCCAGAAAATTTCTCAAAGTGAAATCAAATCACATCTGCAACCAAGTGGAGGCATCTCACATTAGGCAAACCATCCATCACCTACAATGTGTACCATCATACATGACTCAGAATTGGCAGAAAAAATAAACTTGCTGTGTGAGGCAATTCATGCTGCTTTGTGCTCAGCCACTCACAGAACCCAGAACTCATCCTGTCCCATTGCCTTCTTTGCAGAGATTTATTAAATCACTAGGAATGCAAGCGGAGACATATGGAATTGCAGTTAACACCAAGAAGGTTGTCTGTTTTGTGTTCTCTGAGTGCAAAAGCTGAGCAAATGAGTTGATGCTTTGTTCCTACAGAGGCCTCTACGCAGAACAGAGGTGCCCCTAGGAGGTCAAGACAGAGCAGTAGAAGGGCAGAGGGCTGTAGATCATTTGGGAGAGACTATGCCAAGTAGAGGTGTTCAGGACACGCACTGAGGGACGTGGTTTAGAGAGCAGTATTGGTGGCAGGTGGATGCTTTAACTTTATGATCTTAGAGGTCTTTTTCGACCTTAATGATTCAGTGATTTTAAGCACCCCAGCGGCAACAGGCAGTAAAGAAAGGGTCATTTCTGTGTATTTGCAATTGTATTATTGTACTTTAAATCACACAGAGCTATAAATAGGGTCATTACAATTTGCATGCCATGGTCACAACCTCCTGGGAGCCCCAACAGGTGTGCTGAAGGGCAGCAATTGCTATTTCCATGGGTAAGGACTGAGTTAGATGCTGGGGAGGGTGGGTCAGTTACCCACACTCATCCCTCTTGTCACAGAGTAGGGGAATTCAATGCCACCTGGCTTAGTTCCCTATGTAAAGCCCAATTATGAGTCCTTTGTGCAGGGAAAGGTGGTTTTCTCACCAGGAGTTTCGAACACTTCTGTCATTTTCACATTCATCACACAGGGGGATTTAATCCTAGAACTCAGCCATTCTCCTACCCACCCATTACAAATACACCCTTTCAACACATTAGGCTTTTTACATTATTGGCTTTCCCTAGGAGATATTTCAGATGCCACTGAAAGACTAAAAAAAGCCAGTGATGTCACCTTTGTGTTCCCAAACCCATTAATGCTTGAGTGCTTTCCATATCATGCTTGGATGATTCTGCAACCACACATACTTTCAAGGGCACTCTGTAAGAAGTGGTTCTAATAGACTTTAAATTTAACATGAAGCTCCGTTAGTAAAATAAATAATATGGAAATATACATGAACTTTATAAAGAAATCAGGATAGAAAAGACAAGCCTTTGATGTAAGAAGGCAAAGCAGAGGTAGGTGATGTGATTAGCACATCCTCAGCATTTCAATGAAGTACCATCCTCTGCCTTGCTTTATCCACACACAGTTTGTTGCTGGCTGAAAGCAGATAATTTTGTGTTGCTTAATGTCAGCTGCCTCCTTCTTGCCCCAGTCTCATCTGAGAAGGCTGAATACAATTTGCATCACATCACTTCTAATAACAGAACACCCTCTCAGTGCATAAGGGAGAACACCTATAGGAGCTGTGAGGTGGTAGTCACCAGCAAAAATAAGTTCAGCAGATGCAAAGGAAATCAGTACTTCATATATGACTACATGCGCATAGAATCATTTGAATTGGAAGGAACCCTTGAAGGCTATCTAATCCAATATCCCTGCAATGAACAGGGACACCTACAGTTCCATCAGGTGCTAAGAATCCATCCAGCCTGATTTTGGGTGTCCACAGGGTCAGGGCACCCACCACTTCTCTGGGAAGCCTTTGCCGGTGCCTCACTGCCCTGAGGGTTTGGGTGCTAGGAACTGAGCATTAAAGTTAACTTGTTTCCCCCACTTACAGACAGTTTAAAATAAGCAAAACCCACATCCCTCAGCTACAGCAGCGTATCAGAGAAACATTCAGAGCTACTCCCAAAAGAAAGCTTGTTCCAGGCAACACAGCGAGCTCACCATTGAGGCATAGATGCACAAGCAGACAACTGCAGAGGGTCCACCAACAGCCCAGAAGTCATCAGGCAAAAAGAAGGGGATGAAAAATTAATGACTTCTCAGCCCTGTGCTTAAATAGTGCCCATGGACCTACGGGCAGAGGTGTGGGTGGAGGCCCCAGGTGAGGCTGGTCAGGGTGATTGAGATCAGGGCACTGTTACTGGGATTCTTTGCCATATAATTAAATACTCAGATCATAACACTGAGCAATATTTTTTCTTACTATCATTTCTGTGACTTGGCTGGAAAAAAAAGAGAGTAGTTCTCCAACACGCAAGTGAAATCTAAACTCACGCTCTCCTTTGTCTCCCGTAAAATAATTCACTATTAAATTGATCTCTGGAACGCACAATGGGCTTAATAGCGTGAATCTCTCATGTAACATTTCCCTTCATTACTCTTTAACAGCACTCAAGCTGAGAGTCTCAGCGCTTCCACTGCTCGCTTGCTCTCTCAAGAAGCAAGTCTGCCTAACTGGATTCCTGGAGAAATGAGGGAGCTATAAAGCCATTCCTGGCAGGCACTTCCAGAGATGAGAAGTGCTGTCATTCTTTACTAACACGAAGCGAAGCAGATGATGTAATGCAGTTTGTAAAAGGCACAAGGGCAGAAGATTGATTAGAAGCATAGCTGAAAAAAAACACACCAGCCAATTGTTTTCCTCAGTACGGTGAACATTTCAGTTTCAGCTCCTTCTTTTCTCCTGTAGTGCCTTGTTTCCTTTAATAATTCTTAAGTGAGTGGGGAGCATTTCTGATCTCTTATATCAAATCAAATTTTGCCTTTTTCATCCCTGCCTGCACACAGGCACCACAGAGACTGTGGCACAGGTACAGCAGAGCAGAATCAGGCCCCTAATCTGCTACTTGCCAGAAGTCCAAAGCATATCTAAAAATAGGCACATTTATTTTAGAAGAAGGTGTTATTCAAATTCATGGCTAATACTCAAACCTGGAAGCTAAAATGTCTCCTTACATTCCCTCCTACACAAGCTTTCCTTTCCAAGGAGACCCCAAAATGCATATTCAAATAAGTATTTTAGGACCGAGACTTTCACTTATTTTCTTAAAACTTTTAAGAGAAGCTCTTGGCAAGAACTTGGGGAAAAAACACCAAACAAGTTTTAAATAGGTGGGATGCCAGGCTAAAGAGGATAAACAAAAATTCTTTGATTCCTAAATCTTCACTAATAGGATTTCCCATTTAAGTCCTTCTATATGTTCTTATTTTTAAAGCAGGAATTACATAACATAAAAGGAACACATGGTTAAGGCTGTCGTGGCAGTTCAATATTTTTATCAGTGACCTGTATTTCAGAGACAGCAGTTATGCAGAATGTGTTTCATTATAAGCGAATGAATATAGCATTCAGATGGTTCACTTGGATAAATCTTCCTAATTTATCCATTGGCTGCAATGAGTTTTCAGAGTCTTAGCTGCAAAGGATATTTTTTTTAAGCAAGAGATTAAGATGCATGACCTTAAATAGAGCCCTCCCCTCTGGTTTTCTTCCAAAAGTATCTCAATTGCCTCTGTCATTAAGAACACAATACTGCTCTTTCTTGGGCTTCCCAATGAATATAGTTATGTTCCTGGGAAAATATGGAGAGAAAGAGCTAAGACAGTCAAATGGGATGAAAAGGAGAAAGGATTTTAAGCCTTAGGAAATGCCGTTCATTTTCTTTTGAGGTTTATGTACGCTGCATAAATAGCATAGGATTCTCTAGGAATATTACACAACAATTATATTGCAGGGCTGCTGATTAAGACACATGGTACAAGTTCCTGCACAGAGCTATTATTCAGACAAAAAACTCTAATCAATTTCTCATTTTCCTCCCATAAGTGTGATTCTAGAATAATTCCATTGAATCATTAGGGTTTTACACACTGGCGCTGGCAATTAGGCTGGGAAGGGTTTTTGGACAGTGACTGTGTACTTTACGTTCTGTGCCAACAGGACTTTTCAAAACATAACACTTCAATAGATAAGCATCAGATGCTGATCTGGTTGAACAAAATGAGTCTAACACAACACCATTGAAATCAAAAGACTACTTAGCACAGGTGTACAACTACACGGATCACAGCAAAAAGCACACTCATATCAGGGAGGCTGTCCTTTTTCTCTTCAAAACTAGCTTTCCATCTATGCTTTTTGCTTCACATTTATGATAGAACTTGAATTCGTACATCAGAGATATTAGGGAGGATTAATGCTTTGCGAGGTGATTTTTCATTTATGCTTAATCCTGAGTGTGCTGAGACCTGTACAAACTTTATGGGAAAACAGAGATCCTGCCTGAAAGATCTGACAAATGTACATCATTTAAAAATATCTGCCCAGAGATGCTTGAAAGAAGTCACAGAATCTTAGAATCATTAAGGTTGGAAAAGACCACCAAGATCACCAAGTCCAACCATTGTCCCACCCCCACCGTGCCCATAACCACGTCCCTCAGTGCCTCATCTCCACAGTTCTTGAATGCCTCCAGGGATGGTGACTCCATCACTCCCTGTGCAGCCTGTGCCAATACCACTCTTTCTGAGAAGAACTTTTTCCTAATATCCAACCTGAACCTCCCCTGGTGCAACTTGAGGCCATTACCTCTTTATCCTAACTCATGTCTACATGCAGGATGACTTTGTGTACACAGCTAAAAGCTGTGCATTACAACAAGTCTTACATGAGAAGTGGGGAACGCTGGTGGGAATACAAGCGTTGTAATGGTGCACACTTCTCAACTGTCCCTTCAATGAATGTCCCACACACTGGGGTTATGTGGGAGCCTCTTCAGGTTCTGTGCATATACTTCACCATGAGAAATCCCCATTTTGAATGAGAAGCTGTATAAAAGGCAAGGGTAGAAACTCTACAAAAGTCTTGCTGATCTGTAGAATAAAAGCTTAACAATTATGTCTGAGCACAGATGTCTCTGAAGTCACTACATGAAGACAATCTACAGGCTGTGACCCTCTTCAGCACACATCTCTTTGAACAAATTGCCCTTGGCAGCATCTCTTTAGAATCTTATGATGTGTAACACTATTAAGACACAGTGATGTCTGAGGAATCCACAGCTTTGAACAGCCTGCAATGGTCTTAGCGTCCTCATGGCAATTGGTATTCTTTGGTCTGTCAGTGCCAGCCTCAGTCCTTCCATTCCCATCCTCTCCTGAATGGCACAGAAGTGTGCCACATCAGCCAGATTTAGAATGCTTTCACTGTATTCCTTTCGGTGCTACACATACCCAGCTGGGGATACCATCGCAATAGTTTCCAAAGGAAAACTATACCCACTTCTCAGCACAACAACCTGAGAATTCACAAGCTAGCAAGCCTTTGTCACCATGAATGAACCTTGAACTGAATCTTTTCTGTGCCAGGTTTTTGCCATGCAAGTTTACAGCTGGGGCAGAGACTGTGTGCAATAGCAGCAGAAAAAGATGTCAGTATCAGTGACATCTTCCGGACAGAATTCTGTGGGAAGATGCTTCATCATTTTTAGAGGACTTGGAAAAATTTTCTGACTACTCTACAGTTTTCAGACTGTGACAGCTAGCATTTACCATCCACATTGTCTTCTTAACTTTAGGAGAAAAATGTTCACTTCCACCAAAAAAAGAAAATGTGGTTTCAAATCTGCATATCCAAGGGGAGAATTTGATGAGAAAACATTTTTGGCTCCATGTCAGGTTTTATTTTTCGATTTAAAAATGAGCTGCAAAATTATTTGATTTCCTAAGGAAACAAGGCAGATGCAATTACCCACAGCAGGGGTGTTCTTTCTGCTTACATTAGTTTGTCTTCCTCTCACAGCTTTTGACTCCATTGGTCAGTTTCAGCCAAATTTTACAGATTTATTAACATTAGAGCCTTCACAAGTTTTGTGAAAATAAGAGGAAATAGGCAAACAGGAGTCTGTGAAAAGCCCAGACCTATGTCAGAATGTCTTCTCTACATTTGTGCTGCCTGATGTTAACTCATTTGTGTCTGTGTTTGCTGCAGTCACACCTTGCAGGGGACGTGGCATCAAAACAGAGGCAGGTTCACATACACAATGGTAAAAGTAGCACAAACTTTCTAAAAATCTTCTCCTTAAGAGTTACCCCAGATTTACATGGTTCTAACAGAGCAAACACTGAGAACACTAAAAATATATATAAAAGTATATTTAACCCTTACAGAGGATGGAAATTCCTCATTTTTTATGCACCTTTCAACCTGAATATTCAACTCATTATTTAAAAGCATACTGAAATTTACAGATTGTCAACTTTTGGCAATAATATTTTTCTGTTTGTGAAGCTCTCTTTTCCATTCTTGCTTTTCTTCCTTTCTCCTGCTTGTCCCTGTGTGTCTGTCTGTCTCTTAAGATCCCGATCTCCCAGAATCTTAAGAGAAAGAAGTTTCTCTGAAAGGCAAATGCTGCATTAATGCAATTTTCCCTTTCTACTTATCAGTCACCTTTCTTAAACATACCCACTGCAAAATGCTTCCTTTGAGTTAAGTTAGGCTTTTGGTTACTGAGCCAAAACAAGAATGCTTCTTATATAGTGTTGACTTCATAAGTCATGCATCCATTGCGTTCACTTTGATAAGCTTGTAAGCCATAGTTTGAAGCAGAAGGGATTTCAGGATACTGATGCGATTGTTACCTTCTTTATTTCCAATGCTGCTGACCTTGGAAGCATGGAAGGACATCAACAACTGACAGCTCACCTGTGGAGTAATTGCACAAACTTCTCTCTCTGTTCTTCAAGCACTTTCCAGCAATGCATCTATCTATACTTCTTCTCCTACTTGTTTATTTAACTTTCTATTTCCTATTGTCTTTCCAAAATGCCCCTTCAGCTTTTTTCCCATATCACTGCCAGTGCCCACACACAATATCTTTTTTTCTCTGGCTGCCCTTTCCTGCCTTTCATCATCATTTTCCCTCCCTAAAATCCCTTCTTGAATTGCTTTTCAGAGCTGTCTAGTTGTGTTTAAAAGCAGGTGACGTTCTTTCTACTAACTTGGGCAGAAGGGCCATAAAGAATTGCGTTAGGGAAGAGTCATGTTATGGATGAACTGCAGAACTGGGGACATGCCAAGAATTATTCTGGGACGAAAGATCTGGGGATAGGAGGTTGCTGAACTCTTCCACAAAACTCTTAAAACTTCTGGTCAAACTTCTGCTTTGAAATGAAAAAACTGAAAAGTTTGATTTAAAAAATAACAGAGTGAGAGATTCAGGCTTTCCAAAAAAAAAATGCAGTGCATTGAGTTGGGTGGAAGAGAGATGGAAGAGAATGATTCACTGAATTTTATCAGAATCTACAAACCATTTTGGTTTTGTCTGGGACATCCAAATTCTCTTTTTTCCATGTGCCATTCCTTCTTGGCATGGGGCACGTTAGCTTCCCACTGTTCACCTATGAAACGATGCTGTCAGGGCTTCTCTATTCATCCTTTAAAATTTATTATTATTTATAGTTCCCATCAGCACTCCAAAGAACAGCAGTTTAAAAACAAAGTACCTTTCTCATGTTAATTCAGAACACTAAGCATTCACTCATTTTAATCCTCAAGCACTAAGGAAGGAAGAAATAAATTATGTGGGGAAGAAATAGATCCCAAAAAATACCATCCATTTAATCCAACATACTTTGTCCTACAGTACATAGCAAAGAGTGAGATATTTTTCTTCACAGAAGCAAATTGCTGGAAAAAAGACAAAGTCATGGTGCTATCTGTTAAAAATCTCTTTCCTCTTACCCAAGACATAAATCTCGCTGTTGACCACGGCTGTGCTGAAGCGGTATTTGGAGTACTTCATTGGTGCACACTCTGTCCATTTGTCTCGGCCTGGGTTGTACTGAAACATTCTGTTACTTAATCGATCCGGCTCATCGTCAGGCAGATCCATCTGTATGAAATATGACAGCCATATAATAATACAACATTTGGAGCCCTCCGCACATGCCTGCGCGCAATTAATCACAGCAGACAGACGAGCAGATAAATAACATAAACACATCAATTACAGCTGCGAAGTGATGCGCATGCAGGACGGTTTAACAACACCCCTGACTTGTGGCTGGGAGTATGACGTGGAAGGCAAATGAAGAACAGAGAATTTATATTCTGTCACAATAAAGCTAAGGATCTGAGTAATAACAACACATTTCTGGGCCCAGCTCTGGCCCCGTCTTTTACAAGGCTCCTATGAACTACTGCTAATAATAGAGGGAAAAGGTTGTTGCATCTTTACTCCTGCTAATGGTTGAATTTCTCCTTTCGTTGTTATTCAGGCCATACGCAGTAGGCTTTGGCTGCTTGCAGTAGACTTTACTTATTCTTTTACACTCCAAATATACATTTCTAACACTGATGGAAATGGTTTAGGGGGACACAGTGGGCAACATTGGTGGTAAGAGGACAGTTGGACTAGATGATTTTAGATGTCTTTTCCAACCTTGATGTTACTGTGATTCTATGATATAATGTACAAGATAGTAGAAGTCAAACTAACAGGCAATGTATAACCTCTTGATTACTCCATTAGAGTGCCCAGGGACACATTTGTCTCCGTGATAGGTGTGAAATACTGATTTATTCACTAAGAAGTAAACTGTATTTTCAATACAGAGCGAGCATATATTTAAGAGCAGACACCACCGGACATACTCTAAATTCACATCCTACATCATTTCTGCAGTGACACACGTGGCAATTTGCTCTGTTATGAAGCCGTAGTGTTGAGACAATTAGCATTAGTCCACTCATCTGCAGACTGCCTTTGTATGAACTCACACTCACATGCTGTTAGTGTACACCTGCTGATCATCAGGTATGAATTTTAGGCATTTCCCAGGTGCCTGTGATTTTGTAAAGCTATCATTGGGTTAGTGCTTATAGTTTGTGCATCTAAACCATTTTCTCCCCTTTCACTCTGTTCTGGAGATCTGTTAAGATAGACCAAGCTGGATCTCACTTCCACATTTGTATCTGTTATATCTTCCAGTTCAAGTTTTCTTTCTTTCTTTTCTAGTGGACAGATTGTTTCTACATTAAACCTGTTCTCATAATTTACTTTTTTAAACAACAAGGTGTCCTTGCTCTGTTGTTTTAGTACGAGAAAGGCTCTCTGATCTTTCCGTTGTCTCCTTTGGGGACTTTAGCACTCTAAACATGCAAAGAGCTGGAAATCCTGTTTGCTGAATACATCTCATCTAAGCACTTCAAACAGTAATATATTTCAAGTGATCACAAACCAATGAGATGTGATGACAGTCTGAAAATATTATAGTTGGCAGTAACAATTACAGGTGCTCTACATCACTGTCAAATACATGCTTTTTATTTTTTTAAAATGCCCCAAACTAAACTGCACTGAGCAGTAAATAAGAATGGATTAAACGCTTAAAAAGCAACTTTCACACTGGGAACGACTGGAGAGGACAAGCACTGTTCCTGATACCTCATAGCATAATTCTGTGTACTATCTGTTCTACTGAAAATGGTACTGTGGCCCTACTGAAAACTCCTGGTAAAACATCGTATGGCCAAGCAATGCAACTGAAACAAAAAATGGGTGGACTACAGGAATCTCTTTTCTAGAGAATGCCTCAACTTTTCATTTAAAATATGATAAAAACCAAATAAATAAACATTAGATAACCAATAAATTTTCCTGAGATGCTGAGGGAAACTTTGAATTTCACATGTAAATCTGGCCTTGTAATTTACATAGGTACATGACTTATGAATACAAGGCTCAGTTAAGGAGCTCTATATTGTTTAAAGAACATTACTTATTGAAACTCAGCAAAATTAAAAAGACAGTGT
Source organism: Perdix hodgsoniae (assembly GCA_035772895.1). Classification (NCBI taxonomy): domain Eukaryota; kingdom Metazoa; phylum Chordata; class Aves; order Galliformes; family Phasianidae; genus Perdix; species Perdix hodgsoniae. The sequence continues at coordinate 657,429 of JAPSGF010000126.1, forward strand.
ATAGGAAGAGGAAAGACTGAAGTTAATCAACTTTTTAGTCTGCAATGACAAAAAAATCCAAATAGGCATTTGATAGGACAAGGGGAAATGGCTCCAAACTAAACAAGTAGAGATTTAGACAGGATATAAGGAAGTGTTGGTTTAGTTTTTGTTTTTATTGGGGGGAGGGGGGGGTGTTATTTGTTTGCTTCTTGTTATCGTTGCTGTTGCTTTAAACAATCTTTTTGAAATCTTGCTCACTGAGCATGTCTTCACGAATGAACTGCCCTTCTTGAAGTTGGTATGTGAGGATGACTTAATATGGATATTATTCCTCTTTACCCTGTTTGGTTTTCCTAGAAAAGATGTCAATGTGAGCAATTTATTTTCCCATGCAAGCAGCACCATAAAACTGCACAACGTAAAAAGCAATAATTTCCCTGAAACACGATTGGCACTTTTCTCAACCTGTGGTGTCCAGCCACCCAGCACATAGAGCTTGTTCTTCATTGTCACCACTGCATGGCAGGCTAACGGCACTGGCAGAGGTGCTGTGGTTCTCCAGGTACCTTGCTCCATGGAGTACTTCTCCATGCAGTTTGTGACCATGTATTGATTTTTGATTTTCATTTGCCCTCCGATCACATAGAGATCGTTATGGACAGTGCCCAATGCGTAGAGTTCACGGAACTGAGCGGTGCACAGGCTGTGCCAAAACTGATTTCCTCGCTGGTGGTATCTGTAGGGAAATTCAAAGCTGTAAATGCCATGGTTCGGTGTGGTCTCATATGATTGTTTGTCAGTGTTATCCCCTTCATCTTCAATGCTTATTCAGTGATGCGATGACAAGAGGAACTTTCTCCATAGAGAGTTTATACAATTGGCCTCATTGTTTGCAAGATCAAGCATTTTTAGTATTAGGGATCCCTATTTTAAGCATTCTTTCAAAGATATTTGACCCTAATCAAGGTAAGGAGTCCCTTTTTTTCCTGCATGTGCTGTTCAGTAACTGTTCCCCAGTGAAGTTAGTGGGAAGAGCAAAAGATCAGCACAGCTGAAAATAGAGCTACTTTATCTGACCTGTAGGGATTTACTTCTTTAAATTCAGGTACCTGCATTTGAAAAAAAAGTTATTTTTAATTCTGTCTTTAACCCAGAAAAAGCTATGGCTGTCTTTAAAATGAGCTCATCTGAAAGAGACTTGAGTAAAATAGAATGAGATTTAAATTATCAGTTTATCTTTTCATCTCTGAGCATCAACATGGATTTCTCAGATAAGACTGTTACCTCTGCCCTACTGGATTCCTTAGGTCATTCACTTGACACATTTACCCCACTACAGACCTCAAAAAGAGAACTCTAGTAATATGTGGAGCTTTATACTGGAAGAATATAGAATCTACATACAACAAAGCAGGTTCTAATCAAGATTATTTACACAAAGATTCCACTGTGGTAAACCCTCCTTCTTTCAGGAGAAAAAGCACAAGGATTTGGCTTTAAATATATAATTCCTTGTACCATGAAGATCAATTGTGACAAACCTATTAGAGTAGTCAAAATCTCTGGGAGAACTCTCAGGTAAAGAATGCTTTGTGTAATGGTCTTTTCTTGATCTCAGAAACATTTTTTGGACTTAAAATTTGTAAATAAATCAGGGAATTTCTGACAGGGTACACACCTATAAATTTCAATGTTCCTGTTTTTTTGTCTAGACATTTTGGCGGCGCTTGCCTCTCCTGCCACAATAATATCATTATTCTCAGTGACAACACCACTGCAAACACTTCCTAAACCCTCTCCATACTTTGGAGAGGAAATGAAGTAAGTCTTTTGTGTTGCAGGAGCGTAGCAAAAACTGGCATCTGCATAGCTCCCGTGTCTTGACCTAATGCCAAGCGAACTGTTGCCGATGCAGAGTAAGAGATCAGTAGTCTCCATGCCATATCGCAAGCTGAGAGAAGGGTGGGTGGCTAATTTGATGCTTTTCAACGCTTCCTCAAACATATCATTGCATTCTGAATTGCACAGAATCACTGTGTTCCTTTTGCGGGCTTCCATGAGAAAGGAAGGGCTGACGAGTACAAGTCTCACTTCCTTCAAGAGCTTGATAAGATGTTCTGCACGCGACTTTCTGCTGTGATTCACCCATCTAATGACAAGGTCCAGAATGCTTTCCTCCCTGGAAACATTCAGATCATCTGATTTTATAAGAGTCAACAGCTGCTGGACTTCAATCTCCAATATTTCTTCCTGTAAGCTCACCTCAGCAAAGTGCTGATATAAGTACTTCTTCGCTTGATCGCATAAATCTTCTGCTCCAATGTGGTTTGCAAAGTAGTAGATGCCCACGCAATTGGAAGCATCCATGTGGTCCATCATGTACTTTTGACACAAGCTGAAAACATCTTCCATCTGCATGAAATACGAAGCCAGAGCAACAGTCTGCACATTCTGGTTAGTGAGGTGCAAATCCGCACTGTACATGTAATTGAGTATTACAGACACGCTCTCTGCTGAGATGTCATACAGTACCACTTCTCTTTGACTGCATTCAACCAAGCCACAGGTAAACATGGCTTTGAAGTAAGAACTGAAGGCAGCTAGGACTACCTTATGGCAGGGAAATTTCTCACCTTCAGCAACTAGTACAACATCAACTATCTCTGATGATTCTTTCATTCTTTGTACTTGTTCCAGTAAAGTCAAGCTATGGCGTTGCTTTCTTTTCTCCTCAGTCCTACGATCCATGCTTAATCACCAAACTTTCTCCTTTTAGATCTCCTTGGAATTCAAAGTCTTCATCCAGAATATTTCTAGAGATAGAAGAGTAATACGATTCAATAAGAAGAAATCACTAGGCAAATTAATAATGCTGTTCATTTCTAAAGATAAATCATTATGTAGAGGGTGCCATAAAAAAGTAATATATGAATAGTATGTAAAATTATGCTAAGAACTCATGATGAAGATCTCCAGGACTTTAAAAAAAAAGATAATCAATACTCCAAATGATCATTAATATTCCATTTAATATTCACTACCTCCCCAAGAGTTTTGTGATTAATCAAAGAAAACTTCTGTTCAAAATGATCTTTTCCAGCCACCTTCTCCCTCTTTTCCTTTTCCTCTTTTATTAAAATCAAGTGAAAGATTTCCACTGACTTTAATAAACTCAAGGTCAGGCTGTAACTCACTGGGATATTCAAGTTTTGTCTTTCACATGCACCCAAAGGAAATTAGTTCAATGCTTCAGTGCTGAAATACCCTGTATTCTCACCTTCTCCCTTAGGTTGGGCAGTGGGATGGAGCAGTGCCTTTTCAGTGTTCACAGATCCATTCAAACTAGGAGTTTTGTCTAGAGAGGGACTTCAAGACTTTCACAAAACTAAAAAAAAAAAAAAACAACCAAAAAAAACATCAGACTTGCTTCTCTCACTACTTTTTACAGAGATCTACAATGCCTGCAGAGCAGTGGGAAATAAAGCCACTGGTGCAACCCAGTTCCCTGGCAAACTGTATAAGGATTCAGGGCCCTTCAGTGAACTTCATGAGCTTTCAGATTAGCCAGAATGTGAGGTGCAGTGAGAAAGCTGTTAACAGGAGAATAAAGCCTACCCATCACTTGAGGGATATCAGTCCCTCACAGTTTTTGCCTCTAATGTGGTAATGAGACAGTTCTGTGGCAGAAATGCATTAAGGAATCATGTCATGAATCACTGATGCCCAGACAAGTCCTAAAGCTATGGTATAACCATGTTTGAAACACATTTATAGAATGGTATGAATTGCTTACTGAGACTACTCAAATGAGTAACATTCCTCACCAGCTTAAAATTTGCAGCATCAGGATCTGGTACAACAGATTGAGCTTGCTTTCTCTAATCTGGAAAGCATAAAATAGTCTGGTTCATTAAAGAAGTCTGAGTCAACATAGAAAATGATTATATGAAACTTTTTGACATCTGATTTTTCTACAGAATTAGACCAAAAGAACTTAAATATTACAGTTATTTCCAAAGAGGAAAACTGCAGCTATATTATAAATTTCAGTCCTACTCTTTTAGCTGTCCAGTTGTTTTTGGAAGTGGTCATCATTCTACTTTAGCAAATTAAATAGATTCCTCACTTTGAGTGATAAATTAAAAGCTAGGCATGCTTGAAGACTCCCATTTCCTTGATTTTTATCAATCCTTTCCATTTTCTAAATTTAGAACTAGAAGCAACACATTTGAGACATGAATCTGGGTTATTATCGGATTTTTAAAAATGGATTTGGAAGACAAAATATTAATTTCACAATCTGAACGTGGGCCAGGCTCTGAGCTCTTCTGGTAATATCTAAAAATCAATAAAAGATAATAAATTTTGCACAAAAAATAGAGTGATGCTGAATGTAGTTTTTTTTTTTTTTCCTGCTACACTACAATGAAATTCAAGAAACCTTAGGCCTTAGTTTTTCATCTGCCTATGGAGCAACCTCTACATTCAACAAAAGCCTTTTTTGAAACAGATGTTCTTTTCTTAATCCTTTGTGGTAATTAAATTGCCAATTGTTGTTTTGCCCCCTAGCTATTTTATTACTTTATACTGTTTGGTTTTCACCGCATTTTGATAAAGGAACTAATCCACAACGGAAAGATCATGTTATGAGCACACGTATCTCAAGCAGCTAAGCTGTACTGCCATTCACTGGGCTGCTCATTGTCCAGCTTGATGAAAGTATTCACTACAAATAAGGCCTCAATCAAGTTCACCAATCTGAAAAAAAACAAGCTTCTTTCTCCAAAATGATCAACTTCTCTCCTTTCTCTTTTTGATCCCGTAACTTCACACATCCCCTACCTTCTCTGTAATGGACAAAATGTGCATTTCTAGTGTGAAGAACAAGGATGTGATTAATCATCACCATCTTTTCCAGACTTTTATACGTATCAGGAAGCATGTTTAGAACTGAGTTACGACTTCATTTCCTTTGCTGGACACCTTGAAGTTTTCTTTCACCATAAATTTAGCATTCTTAAGAGTAACACTGTCTTTGATTACACAGTTCATCAGATTTGCAAATTCCATGTGCTCATTTAGAAGTGATTTGGACATTTGACAGCGAATGCTCACAGCCATCTCTTTCTCAGGTGTGAGCAGTACAGCACAGTTGACTGTTCACATACCATTCTGGGTACTAGTTACGTGATCATAAAAATCATAGAATCACTTCAGTTGGAAGGGACCCTTAAAAGTCATCTGGTCCAGCCCACCTGCAATGAACAGAGACACCCACGGCTCCATCAGGTGCTCAGAGCCCATCCAGCCTGACCTTGAGCATCTGCAGTGACAGGGCATCCACCACCTCTCTGGGCAGCCTGTGCCTCACTATCCTTATAGTAAGAACCTCCTTCCCTATATCCAGTCTAAATATTCCCTCTTCTCATTTGAAACCATTTCCCCTCATCCTACCACAACAGACGCTCTGAAAGAGTCTGTACTATTCTTACAGTGATGGAGATACCCTACACCCATCATTCAAGTTAGACCAGATTACAGGTCTCTTCCATCTCAAATGATTCGTGATTCTATAAATCCTTTCGTTAACCAGAATTTCATCCCCCACATTAGCTACAAACTTGTCACTCCTTTCCTAGCTTTTAGCAGTGTTTAGGTGAGGTCACTGGAAGGATATTAATATTCTCCCATGTATCACTGGAACGACTATTAAAGGGTAATAATGAAATGGAGCTGCTTTGCTTTCCCCTCTGGGTTACAGAGGAAAAAGAAGGTACACTGATATTAAAAGAAAGGATAAATGTGATACAAACACAAGTTGCAGTGAGACACTGTACTGATATGGTGCCAGAGGCTGGGCTGTCATTACAAAGCCCCACACCAGGCTCAAATCCTTTGTAATGGTACCAGGAACTAGAATCAGAATTTCAGGGTATTCCTTTCCTGTACTGTGAAAAATGGATTCAGGTACAAATCTTCCAATTGATGTTACCCCATCTCAGAGCCACACTATTAATTTTCCTCCACTTCTGGCTGCTACTTTTATTTACACATTAGCTATTTTGTTAGTTTAATTCCACTTCTTTTTTTTAAACCTTTGTGTCATGAACCTTACAAAGAGCCACAATGTCACACCAGAGCTACAGCACGTTTTACCAGCAGTGGGGAGCTGCTTAAAACATAAATAAGTGCACTGCTGCGAGCTCAGCTCTACAGCTTTTATGATCCGACTATAAATAAATGCTGTCCTCAATTCTCAGTTACACTGCAGCCTCTTTGAACTGCCCCAGCGCAAAGGGACTGCAAACCAGATGGAAACGTCTCATCAGGAATTTCCCTTAACCCCAGGAAAAAAAAGGCAGCCTTGTAATTAGAGACATTATTTCAGTCTGGGACATGGGTCTTCCCTGCCTCTCTGCATGTCCCCTGGAATTTGCATGTTCCTGTGCCATGGCAGGAGGCTGAGAGCTGCAGGACCCAGCCCCAAAGAGGTCACAACGCCCAGCATGGGTCATCCCTGCCTCCTCCTCTTCCTCCTTGCCTTGTTTTCATTATTCTCCACTTTAATGAGGTACCCTTCTTCAGCCTGCATCCCTTCAGGTGCAGAGCGGATCAGAGTTCAAGCACATCAAAGCAGCAATGTCTCTGCCTATGAATTATTTGTGCTTCCATTGTTATCAGTAAGCCAGGGAGTAAATCTGCTAATTGTGTGCATTATGACATTTGGCTGACAGCCACGGCCAGGCAAGAAATCAACACCCAGATGATAATCGCATTATAATCCGGGTGGTTAATTGCAGAGGCTGTGCTGGCATTTAAGATGTGGATTTTAAACCTCACCCCAATACTGAGGAAGAGCAAATAATAATGCTGATCTTGAAAATATATCACAAGAGTAAGGTATAGAAAGGAATCTTCCAAGGAATTATAGACTCATTTAACTAATTCTTGGAAAGATGCTGCGAGAAATTGAATCATAAGAACTCAGGGGGCAATAAGGTGATAATTTATTCTTGATAGGTGCTGTAGCTGCTTTTATGTCATTGCAGTGTTTTTTTCAGGGCTAATAGGAGATAAATTAGATACTTCATCGTACGTGAAATAATGTTATGATCTCATATGATATCACTTTAAAAATGTGATTAAAAATCAAAGGATTAAATGAAATCAGTTAGTGGGCAGCACTGATGGTAAGCAGATGGTTGGACTCAATGATTTTAGAGGTCTTCTCCAACCTTAACGATTCTATGATTCTGTCACTCAGGTGTCTGAATGGCTGAAAAAGCACATTCAAATAACAGTTATCTGTGATAAAACCAGGAAGCACTGCTGGTCTGCAGGTAGAGCTGTTCCCTGAAACCATAGGTCACCTTTCAGAACATTTCTTGCTTTGATTTATATATTTCCAATGATTTTCATCCATTCTGGCAAGATAAAATATAGAAAGAGAAGTGCAGAAAAGTGGAAGAGCACTTAAGTGGGAGAGCATCCAACTCTTTTTATAGAATTTATGTCTATGTGGTTTGACAGGGGATACAGATAAATGTTTCTAATAAATGGTTCCCTGTGACAATTAGACATTTGGTGTTTGGGTGTATCTCATCCACCACCATAAATCTCACTTCTCTCAAGCTTTCAGTATTCTACCAGTTGCTAGGTACTTAGAAATTTGGGTTATTCAGGTTTTCAAAAGCACCACAGAAAGTTAAAATCACTCCTTCTAGTTAAGGTCACTGTGTAATTTTGGAACTGCAGAGTCTGCATTGCTGTCCACAGTAGAACTCCAACCCCAACATGCTTTAAAAGATTTGCCAGGGGACATGGTCACTGAAGTCAGAACAGGAACTCTCCTTGCTCAGTACTGTCAATCTCCCTGGATCAGACCTGCAGATGCTGTTTTTTCAGGTGATCTGAACCAATCTACTGAGCAGCCTGGACTAGAGGGCGGTGTCCCTACCTATAGCAGGAGGGTTGGAACTAGATGATCTTACAGGTCCCCTCCAACCCAAGCCATCTTACGAGTCCATAATTGCTGGAAAGGATGGAGGAACCGCAAGGTGTTGAAAAATGAATGCTGCAGACATACAGCAGTACATTTGAGGCAGATGTCAACTATTTTTCTCTTTCCAATCCTGTGGCACCTTATTTATTCCCACGTGCCACCTGATACCAAGGAGCTGAGCCAAGGCCCCCAGAAGTCCCCTGACAGCTGGTTCTTCCTGTCTGTAAGAGCTACCAGGTTATGGTCTGGCTTCTTCCAGACACCTAGCAGTGAGATTTAAGCAGCCTGAAAATCTGTTGTAACTGGTTTGGGATGTTCTTAACTATGGGAGACCTGGAGCTGCTTTAATCACCTTTCAAAGCACTTGGGTAGTTGGTGATCCTGGAAAGGTCTGACAGTTTGAGCTCTGTTTACAGCCAAGACAGAGGTCTAGATGTGGGGCTGATTAATATTAATCTTAGCACACAAGGCCTTTTTCTTTCTTTAAGCTAATAAAGAAAGACTTCACAGGCCACATTTTCAAATAAGCCTTCACCTTAATCTTGGTCCAGTTCAAGGTTCCGTGTCAAAAGAATCCCACAGCGTAAGTAGAAGATACAGCTCTGCTCACAATCACCTCCCTGTAAACAACCCCCACTCTTGTGCGGATCGTTTTCTTACATATCAAAACTAATTGAAATGGCAAAGTGCTCCTCACAGTAGGAGGATGCACAGGTTTTCTGCATATCCAACGATAGATGCCAGAAGGAAAGTGTGTTTCTGAGATGTAGTTCATTAGATCTCTCAACAGCCTGACAGAGGTCAGAGAAGTTTCTCATTTCACTTCTTTCTAGCCATACTGTAAACTACAGGAAAGATTTTCTTTCTGGAGCAATTACATCATATTGTGCTTTTATAGACTGAACTATATCACACTTAAAAGAAATAATTTAACAATTAGGTGCAGACCAAACTCTATTTGCGTGTTTACAGCAGAAAAGATTGCAAACTGCAATTGCCTGTATTTATATAAAACTCTGAAGTACATATCCTTTTGGTTAGCAAATGTTGGTATGCAGACCTCAGTGTGCCAGTCACTAATCAGCAAAATTAAAAATAAGTTGCATGATGCAAACCCTTAGAACTTAACATTTGGTCCAGTTTTAAACCAGCCCTCACCACAAACTTAATCTAGTTTCAGTCCCAAGCAAGTTTTCGGGTACGCCCATCCACACAAAAAAGAAGCTTCCCAGCAAAGCCACGCAGCACACCCAGCACAGCCCCAGCACTCACACATCTGCAACAAATCTGTACACCTCATTTGAAACATTTTTAACTTCTGATAGTAAGGAGCAGTCCCAGGCACGCAGGGATAGCCAGATGGGAGCAAAGCAGTGCCTGCAGTCTTGTGGGTCCCCCAAGATGTGCATCCAACATCCCAGAACAGCCCCACTGTTCCCTCCCAGCTCAGCTCCAAGAAGGGATTCAGCACGTACCTTTGTGAGCAGATGTCTGTGGGTCTGTGTGGGAGAGACAGGGCTCAAAAAGGAGGGAAACAAACCTCACGTCACAGCAAAGAGCTGCTGTGCGCACTGAGGTGCTGGGACTATGAATAGAGCTGGGTTCCTGGCTGGAACATGGCACTGCTCAGGTGTCAGGCACAGGGCCACGTCAGGACAGCTGGCACCAGGGCTGCTCTCCTTCCCCAGTACCAGCAGAGGATATGCTATCGCTGGTTCAACCCATTCAAGCTGGGCTCAGAACCAAGACTGCTATCTCTACAGGCAGGCACTGCCCCAAACTTCTGCTTTTCCACACCTTGATGGAAATGACATTTTTTAAGGGAACAAGGGGGGGGGACAACAGGACAAGGAGGAATGGTTTCAAACTACAAGAAGGGAAATTTAGACTGGATATAAGGAAGGGTTTTTTTAACAATAAGAGTGGTAAGGCACTGGCATAGGCTGCCCAGAGAGGTGGACATCTCTGGGGATACCCTCCATCCCTGCAGATGCTCAAGGTCAGGCTGGATGGGCTCTGAGCACCTGAGGGAGCTGCAGGTGTCCCTGCTCCTTGAAGGGGGGTTGAACCAGATGGCCTTTAAGAGTCCCTTCCAACTCAGGCAATTTTCAGACACTGAAAAATGAGCAGTTCTTTCTATAAGGGATGATCAGCTTTTGCAGGAAGGATTCCTGCTCCCAAAGTATCTATGTATTTTTAATCAGCTGTAAACCCTGACCATCAACATCAACAACCATCAGCTTATGCTGATGTAAATCAGAAGGAGATAAGCTAAGCTGGGCTGGAATACTGGGCTGCACCAATCTCCATCAGCTGCAGATCTCCTCAGATAGTGGTATACACTAAATTGAAGGGGAAAATCAAGAGGGCCATCATAAACCATATATCCACATGCTTAAACAAAGGTGAGAAAAAGATTAAGCAAAAATTAAGGTTGTAAAACTGATAGATGTTGAGCCTATGCTTTTCACTGAGAAAGACACTAAATTTTCAGAATGCTCTTCTTCAAGTGGCATCAATTTATTTATCCACTGAACTAATTGGTTGATTGATCATATTAGCTTTTGAGAAAATTCAAAATGAAATGTCTTTCCTTATCTGGATTTTCAGTCAGATGGTTATATTGTAGGGTTTTCTCAAAAGCAGGGAGGGTTGTGTTCAGAAACGTTCAATAGTCAATAGCAAATCATTGTTTTTAGGGGGAAATTAAGATGTACATCTTCTTGAAAAGCAGATTTCATATAATTTGTGGACACAACTAAGAAAAAAATCAAAGTGATGAAAGCTTACTCATGACAGGAAATGTGAGAGATCAGATTACAAAGAAGTCTGTGGTCTGAACTCACAGATTGTTCCTATTAAAGTGCAGCTTTATCTTATATTTCTAAGATACCCCAAGAAATATAAATACCCAACCCCATACTGTAGCTTTCACAGAAGCCAGGATGGAACAACAACCTGATGAAATGACACCACTGTGATAAAAATGAACCACGTCCCCTAAAATGCCTTGTTCTCCTGTTACATGCAACAGTTTATAGCTCCATGTTGCTTAACACTGAGCACATATACAATAAATTTTATTTATAGGAAACCACTCTGCTACCATAATAACAACCACATTTCTTTGCTGAGTATATTTCTTTAGCTAATTCATATAAAAGAGTCCATTCCACAAAAATGCTAGCTGGCACTTTTAAGACAAATTCCTTTCTATTGCTCTTAATATTCTGAATATTCCCTGAATCCCTGCCTCCTGTAGGGCAGGCAGTACTTCCTGATAGCACAGGCAGAGCAATGCAGCAGTGAACAGGGCTCAGGCTGGGTCGGCTGAAATTCAAAGCTTTCTCTGCTTTCCACTTCCTCCATGTAATTAAGCCATAATCCTTTCACTCTGATATCATTATCTGTTGTCATGGCAATTTTAATTACAAAAATGAATGGCTAACAAGAAGGCGAAGACAAAAGTTTTTGCTGAACAAGGCTAAGTTAAGAGCAAGTGGAAAAATGTCTGTGGCACTACAACAAAAGCATCATCTTTTAACAGCAAGCTTTAAACAATTACGAGTAGGTGGGAGTGACATTTGATGAGAATATTTCAGTGTTTTGGAAATGTGTTGAACTTAAAGTCTTAGAAACAACTTTCGCCTGGTACCAACCATAGAGTGCCTTCTGTCACTGTGTGGAGGAAAATCCCTCTCTGAATCTCAACTTCTTGTACTTATCATAGAATGGAATCATAGAATGGCTTCAGTTGGAGGGGAGCTTAAAGATCATGCATTTTCAACTCTTGAGCCATGGGCAGAGCTGCCAACCACCAGATCAGGCTGCCCCGGAAATCAACCTACTGGATAAATACCACTTTTCTAAGCAAGAGTCCCACCAGCTCCCAAGAGTGTGTTTCTCCTAGGAAAGATTTCAGATTACAACCTCAATTGAAGTTGCAAGCCCACTCTCATGGGCCATGATTCTGCAGTTTTGCTCTGGCACTCTTTGTCAACAAATGCACAGTTGTACAGAGATGCTCCATGAAGCAGTGGTACAAAAGCACAGCTCATATATAGCACACTGGCTGGCAGGGGCTGCAACTGTGTAGGCTCTGGACCTCACCACAATGGGTGCTTTGCAAGTGGAGGTTGCTGCATTCATCACAGAATGGCTTTGCTTGAAGGGAACTTTTAATGATCACTGAGCTCCAACCCCCCTGCTGAGGGCAGGACTGAGAGTAAATCAGGCTGCCCCATCCAACCTGGCCTTGAATACCTCCAGGAATGGAGCATCATAGCTTCTCTAGTTATGTTAGAATTAAGCTATGATATTTCAGTAGTTATATCTCCAAATACAGCAAAAGTTCAAATATGAGAAAACAGAAGCAGGGAAATTTACTTGACCAGAGAACCCAGCTTAATCCTATTATCTCTTATTTCACTCCGAACAAAACACTGATCTTTTCTCCTTAGGAAAAGTGCTGACCTTTAGCACGGGGCAAGGGCAACACAGACATGCCAGTGTCCACCCATCCAAGGCACAGCACCCCTGCAGTCCTCCGCATTGAAATCTCTTCCTGCCTATGTTGACCTGATTCCCAGGTTGCCTCCTGGATAATGTGGCATGCCAGCCACCCGCTGCTTTCTCATTTAAATAAATGAGAAAGTTGAGGCTAAATTAACACTCCAGCAGAGGTAATAAGGGCCAACTCAGCAGCTGCCGTGATGTATGCAAATTGCAGTTTCACACATTAGGAGCTAGATGTTGCTTAATTTGTAGGTCTTTCTGTCTTGGAAATTAAAGAGCCTTTGTCAAATTCAGGCAATCTCAAAAAATAAAAGTAAAAAAGGGCCACAGAGAACCCTCATAGTCAGCTGTTCACCAGCACCTACCCTCTTCCTTCAGGAATTTCCCTCCTGATCCCTTGACATGCATTTATTACTGAGTTGCACTGCGCTGCCTGATGCCTTTAGGCAAGGATCTGCAGATTTCCAGCAAACACTGCTTGACTGAGGAGGCACCAACAGCCCTTTGATACAAGCAGAAACACAGGGGTTTTTTTCTACGTTTTTCCCCTCAAGTGTTGCCACCATCCAGGACCTTAACATACACCAGGTTTCTTTCTCTGGGAATGAAACTGTAGCAGAGCAGAGGGAGGCCTGCTATAGCAGCCAGTTAATCAGGCAGAAGGAAAGAGCAGATAAGAGAGATTTTCTCCTCCCTTTAGATTCATAGAGATAGGAATGAAGATGGTAAAGCAATACACAGCTTGCTGCCTTTTGTTTACTTATTTATTTTTACTAAGCTGTTCTGGACATTATTATTAATGCTTTTAATACTTTTAAGAAAAATGTAAGTATTAATATGTGTCAGGGTCAAAAATACTTCTAAATGGAGACAGTAGCACGATGGAAAGCACAGCAATAACAGTAGAGCAGCAAGTGAAGGCTTGCTTAAGTGCAACAGCCAGATGCACAAAAATAAAGGAAAGAAGCTACTTACCTTCAGAAGACCTGAAGCATCTCCACCAACATATCATTGCTTCCATTACCAACCTTTAAATGAGGTCTGGGAAAGGGTGGATCCTGGCTCCACCCCTTCAGGCCACTCAGGTGCATCGAATTGTGTGTAGCTGAACTCCACTGGGTTGGCCCTGACTTCCCACCAGGTGCTCAATCACTGCTTCAAGCCATGACTTAGCATTTCCACTCCAGAGACCAAAGCTGAAAGTTACACATAGAAATACAAATTAAAAACAGCAGAACTTGAAGCCATTATGGCCATACAGAAAACAAAACAAAACAAAAAACCTCTAATGTTCCTCGGGTTTGCATGTTCTGTTAGAAGAAACAAACTAATAGAAAAACATTGTGAATCAGACTTCATCACTTGGTACAAACCCCTGCCATTCTCTTGGCCTTCATCCCTCATCACCAAAGCAGGATGATAATGATGGTTTCCTACCAGCTGGAGAGATTAATTCACTAAGCTGCAGGGTCCATGTGCTAATGGAGCAAATTAAGACATGTATACAGGTTTGCTTATTCCAATAAACTCTGCATTTGCTACAGTCCTATAATGAACACAAAACTGTGCTAAAAAAAAAAAAAAGCCTTTTCTTCAGCAGAAGAACATGAATTACCAAAATGCAAAGCCAAGAGTGCATTACTTTTTTGACAAAGCAAGGCAATAACTCAGATACACAGACTCCTCCTATCACGAGCAGGAGACATTTGTCTCTTAAATATCCCAAAGATGCTGCTTCATAGATGCCCAGATTCAAACATCCAGCTGCAGATGACTCTTCTCAACTATTCCCCCACTGCCCCAGCTGAGATTTATATTTGTAGCATAGTGCTGGAGTTCCAACTCACACAATTAAACTATGCGCTAAAGGCAAGTGATCTGAAATACCTACCCACTCATCCTTTCTTCCTTCCTTCCATTCAGCCAGAATTGAGGTGAAAGGAAGACTATCTAGCCAGGTAGCATACATTCTCTTTCATCCCAAAAGTTGAGTCACCAGCTATAGCTTTTTGAGTTCAGCTGTGAGGGAGCTCATAAATTAGGAGGTAAAAGCCTGGAAAGATCTGCAGTCTTGTCACCTGTTTAATTACTTGCCTGCAGTTGCCCTTAAACACGGAGCCTATTTTGTTCAAACCTTGTTACTGAATTGAGTGGTTTGTTCTAGAGTAGTGCTGCATCACAGAAAATGATCAGTAATTAGTATCATAGAACCATTAAGGTTGGAAAAGATCTCTGAGGTCATCTAGTCCAATCATCCACCTGTCACCAATACTGTCCATTAACCACATCCCTCGGTGCCCCATCTCCACATTTCTTAACACCTCAGGGGGGAGTGACTCCACCAATCCCAAGGCCGCCTGTTCCAATGTATTGCCACTTTTTGGAAAATAATTTTTTCCTAATATCCAACCTGAGCCTTCCCCTGTACAATTTGAGATCATTAGGATCCTTCAAAAAAGTGAAATTTCTACATTTGCTTGATTAAAAAAAAAAAAAAAAAAAAAAAGGATGAAGAAATGTAGCATCTTCCAAGTTACACCCCATGTGGCACTCTTCCAAACCTCTTTCCATATGTTCTTAAGTGTTGAAAGCCCAAATGTTCCATATCTCACTGTCAAATTCTCTGGCTCTCTCCCAACAGCTCTTACAATACAGTTGGGCATTGTCTAGTGAGCAAAAGTAAATACCTCAGATTGATAATTAAAAATAGATTTGATCATCTTATAGATACAAATAGCCGAGGGGTGCAGCGCTGAATGAATCATTCATGCTGACAGATTTTGGAACAGCAGAAGAACGTATTTCTGGTCTCACTGAAGTTGCCCCACTAATTCTGCTTTGTTGCAGAAGGTATTGCTGAGGAGCTTTGGGACAAGGTGCAGAAGTGGAGACCGACGAGCCATTCAGGCAGCTCACAGCAACTGCAGGTGCTACTGACTCTAAGGCAGAAACAAAAGCACAGACAGCTATGATATAGGAGTACGAAAGGCCGTAGCCAACATATAGCAGATGTCTTGTGTTGGGGCTAAGTGAGAGCTTGGAGGGTGAACATCCACATTCAGTAACTTTGGATGTTATTACCAGCACATGCTGCTAATTTATAATAAGATCAAATAGGAAGGTTGTTAAAGGCCTTGAGAATTGAAGATGTCCTTCTCTAAAGCTTGCTAACAATCCTTTGCTCTCTTGGGCTGTAATAATGTCATCATCATCTCATGTATGAAATATTTCAGGTGCTTACAGATGCTCTGCCCTCTTTTTTACTGCAGTACTTCTCATTTGTCATCCCCTTTCCCAAGGCATGCTTCTGGGTAATTATCATGTGCTTCAGTTCAGCCAAGGAGGGAAACTGGTGAATGTGTTTCCCTTGCTAGGAGCTATAAAGTAAATTGTAGCAGATACTGCAAAAATCAAATAACCAAGAGGTTTTTCCTCTGATGTGCACTTCACTTGATGGATATTCTTTACTTTCTCCAATGCTACTCCTGATTGACAGCAGGCTGAGAATCCGGCCTCCCATTCACTAACTGATGCAGCTGTTTTGCTGAACCAGCTTCCTGGCTGGGAATGGAGCCAGTCAGCTGTGGATAACAAACCCAATAATAGGGGTTTCAAAGATTTCATACTTTTTCTTTTTCTTTTTCTTTTTTTTTTTTTAATAATATTTACCAAGTTACTTTTCTTACAAAATCTGTTAGGCAGATGTTAGGAAGTAATTACTATACATGAATTGGAAAGAAAATGCACATCTTATGCAGCCGTACACTGAACATGTGTGAGTGGCTGGAGCAGAGAAACCAAAGATAAATGAGGAAAAAAAAATGTAAAATGTATCAGTGCAGAATCTGCCAGAATTTACCACGGGGTTATAAAGAAGAAATAGCACAAGGCAAGCTCTTCTCATCAGCCATAAGTCAGTGCATATCCAAAACAACAAGCCTGCTACCTTCTCTAACAACGGCTAAGTTATACTCACCATTGGTAGATGGAAGTTGAACTTGGCTTTGGCCAAGGAGGTACAGTTCCCATCAGTTTCCCAGAGAGGCTGTGGATGTCCTATCCCTGGGGGTGTTCAAGGCCAGCTTGGATGGGGCCCTGAGCAGCCTGGTCTAGTATTAGATGTGGAGGTTGGTGGCCCTGCATGCAGCAGGGGGGGGTTGGAGCTTCGTGTTCATTGAGTCCCCTTCCAACCCAACCCATTCTGTGATTTTATGATTCTATGACTCTATGATTCATCAACACCAAAGAGCCCACCAGCCCATTACATCAGCAGTCAGTGTGATGGACAGAGCTGATACAATCCGACACACTTTTTTGTGCTCAAACATCCAAGAGCATCCTTAGATCACTGCACATATAGATGTAACTAGGAGTGACCATGAATTAAAACTCTTGCCTCTGTCTATAAAGTTATTCTAATATAAACAAACTTCAGTGACAGCAGAAGTAAAAACATCCAAGAGATCAGCATAGAAAGCAAAAACCAGAGGGTACATTTTGCCTCCAAACGCAGTTATCCAGGCTGAGGTTTTGTCCAGGACACAATACTCCCTGTACTTGTAAATCTGGAGGATCTTTAAGACCCAAATTTTACTGCTTGGGTTGTTTGTAGGATTCTGACTGATAGTTTTTGAGATAAGATTGGAAATAGTAATTGTATAATTGGGTAAATAAAATCAGGAGCCCTTAGGAATGGATTCTGCCCTCAGCTCACCTCCAGTATCAAACCCTACTATTCTCTGTCCTGATCTCTCCCCTGCAAAATAAAAATATCCCTCCTGCTGGAAGTGTTTAGAAATTTCAGCTTCAAAGCAGCAAATTAAATAGAATATTTCACTAAGTATTAATAAAAATACCTTTTATATACCTTTTACATACCTTTTAACACCTTTTAATAATAAAAATGTCTTTTACGACATTTTCCATCACCAGCAGTTAATGCATTTCATAGACCAGCCTGGTATAATTATCTTCCAGTTGAGCCAGAGCCACTGAGGCCGAGTTAAGAAGTAACTCACCTGTGCCCCCACAACTCCATTATGATGCATAACACATCCTTGGAGGTTGTGCTGATACTCACGCTTAGAATCAATTTCATTCATTCAAAAAGTTCCATAACAATAATCACAGCCCTCTAAAATTCCATCTCAGTGTTTACGAATCTATAAGCACCATCAAAAGAAACGTTATAAAAGAAGCCTTAAAAATTACAAGCCAGACTGGGTGTTCAATATTTCACATCTTAATTACAATATAAAACCTCATTTTGAGAAATGCAATGAAAGAACTGGGGTTGGGTGCTTTTTTAAACAACATTTGTCACAAAAAAAGGAGCCTGAACATTTGGGTTGTCAAGGCAGAAACAAGCACCACAGACACATTTTCCCCTTATGGGGATTCATCAAGGTTGTGCAGTGCAGCTGTTGTCTTACTAAAAGAAAGTTTCGGCCCCTGGCTGGAAGAAACAGAAACGTAATTATGTTATGATGAGCTGGAAAACATGCAAAGAAAAATTGGAATGCAAAGCATGATAAATGATGCATTGTCAGTTGCAGAACAGCAAGAAAACCAGGCAGCACGATAATAACTCTTCTCCAGACAGTGCTTCCAGTTTGGCTACCAAGAGAAAGCACTGCTCCAACCGCAGCTTTTTGCAGTATTATTTTGCCCTGGTACAGTGATGTTGGTGATGCACTGGCGCTGCTGCCAGGAGGTGCTGGAGTCATTGGGTCCCTGAAGGTGCTCAACAGCCGTGGAGATGTGGCACTGAGGGATGTGGTTATGGGCACGGTGGGGTGGGCTGGAGTTGGACTTGGTGATCTTAGAGGTCCTTTCCAAGCTGAATGATTCTATGAGTCAGTGGCAGCAGGGCTACATGCAGCCCTAGAACATGCCATCTTGTAGCAGACTCCTCAGTGTCTGTCCTCGCAGTGACCAGGACAGGATTTCCCTTCACGTGTCGCAGCGGTGTGCTTGTCTAGGGACCAGACAGCAGGGCTGGTTCTCGTGGTGTAAGCAGATTCAGAGGGAAAATGACTTTATGGCTCTGTACAGGAATCTTTTCTTTAGGAACCAACACCGCCGGGCCGCAGAGATAAGACGGGCAATTTGTTTTAAGAAAATCCTCTAACGATTAACCGAAAGTTGATAAAAATAATTGTTCAAACCCACCCACGGTCACTGGGGAGAGCGCCTGGCACGGCTCAGCGTGTCCGCAGGCTCCAAGGACGCAGCGGAGCTGTTGCTGTGCCCTCTAGTGCACGACAGCTGCAATTTCTCTGCCATTTCTAAACGCCAGCAGTTGAGCACCCAAAAAAAACCGGACTTTCTCCCTCCCTTGGTGGGACGCTGATGAGGTTACGTGGCTCCGGAGCTTAAAACAAATCCTATGTATTCTCGAGCAGAGAGCTGTTAGGAGATCTTCCCCTCTACAGAACAACCTTGAGGGCAGAGTTTCAGCCTTTTGGTTTGAATTTGCTACTTTTGGAAGGTACTGGCTGTAACATTCATATATGAATCTGGTATTAATAATCTCGGGTTGGTTTTTGTTGTTGTTGCTTTAATTTAAAGAAATACCAACAAAACCACCAAGCCACCAACAGAAAGTTGCTTCTGTAATTAAAACCAACCAGCTCTGAAATTAGCATCTATGTAGGATGGGTCATCTTCTGCACATCAGTTTAAAGGATTGAAACTTGTATTCAAACTGTGTGATTTTAAGCAGATATTTTTGGCCCTGCCAAATAAGTAGCACAGGCAAGGCACTAATCTCTTCTCTCATGTAGCACTGCGTGCAGATACAGTTATAGGTGACTGCTAATGACAGCAGGACTTACAATATCGTTATTACTCCTATTACCTACAAAAAAAAATAACACTTTATCACTTAATATTTTCATTTTCATGATAAAAATGCTGTATTACTTCATAGCAGTTTGCATCTAGGGTTATTAAACCACTTGCGGCTTCCCTTAGTAATTCTATTCCCTCTGACTTGGGAGAATGAAAACAGAAAAAAGAAATTACTGACAAGCATCAACTGATGGAAGCCCGCAAACAGTTTCTGTGCTGCTCAGATGCCCTCCTGTAACCCTTCAAGCTTTCTCCATTTAACGTGGCATCGCTTTGGGAAGAGGTACATGACACTGCAGAGCCACAGAGCTAGTTATAAGTCCTTCCAATTGTTAAACTTACCGTGATCAATAAGACACCATCCTTCAGCATTCCCTTTCTCAACACAATTTGCCAGACACCAAGTTTGGTTTTTGTCTGCAAGGCATGAAAATTGATATTCTACAGGAAAGCACAACCACTTTATCCCAGTGCCCGCTCCTGGACATGTCTTGTGTGGGGCAGCCAAAGGGAAGGGCCAAACCAAAACAACAACTGCACACCGACAGCTTTGGTGACATTGTGTTCTCTGCTTTTCACTCGATTTCAATTGCTCCTCTTCATGCTCCATCTCTCACTGTTTCCCATGTGCTCTCCCTTGTGCTGCTCTCCAGCAGCTCCCTGCCTACTGTCATTTCAAGCATTTTCCTGTTGGGGCAGATTCTTCCATCACCACAAACTACTTGGAGATTTTCTCAACTCGTCTTCCTCCTCCCCTATTAATTCTTCCCTTTTCATCATCAGAAGTTCTCTGTGAGATCTTGGTGAGCAGAATGCCTTATGGTTTAGCACCCACTCCCATCAAATTCCCTTCTCAGAGAAAAATGCTCCCTCGCAGTATGAAAACATCGGGTTATCAATAGAAGCAGAGAGGCCACACAAAATCTCATCACCTCCACATGCCAACAGGATATGACCCATTAAAAATTCATTTTATGGCTGAAAGCATAATGACAAAGCATGTCCTATCTCAATCCCTTGCCCCACCACCAGAATTACACGTCAGCCCACCATGACATCTCCCACCCATCCTGCTCCCTCCCTTCTCTCTCCATTTGTTGTGATAAAAACTTTTAAATCCAGGGTTTTTTTTTTCTGTCATTTCAGCAACTTTTCTTGAAATGTGGATTCTTTTCCTACAATTTGCCTCTTTGGAGGGTCTGTCCTTTTCTCTATGCTCCTATGGGTACCTTTGGCATCAATAGTGATGCTAAACTTAAGCAGTGCTCATTCCTTAATAAAGCAAAATCTTTTCCTGCAGTGACTGGGTTAGTGCACAGACCAAGTGAATTTCTATTAGGAAGCTGATTTAGGTTTAACTGCATTTCCACAATGTATTTCACCCCCAGAGACAAGAAAAGATGTTGCAGTCTCTTAAATACCACATGTTTGTGCTCATACATCCCTTTGATTTCTCACAGGGAGAGTGGTATGCAGTAATTGCTCTGCTCAAGCCTTGTATATTGTTTTTATGTCCGCTAGGTGAATCCTTCAGACTCAATCCAGTGTTCTCAGGTGGCTTTTCATTCACAGCTTAAGCTCCGTGCAAGTGGAAGGTAGCTGGTCATTGGTTGCTTCTCTCTTATTTTTATCCCCAGATGGGAGGGAGGGGTGTGCTATCCATGCAAAGAAATGTGCCCAAATTCCTGTGGGCTCAGGGAAAGAGGGAGAAGGGAAGGAAGGGGTGGTTCATGCTCCGCTCATCCACTTCTGTGCAAATCTCTGCAGGGAGGTAGCTGGGTGTCAGTGCACTGACCAAGGCAGGTTCTCAAAGGCAGGATCTGAGTCCCAGCAAAGGTCATTCCTTTCAGATGCTATTTTTGTCCTGAAGTACAGGCAGCAATCTTCCCTTGTCTCCCCCACCTCTCTGGGAACTCGGATATTCCCAGCACACAGCAGGAGAGGAGCTGCTCCTGGCTTCAGGTTTCATGGAGCACTGCAGGGAAGCAGTGAAGTGTTCCTGGCAGACCAGCTGTGTGAGCAGGGGAAGAAGGTGCTTCCTTCTTTCCTGGCTTTTTTATCCAGTTATTATCTGATCGGTACCCTTTGAATAAACATACAAGTCCTTGATCCTCCCAGCAACGGAGCTGACTTCAATGGCTCTTTACTAGCACCCAGCCCTGCCCAGACAGTAGCTGGCCCAGTAAATCCTAAACTCTGCATACAGTTCCCAGAGCTCTGTTAAGACCCCAACTGACCTAAATCTCTCACGTTATAAGCAGTCATAAATGTGTGGGTTTTTTTTCTTAAGTAATGCCAATTTTTCTTTTGCGGTATATAACTAAAACCCCCTTTAGGGCATTTAATATAAATGGCACTGAAAGAGGAAGAAGTCTGCTTTTGATTTCCTTTTTCTTTTTATATGGGTCATCTCAGAGGTTTTCTATTTATTGTTATTACGGATAGCAACTATTTCTTTCCTTTCTTTGGAGGTTTGGGCTTGCTGAGCACACTGAATAGCGTTAAAAACCATTACAAAGAGCTGCCTCTCCTTAAAAAGCCATGAGATCTTCAATTATATGCAAGCATCTAAACAATAAAGTTCATATTATTAGCATCATGAAACGTACTGAATCCTTGCTCTTAATCTAAACAGAATCAGAACCATAGAGTCATTCAGGTTCCTCTAAGACCACCAAGACCTACCCCACCATGCCCATAACCACGTCCTTAATGCTACATCTCTATGGTTCTGGAACACCTCCAGGGATGGTGAGGCTCCCTAGGCAGCTTGTGCCAGTGCCTCACTACCCTTTCTGAGAAGATATTTTTCCTAATATCCAACCTGAACCTCTCGTCATGCAACATGAGGCCAATAACTCTTGTCCTACAAGAACACAGCAGTGTACCAAAGATGAACTCATGCTGAGCTTCGATACCCATCTTCTCAAAATACCACAGCTGCTGTCATGAGAAGGGGTTTGTTGGATGGAATTTGAATGAAAACCAGTTACTGGGCTTCGATCTCCTGTCATGCTCCCAATACTACTGAGAGCACTCAATAAATACAGAACACTTACAGTATTAAATGACAAAACTTCCAGATTGGGTATTAGGAAGAATTTCTTCTCAAAAAAGAGTGATAATAACTGGCACTGCTGCACAGGGAGTGGTGGAGTCCCTGTCCCCGGGGGTGTTCAAGAGCCATGGAGATGTGGCACAGAGGGACATGGCTGTGGGCTGTACTGGTGCCAGAGGGACTGTTGGGCTGGATGATCTTAGTGGTCTTTTCCAGTCTAAATGATTCTGCGTGATTTTGTGATTCTGTCAGAGCTCAGTATCTGGATGCCTTTGGGCTTGGGGAGCTATTTCAGCTCCTGGGAACCTCGCAGCGACAATTTACATACGCAAATGTCATATGCCACAAAATATATCCCAAATTATACAGTTGCAACATATGTATTGCATATAAGCTATGATAATTAGGTGCAGTATATGTGTATAAATTATATCCTGCATTTTTAAATACTTTCCTATACCACGAATGGGGCTGCAAATCAGGGTGCTTGGGTGCTCCTCTGAGGCGGTGTCTGAAAGCTCTGATCTTCCTGGTGCGGCTTCAAGGGCTCACCTGGATCCTAAGAGCCAAGTGTGGATTTGGGACAGCGCGGACAGGTTGGCACCGGGGGAGCCGGGGGGCGGCAGGGCTTCGCGGTGATGAACCCCTACCACGTTCAGAGGGAGGGGGTCGGCGAGCCGGGGCCGCCACCCGCCCGAGCAGCACCGAGGGCAGCGATGCGAGCGGCGGGCGGAGCCGGCGGGGGAGGCTGAGCCGAGAGGAACCGAGAGGAGCCGCGGGGGCGAGGGGGGGTCGGCGGCACCGCGCGGGGGGCAGCGAGCAGAGCAGCGCCGCGGGGAACCACCGCGTCCCGGAGCCGCTCCCGCTCCGCACCGCGCGGCGGAGAAGGAGCCGGGGAGGCTGCATGGAGCCGAGGGGGCACCGCGCGACCTGGGCTGGAGCGGGTGCGCGGCTCCCTCCTCCTCCTCGCCCTCCTCCTCCTCCTCCCCGCCGCTCGCAGGCAGCGGCTGGGGAAGTTGCGCTCGCATCGGAGACGGCTCCGCGGCGGAGATCGCTTTGAGGAAAAAGGTCTCCCCTTCTCCCTCCGCGCCCCCCCGCGGCCGTGGCCTCGACACAGTAAGTGGCAGAAAGGAAGTTTAGTTGCAAACAACCTGCGGCAGCGGTAACTTCGCGCTGCGTGCCTTCAAGGTGCCTTTGATGCGTGCGGCAGCTTCTGGCAAGTGGACTGCAGCTCTCCCAGCCGTCGGCCCTCCCTCCCTGCCCCCCCCCCCCCCACCTCCCCTCCCACCACCACCGCTACTTCAGCCCACACACGAAAAAAAAAAAAACAAAAAAAAAAAAAAAAAAAAAAAAAAAAAAGTGATGAAATGAAGAAGTGGTGAATTACCCAAGCGACTTTCCGCCGACAGCCAGCGAGCCACCGAGAGGAGCTGCGGAGCGCTCCGGAGCTGCCCGGCACGGACCCAGCGGCACCGCAGCGCGATGCACAGAGCCTCAGCTGCTGGAGCTCGCCTTGCCATGCCGGCTGCTCACTAGCATGCAAACCCTCGCCCAGGATGAAAGCAGGTTTGTGGCAGTTTGCTGGAGGTGTTTCCTTCCCCGCTGCCGGCACTTTGCTGTCGGTGCCTGAGAAGATCTTAATGATGGCAGCGGGCACTTCTGCCGCGTTCTCTCCGCCGTTCTTAGGAGATAAATCTTTCATGCGGCTGTCTTTTCCTATCTGTGGTGGTTGCTGCACAATCTGCACTTGATTTCAGCTCAAATATTCTTTTTAAGATCTGCTTTGCAAAATAATGCAAAGTAAACACAGATGGGAGAAGTGAAGGAGAGAAAGCTGTGGTGAAGTAGTGATGGTGGATGGATCTTCCCTCGATCTCCCTCCAGTGCCTTCCCCCAAATGCGAGCCTTCCCTGCTATGGTTTTGAAGGAGGAAAGATTTGGGGGCCCTTTGGATGGAGGTTTGGAGGGACGTTTCCATCAGCGGTGCTTGCCTTGCTGGCCAACTTCCTTCATGTCTGTGGCTCCCAGGCCAGTCAGCTTTGTCTCGCCTTCACCTGTCCTCAAGTTTCTTCCATCACCTTGCAGGTCATTCGTCCAGAATGCCCGAGGAAAGTTCACCGAAGCGGAGTCCTCAAAACATCCCATACAAGGACCTGCCCCACATCGTCAACGCTGATGGGCAGCACCTCTTCTGCAGGTACTGGAAGCCAGCAGCAGCTGCCAGGTGAGCACTTTTCAGCAAACACACTTTTTTGACTATCAGTAAGACTCTGTGACTATGTTTTATAGCCTGGCTGCTGTGACTGGGCTACGTACACTGAGCTTTGCAGAGCCACTAAGAGATGTCTCTC
Organism: Perdix hodgsoniae; assembly: GCA_035772895.1. Lineage (NCBI taxonomy): Eukaryota > Metazoa > Chordata > Aves > Galliformes > Phasianidae > Perdix > Perdix hodgsoniae. The sequence continues at coordinate 682,189 of JAPSGF010000126.1, forward strand.
ACCTGAGAGAGCTCCTACTGTAATGTCTCTATTCCCCCACCCTTTCTCAGTCAAGCTCACCTTACAGGTGTGAACCACAGAGTTACTCTCGCCCTGCGCACAGCTGCCTCGCTTGGCACTTGTGTGTGCTACATCCAGAGTGGCACTTGAAGGAGGCTGATGTCTGTCAGCTACAAAGTGCCTTCAAACCAACAGCAGTCAGGGAGGGATGGGATGCCAACTCATTGATATCTACTCTTTTTAATTTCCTTAGCATCAACAAATACAGCATCAGCATCTGAGCTCAGTTTGATCAGTAACAGCAGAAATCTCAGGGCAGCAGGCAGGAGCTGGTTTAACTGCGTTGCTTTTTAACTGCTTTTTTTAAAAATTTATTTATGGTCAGTAAATGATTTAGGAAGCTCTCACTGGGACCTCTCTGTGAGTTCAAAACTGAACTCCGCGATAAACACAGACAAGGTATCAGATAGAGACGTTTAAATAATGTCTTTTTCATAATTTAAATAGTCCCCTGAGTGTAATGGCTTTCTGTGCTGATTACGTGCTGATTATGATCTGCTATAGAAAGCTATCTGTGTTTCTCACATAGTTATTTATGGCTGTTCATCTTGCTGCCAGTATCTGCTGTCAGATTCTGGCTTGACACATACTTACGTTACCCCTAGTTGTATAGGCAGCTACTTTACAAAATCTGGATAATGGTTGGTTGGTTGTTTTTATGCAAGCCAATGGGAAAAGCTATGTTAATTTTTTAATTGTATTTTCTTTTTATAGCTGATAGGCAAATGCAAGAAAAGTTGTTCAAGCAGGAGTTTGAGTAGTCAGGAGTAGCACTTTCCCACACCCGTCCAATTGGTTGCATCCAAACCATCTCAGAGCAAGTTTCCTGCCCTTGGGTTTGGTGCCTGCCAACCAATGCAGTGACATATGGTCAGGAGGTGGCCTGCATCTAAGCAATGTACATTGCCACCTTGTTCCCAGAGAGCAGGGCTGTGAGCCACCCCAGGCAGCTCCATGGCACTTATTAGGTTCTAGGACATGGATCTTGGCTTAAGATCTGTGGTCCCACAATCCATGGACCTGGTCCACAGAGAGCTTTGTAGTTACTTCTATTCACTGACTTTCAGGAGGAGGAAAGTTTTTGGCACAGATGTTTTCTGTATCCTTTGCACCAGCCTCAAGATTTCCTGTATTGGAAAAAAAATAAAAAATTAGCACCAGACCAAGCTTCTACTGTGCAATCAGGCTGTCTCATATTGTAATGCTAATTAATCATTAACTGCCCACAATGATCTTCATCCAGTAGTGAAATAGCTTTCTCTTTTCATGTTTAATTTCTTAGCAAATTAGTAGTGAGTGGATGGGTCTTTGATCAAGAAATGAAAGGATGATAAAGAAGTGAGAGTTAAAACTTAGTGCCGAAGTCCTCTGGGTAGTTAATTTTTTAGGGCTCTGTGAACCAAGCAGTTAATTGAGAGCAAGCTTGCCCTACTTTTGTGACAACAAAAGTAGAAGGGATCAGTATTGCTCATTTACAAGTGGTTCCTGTGTGTATTTGTATATGAGGAAGGGCGTACTGTTTATTATTAGCTCGTTTTGCATTGTTATGTATGAGAGAGAATGCAAGTGGCTGAATAGCAAGTTAGTGCTTATATTCTACAGTCAGGAACACTCTTGAAGTGCTTTGATAGGAAACCAAAAATACATTTTTTCGCTCTCAGTTTTCATAAGTAGCTGAGCTTATTCTGCTTCATATGTAAAAGCTTGGCAACTTTCATCTAATTTTAAATGTTCAGCAAAAATGATCTATATATACGTACAGGGAGAGAGAGGCACCTCAGGGGACTTTTGTTGGCCTGTTACAGTTATTCTGTTTCAAATACTGAAGGTGAATCTTTCAATCTTCCAACTCAATTGTCGATCCTAACGCTAATGAGTGGCACTGTAACAGTTGAATGGTGGGATCTTCCATTGATCCATTATACACCTCATCCCAGCTAGGGCTGCAGAAATACCTTATCACTGCAGATGCCCAAAGGTTATCATTGACTTGGCTTCAATTAGAATAGAACTTACCATCCTTGATCCACCCCCCAGGGAGAAAATAATGGGATATCTGCCAAAAGAAAAAAAATCAAGAAGTGGTGCTGGCCTGGGGTTGGAGAGCAAACAGTGGGTGGACACTGAACCAGCAGACATTGCTCTTCGAACTGGGCGCTTCTCTTTTATCTCCTCAAACAGACCTGCAAAGGTGGCTTTGAAAAAAAAAAAAAAAAAACAACAAAGATTGGTCAGGAAGATGGGGAATTTTGTAAGGCTCTTCTGTTCCATGCACACAAATATTCAGGCTCAGATCCTACAGCGTTGAGCCAACTGATCAGCCCATACTGGTGCACATATGGATGCTTTGTTGTAAGTGCCACCGAGGCCAAGGTTGTGGTGTGAGTGAAAGGCACCTATTGTGAGTTCCTCAGCAGGGTCTGCTTTGTTTCAGGGGGGGAGATTTAGGTGATTACGTGGCAGGAAGCTGACACACAAAGGCACTCAGATGTCACAGGGATTAGATGGGGTAGATAGAGTAGATATTAATGGACTAAGGAAGGAGGGCAACTGTTTCCCACCTCTTGGGGTGAGATGTCAGCCCACAGGGAGACCTGGGGCTGCAGGTGCAGCTTCCCAGCCAGCAGTCCCATGAGCTGCCCAACTTGTTGAGCCAATTTCATCCCCAGATGTAATTAAGGGGTCTCATTTAACGTGGCAGGAAGGGAAAAAGCACTGTGTTCTGGTGTTGTTTTCTTGGATCCTGCCATGAACAGGGTTTGTGGAGCGTGACAGCAGGTAGCTGGCATGGGGAACTCACTCGTGAGGTCCCATTTCTGGGACTGCTTAATATTGTTTTTATGGAACTAAATTGTTGGTACCAGAACAGATTGATGTCACATCTATGGCATGTCCCAATAGCTGAGAAAATCCTACTTAATGGAAATGCAGCCCTTGTGTAAACAAAAACAACAGCTCCATGCAAGGTTACAACCTCTGCCACCACCCTCAGCCTCCTAAGTCAAAATATGAGGTAACAGGAGGTGAGGAATTAAGAAACCATGCTCTGTTCCCAGCCCTCAGACAAAGCTGCTAAGAATAGAGGTGGGATGAGGAACGGGAAGGAAAGTTGGGAGGAGAAGTCAAACCATTTCCTTTGAGGCCCCAAAAGGGCCTGAAGAATTTCAGTGTTGACCTTCTTTCCCCTCTGTTCAGTATCCTGGTGGCCTTCTCTGGATGTCTCAGCTGTTCCCATCACTGCCTGGATAACTGCAAGCAGTTTGTTTGGGGCATTTTGGGATTTGTTGACCCAGCTCACTTTTGAGCCCTACCACTATCATCAGCTTTACCAATAGCCTGCATCCACCACTGATTTCAGATTGAGACAGTGGTGTTTGGCTCTCCTCTGTAAATAGACATAAATTAACACTGGGCACTTGAAGTGTGAGATGCTCACAGTTCAAAGATGATTTTGGAAATGCCCATTCTGTGTTGAGGAGGCTGCCAGGAGCTGACACGTGTGGGCTGCATGTCTTCCTGCTCGATTATTAACGTACAGTGAAATGGTTTGGTTCAGCTTCAGACATTGTGACCACGATTTAAGGGAACAGAGTGCAATTACCTGAGCAAACACTGCCTTTGTAGGAGTTCTTTCAGCTCTACACCTGAAAAGTGTGATTAAAAATACAAAATGAAACAAACAAACCCACTTGCTTCTCTATTTGCATTTTTTCCTTTCTAAAAAATGCCTGTCATTCATTCTGACTTGGTAGTGATAAAAGAGCAAGCCAATAAGGAAAAAAAAATGTATTTCTCTCTCCCTGAAGGACTTTGCAGAAGTGCCTGTAGCGCAGAAATACAAACTGCCTTTAGATTTGAACCAGCCCTTGAACTGTGAATATTGCTTGCTGATTTTGGCACCTCATTATCAGCATTTCCATGGCATTTCCAGAAGAACAGCACTGCTCCCAGCGTGAGCAGATGACAAAGTTAAATTTGACTTTCAGACCCTTCCAAAATGACTAAATAAATAAATAAACTGAAGTGAAGTCAAAGCAAAGGAAAGCAAGTCACTAATTCTAATGTCTCTAATTATGCTGCGCAAATCTCCAGAAATACTGAATTTTCTAATTTGGTGCCACTCTGGAAGAACACTTTAGTTTGAAGTTGATCTCATTAGTACAAACTAATGCACAAGGACCAAACTTGTACAGTTTAAAATGACTTATGTCAGCATCATCTGTCATAGGATGGATTGAGCTCTCCGCATGTCTGATCACATCATAAACAGAGCACGGGGGAAATAAGAGCTTTTCATTTAATGATTTTCACTGTCAAGCCAAAATTCCAGGCTTTACTTGCTATACTGCTATTGCCTGAGTTTCTAAAGCCTTCCTTCTCCATTTCATCAGCTGTATGTATTCTTTCAATGGTTGTGTTCTCTTTGCCCTAGGTGACAGCCTTATTTGTTGTGAATGGTGGCAGCCTCCCATGATTTCTTATCCAGGGGGTGGGAAAATTAATAAACCAGCTTCACCTGTGATGGACTTTTTGACAGACACGAAAGCTTCATTTCTTGCTGTGGGTGTTCTCAGCAGCTTCCATTCAGGAGGAGAGGATTTCTTCAGTCCTCACAGGACTCAAATCTCCTTTTGTTTTCCATGGAATCCAAGGAATAAGATAAAAACAAAGAATAACATGGTTATAAACAGCCCTTTTTGTTTATTACACTCTTAGGATCAGTTTCTATGCACAGGCATACAACATTTATGCAAGACAATGCAACTTTATGGCTGGTGGTGTGCAAGAGCAAGCTGACTCCAGGAGCTCTCTATTGTGAATCTCAGAAATCTCATTAAGTTTTCATCCTGGTCCTAAGACAACAGCAAAGGATGCAAAATCAGTTTTGGTTCTTCACGTGCTGCTAACCTGATGAACCAAGTAATCAACCAGTAGACTTATTACAGGCCATTAGACTTGTTACATGTTGAAAGTGATGCCATCAGTGAACCTGACAAGCTCATCAACTGTGTCAAGATTCCAGATGCAAGAAATCTTTCTTTCAGTAGCACAAGGCACATATAGGTTTGGACAAAACAATGAAAGCACCTGTAGGCTATTCCCTGCCTCAGTTACTTCAGAAGTCTCAAGCATCCCTGGGTGTAGCAATTGGACAGATCAGTCCAATGGGAAAGGCACTACAACAGAGATGTGATGCCAAAGGGCTGACACAATAGAGAGGTGCCATAAAGGAAGGGAAGAAGATTGCTTACCTGTATCAGAAGAGTCTCTATTCACAAGGGAAAGCTTCACCAAGGAAGGGTCTCCAGGAAGAAATCCTTCCCCAGTGGCCATCAGCCCTTAAATGAGGTCTAAGAGAGGTGCAGCCAGGCTCCACCCTTCCTGTCACACAGCTGAATTGCCTTCACCTGTGCTCCCAGGGCTGACTGGGTCCTTTCTCCAAATGCTCAATCAGTGGTTCAGGCTGTTACCATACACTGGGGCAGCTCTTTTAGATCACCATGAATACATCTACAAGAGTTGGCTGGCACAGCTGTATTGGCTAGAAGACAATGTGTTTTCTAGATCCATGTTGCAGAGGAGTTGGCCTGGGTTTCCTTGTGAGTTCCCCTGAAGCTGTTGTGGCTTCATGCTTTTCAGAGCCAGCACGAACATCTGATCTCTTTGTTCTTCTAGGGAAATTACATTGTTCTAAGAGCTGTCCCTGCAGACACATTTGGCTGAGCTGCCTTCTCTAGGTCCAGGCATCCCATTGTCCGAATGTCCTTCCACTTGAATGGAAGCCATCAGTGTTTAACAACCTTCCACTGTAGCTTGTTCAAGAGATGTGACACAAGTCTGACAGCAAATGGCTGATACTCCATAGCTTAAACTTTATCTAAGGAAAGTCTATTGCATCCTACCCATGAGAATCCTTAAGTTCTCTTCCTTGTTACACCCCACAATTGTACCCTTAACTTAATTATACCCTTATACATTGCTGTTCCTACTCCACCAGTACCAGTACTACGACACTCTACCAGTATGGCTTATTATCCAACAGGGAGGAAGGTAGCAATGCCAGATTAAGGTTTCTGTCATCATGAAAACATTGAGTAATACTTAATGAGTACTTCCATTGGAATGAGACTCCTATGTGACAGACACTTGCTCTCCAGGCAGGATTCATCTTCTTTTCTGTCTGGTAGGCGATCACTTGATGACAGAGCTTCTGAATCCATGCTAACAAAGTGATGGCAAAAGCAGATTGCTAGACCTAAAAAAATCAGTGGAAAAAAGTGGAAAAAAGAAATCAATGATGAGCACAAAATAGACAAAAAACACAGGTAGGACTGTGCACAATGACCAAAGATAAAATAACTGGGCCTTTGATTTCTCTGTGCTTTTGTTTCCCCAGTCTAAAATTTGGTATAATGATCCAAGTGAGTGATGTAAGTGGGGTGACAGCAGTGAGATCTGGAGTCCCTAGAAGAAAGTTGCCAGAGAAAATAAATTATTCCTTGAGGTTCTGTGGTTGAAGAGTGCTTGTTGTTGAAGGAGAGGTTTTAAAAATCTACTAAGTGATCATTAGTTGTTCATGCTTTTCAGCTGCAAGTCAATTGTCTCGGCAGCAATCTACTAAAATAAAGGAGAGAGAGAAAAAAAAGAAAGTATTGACAGATGAGCTAGAATCAATCATTCAATGGTAATAATGTAGTAATCTTTTGATCCAGTATTGTGTATAGACAGGCGTGCAGAAAATGTACAAATGACTCTAGAATTAATAGATGAGAAGGATAACTGATTTTTTTAGCCATCTAGTTGTCCATCTATTTGTTATATGCTAAAAAAAAACAGTTGCTATGTATGTTTCCTTTCCATCAAGCTTAAAAACTGTGGTGTGATGGAAAAAAAAACCTAAATCTTTGTCTCTTTTAAGAGCAAAAAGTCGGCTTGGTTTGCTCCAGGTGTCAGCAGGTTAGCTAGTTTACCAGCTGGAAAGATAGATTTCATATATTATTTTTCAACATATTTTTCACTTTTATTTTTCAAAATTATTTCAGGGAGATTTCAAATTCTCTTGTCAAAATCCAGAAATCTGCAGTGGCTTAATTTGCTGGGATAAAGAAGTGAAGAGTGACTGAGGAAGCACTAAGTAATCAAATTACTCTGGAAGCTCTGGAGATAACATCTAGCTGACCTAATGGCTATGGTGTTTCTTCTTTCTTTATTTTTTTTTAAAGTCTCATGTGAGAGCTAGTCTACAATATTTGAAGTAATAAAAACTGTCTTCCGAGCAGCATTCATAATTTCATTTTATTAAAAGCATATTCAAGGGTCAGCCTTCAGCCATCATCTGGCTCTCTTTTAAATGGTTTTAGTGAGGAGAACCAAGCAGCTAAAACCAGGTTGTCCTGAAAATGCACAGATCCCCTTCCTGATGTGATTAGCTGCCCACAGGTTCTTCAGCACAGAAAGCTGTTTAAAATTTGGCTCTTTTTCCAGGACCACTGTGGCCTTGTGCACGCAGCACAAGAATGGGGCTCAGGGAACCCATAGGGACATTCAGGTTGGATACTAGGAAAAATTTCTTCTCCAAAAGAGTGGTGATGAACTGGCACAGGCTGCCCAGAGAATGATGGAATCACTGTTCCTGGAGGAACAGCTCAGGAACCGTGGAAATGTGGTACTGAGGGATGTGAGTTAGTGGGCATGGTGGGGGTGGGATGGCAGTTGGACTTGGTGATCTTAGTGGTCTTTCCAACCTTAATAATTCTATGATCCTATGATTTTGGCTCTGCTGTTGAGTTCCCAGTGACTGCTGTGGGGTGGGTTTTGCCTCACACTGTGTGTCCATCCCATGCCAGTGGCATGCTACATTGCCATGGGCAAAGCTTTCGCCCCCTGCACTCAGTTTACATGTCAGGGGTAGGGAAGATCAGTCCTTGCCAGGGGCAGGGCAGTGGGTGAGGGGTCTCCAGATCATCTTCTCATTTTATGGCTGTGTGACAATCATAGCTGCACACCTTAAAAAGGAAAAGCATGTTTGGTTTTATGAATGGGAAGTGTTGTACAAAAGCCAGCTGTTGTTATTATTGATGCTATTTATTTACTGGTCACACTTCTTCCAGAGCGATGGGATGGAAAAAAAATCAATCAGCAGATTCACTTTGTTTATACTCAATTACACTTTCAGTGTTTGGGGAATGTTAATTTGCTAAACATGACTCCTTCCCCTAATGCCCCTAGTTTTTCATAGGCACTGTATGATGCCAAGGCATGGGTTCTGACCACCAGGGCTCTGCTTGGTGCATGGATTTTACTGCTGCTTTAGGTGAGGTAGTCCCATCACTCAACATGCCAAATGTAGCATCCAGGCTTCTTTGCATTTTGCCTTGTGATCCCACGAATGGTGGCTTGTAAGTGATCAGAAGAGAGGCTCAGGAGGACAGGCAAAGCATTCTGTTCTCCCCCATCGGCTTTGACTCTTTCTTTGCCAACAGTCCAGGGGAGCAGGAGCCAGCCTAGCAGTGCCGGGGTTAATAACTGTAGTTTTGACAATATTTGCTCTTGGTATTGTGAAAGCATTTTAGAAATGGTCCCAAATATGTGGTGCTTCTCAGTTTCTGGTGAAGCTATCCACAGAAAACACAGCATTCCCACAGCAGAATAACAGCTTGTGGTTTAAATAAGTGTTGTTATTTCTGATTTGCTGTAGGTGTACATGTATGTTTTGGTTCAGTGACTGCCAGATACTGTAAATGAGTATTGATTTCCTTTTCTATTTTAAGCTTTTCTAAAGAGAAGGCATCCCACATGCCTTTAGCTTTCTTTGCCTGTACGTAAAGTGATTACTTCTTTATTTCATTGTTCTTACTCATCCTTATTTTAACAGTTGCACTCCATGTTGCCCAGGTCTCTGTTCAATTTCTGCTATTTAAAGCTGTTACATCTGGCCATTTTTGAGAGCAAACCAACAAGACAGTGTTCAGAACTCGTGGCAAGAAGTTCCTTATTGATGTTGGTGTGTCAGCTCTCATTGCCATGGGTGACGCTGCCCTGGAGCTGGAAATGAAAGAGTTTCAGGTAGCGAGCCTCCACAGCTAAGTCCTCTGGACAAACGTGCTAGCTCAGTGTCACCATGAAATAGCACAGACCTGGAGTTGGCAATGGAGGCAGAAGTCTCTATTTATTTGGTAACTTGTAAATCGTTGCACCTCAGCTGTGTTACAGATTTACGTTGGTTAGAGGCATGGCTAAATATGCCAGTCTTTAAAGTGTATGTTCCAGCAGTCACTGCCTCAGCAAGATGATGGTGTATAACATTTAGCTGTTTACGTTCAACTTTCTTTCCTACCTCGAGTCTGTGGCAAATGTGGAATACAAAATTAATTGGAACAGGCTCAAAGCCTTGGCAAGTGCTTTGCTTGTGACATTACTGATTTCCCTGAGGAATAGTTCCTGATATTGACTTTGACAGAGACTGCAAAGACTCTCTCTGCAAAGGTTCACCTCATAGCCAGGCAGGGCTGGAGTGCGGCTCTGGGATGTGCCGAGAGGATTATTCATTAGAAATTAATGTGCTTAATCTCAAAGTATGCTAAAATATACATAACTACTTTATGATTAAGATATCAATCTTTGAGTTTCTGTCTCTACGGTTTTGGCCTAATTCCACACTGGCTTTTGGAAAGTCATGCAGGAAATGATTGGCTCTTTGGAGACGCACACTATCTGTGAAATCTGAACTGGACTTTTATAAGCTAGTTTGTGAAAGATAACCAATTAAGATTCCTGCTAACACAGAGAGCTGCAGACAAAACTGGATCCAAAAGGTAAAGGGCAATTTCCTCTATGCAGGAAGTAATCAAGAACTCCTGAGCATATTATGGTGGAACTGTCTGGTACAAACCACGCTATCAGGTCTGAGCATTTCAGGGAATTGCAGTATTCTGTTTGGCTTTAGACCATTGCTACACACGGGGATTGTACAGTCAGGGCTTTATTAAAAAGTAATAATAGCATGCTGTCTCAGGACAAGTACGGTGTCATCACCTTTCTTGCTCCTTATTCGCAGATCTCTTCCAAACCAGTGGAAGATTTACCCCAGTAATTCCACCATGCCTGATTAAAGTACTTTCTGCAGTTTTTGATGCAAGAAGCAGCTTGGAAACAGTCTGATCATTTGTGCCACATGTGCACTGCTGTTTCTTCCCTGCACGGGTGCTAGGGTAATTACCTGAATTCTTCCTTTTCTAACTGTTTCAGTGTCATGTCATGAGTTGTCTGTTCTATCCACTCCCTGAAATAACAGCGTGAGACTGGAGATGGTTCAATCAAAAACAAGTCACAGGCCTCTTTGGAAACAGAAGGCATAATTTTTCCTTCAAGGATTGCAGTGCTCTGTAGAAAGGCAGTAGCAAGAGGAAAGAGCATCTCCAGAGCAGAGTGCTGTTCTGTCCTGAGAGCATTGGGTCCACAGTGGCCCACCAGGGAAAATTGCATCTCTGATATCAAAGTGGGCGAGTGTCCTGGTAAGTCGAGGATCTCTTCTCTTCAGTTTTATCCAAAAAAAAGGGTGAGAAGATCCTGCCTATGAATTTCAAGTTACACACACACAGCTTTCAGCTCTGGTCTCAGCCTTGTGTCCCCTAAAGTACTACTTCAAAGCTTCCTTGAAACAAAATACAGCTGGTTTCAAATGCTGACTTTCAGGGACTTGTCTGGAGCTAAGCAGTTGCAAGATTCAAATACTTCCTCCCATCCCACCTCGCCTGAAGTTTCCTTCATCTCTTTTCCCTGTATTAGACCACTGATGAGTTATTTGTGGTGAGGGCTTGCTCTTCAATGAGCTCCAATAAATCAGCATAAGCTGTTTCTCCACATTGTTTTGTGCTGGCTCCAGCCAGTTCCTGTTGAGCTGTTTGTTTTGAAATATATCTGTACTATCCAGTTCTGTTTCTGCTCCGTTGATTTATGCTGCCTACGCTTTCTGGTGTTGTTGAATAACCCACCCATGGTACTCCTCCAGGAGGTCACAGCAGCTCTCAGATCTCCTAAATCTACGCTGATGAGGAATCACTGTGATTTTGAAATGCATTGTGAAACCAGGTTTGCAGGCATGTGCACGAACAGCTGCTGAAGGCAAAAGCATTGCTTATGGAAGCAAGCAAGGATGTTAAGACTGAACCCTAAGTTTCCATCATGTTAGACAGTAGGATGCTGCCCAGACTAAGAGCAGCCCCTCTGCGCATGCTTGAATGGAAACTCCCAAGCTTGAGCAAATGGGGAAAGGGAGAAGATACAAAGCAGGATCTGCTGGAGGAGTTTATTTTAAAATAGTTAGTTTAGGTTCTGGACCATAGTGAAGAGCTTTTGTAGTGAAGTGAGCTCTGGAGCTCAGAGGCTGTTCACAGGCTGAACTACTGTAGTCTTGAACAACTGCTAGTCTCAGTCTATCTGGAAAAGGTGAGTTCCTCCAAATTTAGAGCCCAGATACCCAGGGGTATCTGTGCTGATCATAACTTTTGAAGGTCCCCAGGGAGTGAGACTCCACTGATGCTACAGGGTCAGTGCTGTTTAGAGAAGGCCAGTGTAGACTTGACACCAGATTAGCATTTTTCTGAGTTGGGAAAAGTAGCAATAGAACTGCTGGTCTGAGGTAACATCATTAAACTGCAGTGATAGCTGGAAAAGGATATGACTACCCAGGTTATGGACCTATGCAGTAAAGCTGAGCATAAGTGGGCCAATAGAGCAAAGGCTATGAATGTGTTTCCCCCAAAAGCTGAGCAGCAGAGCAAGCAAAGTGCTTGAACTTAATAAACTGCCTCTCTGAAACATGGGTTGGAATTCAGAGCAAAGTCATCACTTCTTGTGCCCTCGGAGGAACATAACTCTGTAAGTTTCCTGGAGACAGAAGGAGCACAAAGGGACACACCTGACTCCACCATCAATTTTCCTGTCTGTCCGGAGTCACCAGCCTGAATGCTTGGCTAGCTGGCTAGGTCACATGCATGTTGTACGTGAGAGAAACGCCCATAAATTTCTGTAATCCCTGCCCAAGGCCAAGTTCTGCCAGGGTTACCTAGGGCTATAGATCGCCTCTAAAAAAAAAAAAAAAAAGCAAAAGCTGACTCAAATAGCAGATTCAGAGACATCCTTCTCCCAACCTTCAGGTTCACACCCAGCACAAGAGGGTCTAGAGTCCTCCAAAGGAATATCAGCAATGTCTATTAAGCGAACAAAGCATTTCATTCTTCATTATGTGCGCTTGGAAATGGTTATCTGGAAATTTCTGAGAAACAGGTGATCTTTAATAGTAGAAAAATGGAATATTGCTTAAATCTTGATAAAGTTACCATCTGCAGAACACATAATCTTATTGTAGGGAAAGATAGCTAATCTTCAGAACCAGTGAGGACTCAGCTAACACAAGAATGCATACCTGTAATTGATTTTCCATGACGACATCCTGTGGAAGCAAAATAGACACACATGACATAATAAATTTAAAGAGTTTGTGGTCAGCTATCCAGATCCTTCTCCAAAAGTGCCACCAGTGAAGTATTTTTCATACATAAGTGTTTGTTGTTGTCAGTGTTTCTAAGAGTCAGGCTGATGTCAGCTGATAAGTCAGCTGCAACAACACAGCCAAACCTAATAATCAATTCGGTAAGCCAGACGTTTTCTGGCAGCCTCAACTAATTCAGAGCTTTCCTGTTGGTTAAGTTTTAAGAGTTACTTTAGGAATTTGGTGTCGAGTATTCAAAGCTGCAAAAATCAGATGTTCTTTGTTAGAGTTGATCTGGTTCTGGCAAAAGAATCATATCAAATGAATGCATAGTTGCCTTCCATGGAATAACATGATATTAGGTTAATTTGCCAGGGTCTGATTCAGGAAATCACTTCCGCATGTGATTAAATCAGTCCTAACACAGAACAAATCCTTTTTTTTTTAACTTTAATCTTGTACTTTGTAAGTCCTACTGACTTTCATGAGGCAAAGGGAGTTTCCTGAGGTTAAGCAAATACTTAAATATTGTTCTGAAGAGCAGTGCTTTCAAATAGGGTGGAAAATATTGGATTTTTTATGTATGCAGTCACAGAAATCCTGCCTTCAGCGCTTTGGTCTGAGATATTCTCTGGCAATGAAGTATCACACAGGGGCCTCATGGAAGTGCTTCAGCCCCTAGAGGACAGGATGTGAAGATCATACCACCCTGCTCACAGCCTGACCCACCTGCACAGGGACACCTGGGCATGCTGCTGGCTCTGCAAGGTGCAGCTGCAGCACAGGAGGGGCTGACAGAGCCATGGGAGAACGGCCCAGAGGAGATGCAGGAGCAGGGACTAGTCACTGGCATGCACCATTACCTCCTAATGGCAGATAATGGTAAAAACTAATACTGTCCTAATGGTTGTTGTGCTAAGTAACCACATCTGTTTGCCGAGCTGTGCAGTACCAGGAGGCAGAAACCTCTTGTGGGAAGGGAGAGAGGAGGAGAAGGCAATGGGAAGAGCAGGGACATGTGAAAACTGTTGCTTTTGCAAACAGCAATCAATAGCTGCTATTGCACTGGTGAGGTGAGAGCTTGCACACTTATGCCCCAGCTCATGCCTTAGTGTTGTGTGTGACACACTTGTGGATCATGGGGAAATGTGTGATCACGTGCATATGAGGTTCTGACTTGAACAGAAGCCAAAAGAGCACTTTGGCACCTTTTCAGCAGTTATTGTTCCACCAGCCCAAGCCAGCTGAAGCATCCAAAGATGTGTCAGGTCGATCTGCCTGTGGTTAGAAACTAGAACTCGTCGGTTCAGGCATGGGTCAGTCTGTACAAGAAAGCTTTGCAGGCTGTGAACCATGCCTTCTACCTGAGATTTATATGTTTGCAAGGATTTCATCACTGAAATTACGTGAGCTGGAGGTGAAGAAATTTCTCCCCAGGATCGATTTGGTGCATGGCCAATATGCAAACCTTGCTTAAACAACACTGCCACTGAGGCACTGCAGTCACACAAACCTTAAAAGGTTTCTGTATTAATTTTAAACAATTTGCAGAAGCCCCTCCGTTCAAAGCAATCTCAGACATGTTTCTTCCTATCCAGCCATTGCAGTTTGAGAGCAGGGGTGTCTGCAAAAATGTTTACATACAGTGAAGCACTGCTGTCACTCAAAGCAGTCACTCGCTGTACTTGCACACCAGCTTGCCAGGGAAAATATGTGCACCATGTATTTGTTACACTGCCTTCAGGTACTCTTTGCCAAATCTAAACTTGTTTTTGGAAAATGGAAGATGAGGGGAAAGAGCCAAATCCTTCAGTCCTGGCTCAGATGAAGCTCAGACTAACTTCACGTTTTCAAGGCATTGAAGCATGGCTCTGTGCACAGAGACCCTGAAGATGGAGCTGCCTCTGTTTAGACATAGCAATTTGAAGATTTCACTCCTTGTTTGTCACACCTTATGGTCATAGGACAAAACTTTGAAAAGTGCCTGAGCCGTCTTGACAGCTATTAGGGCTCTAATGGCACAAAGAGTCCCAAGGATTTTATTCAGTATTTTGCTCATGACAATTGTCATGCTAGCATGAGAGGTTGCAGGAACACCTTGCTTCTCTGCAGCACGAAGCTTTTTCTTTTCTCGCTGGCTTCACAGAAGATGAGGGGGCTGAGATCTAGCAGGTTGCTGTCAGGCAGAGTCACGGTGCTGTGGCAGTGTGAATGAAAGCAAAATTAGGGCTTTGCTGTCAGGGGGATGAAATATCAGCAAGCATTTCCCAGCAAAGATCTCTTCAGCAGCTTCCCATTAGTTTTCATTCACTTGATGTATTTCAGTGCTTACATTCAAATCATATTTCTCTGAGAAAGGAAGGGCTGTGTGCAGTCAGGCGAGCTGTGCTTTAATCTCTGTGCATAGTCAGCAGGAAAAAGGTTGGTGCTACAGAGAGTAACAGAGAGGAACTGCCAGGAGCCAGGAAGCAGGAAAGATGCACACAGAGCCTCACTGACTGTGTTGGCCATCAATGTGATGGTTGCACGTGGATCTTCACTTGCATTTCCTTAGTTTCTCCATCAGAGACTGACAATGGCAGCACTGCCTGGAGTCTCTGCTGAGCTGGAAGAGGTGGGACATGCAAAGCACTGATGGCTGTGTTCCAGAAAGGTGATATTCTCCAGTGTGAAATGAGCAGCCTTTCCCTCTCTCCCACCTCTGGACATGGTTTGGTGGGCATGGTAGGATGGGTTGGGGTTGGACTGGGTGATGTTATTGGTCTTTTCCAACCTTAATGATTCAAAGATTCAGTGTCTGGATCTATAATTGTAGGCACTGTGCTCTGGAAATCAGGCTGTCTAGCAAATGTATTGATAACATGACAAATGTTTCGATAGGGGAGGCTGAAAAAGAAGAAATGACTGTCCCACACGAACCATTCTGAAACCTTCAGTTAAATTTTCTTTAATTTGTAAGTGTTACATGGCCTAACCTCAGCCTTGCCGATTAGTGTTGGACAGATACCAGAACATCTTTGCATTGCTGTGTTTGAAGTCCCTCTGTTAAATCCTGGTTTCAATGGGTGCTCTTTCAAGCTGTCTAGCATGAGCAAATACTTTGAAGTGGGTGCTAATCAAAGAGCTAGCACAGGATTTTCTACATCATTCACATCTTTTTTTTTTAAGTTTAAGTACGTTAAGATCAAAGCAGTTTACTGCAGTGAATACACTGAAAATGTATTCAAAACCTCAATCAAAATAAAGTATAGGAAATCACTAGCTGTAAACTGCTGCATTATTTTGTGTTGTCAGTTCATTTAATGTACTGAGAATCTCGAACCTATAGCCTCCTGACTGTTCTGCGTTGCTGATGTTTCAATGACAGATGGCACTTGTAAAGGAACACGTCATGTTTATGCTCCTGGATTTTGAAAAGTCACCTGTTGAATTCAGCAAAACTTACATAATCTCATTCCACTGCATTTGGAGTCCAATTCTGCACCACTGCATCAGATTTTGCCTGATGAAAAGACTGGCAAAGTTCATTCAACTTTAGTCACTCTCACAGTGAAGATAAAGCATCATTGCTGCAACTGTAATATTTGAAGATAAATATTTCTATAAGGTCTTTCAAAAAGAAATGTCTATTAGACTTTTTTCATGGTTTCTCTCTCCAGCTGTACAGTGGCTATGTAAAAGTCCCTTTAATTGCCAAAGGGAAGCCACTGTTTGGGGGCAGAAAGTGCAATAGTAAGATTACTAGAACTGGGGTCAAAAGATAAAATTCCAAACTCAAAGCAATGCTCTGGACTCTGTTTGAAATTTGTTGTTTAGATGAAATTTCATCTTTAAGAGTGCTCTGAAGCATTTGACAGTGTTGCAAGGTAAAAAGCTAAGGACCATTTCTATTTGAAGCCACCAAGATATACCAACTCCATGAAACTCAAGGGCAACACTTCCACTATAGGAGCAACATGAAAGCCTCAAAGCCAAGGTGTAGCTACCCACCCCAAGGACTGATGCTGATGCCCATCTGCCTTTTGAACTTGTAGCAGATCCTGGTTGCAAACAGATAACAAAGTCTGTCCCATGTGCAGGGACATGCTTGTGTCTGCCCTGCTACCAGCTGGTGAAGATCAAGTCAATGGTAGGTTAGGATGGCAATCTGTTTTCCCGTGTTAAAACTCTCATCAGCCCTTATTTAACTTGCCTTGTATTTGCTGATATCTGAAATGCTGTTGCTAAATTGAATGTGCTGTTTTTGCTTGCGGCTCTGAAGCCTTTGTGCGTTGATTGCCGAGTTAATGATTTATACCTTAATGCTCCATTTAGGGCCCTCGTGTTTATCGCTCATGGCGCTGGGGAACACTGCGGCCGTTATGATGACTTGGCCCAGAGGCTGACAGAACTTAACTTGTTTGTATTTGCCCATGACCATGGTGAGTAGCCTAAACAGTACTTGATTTACAGCAGCTCAGGACTTTACTGAGGCAAATGCCATTAAAGCTACTCAGCAGTGAGAGAAAAGTCAATAAAATACACATCCGCGTAAATGAGAAAGGGAGTATTTGAAGCATTGTAATAACCTGCATACTGAATCCATAAGATAGCAACCCTATTTCTGGATATATACAATGGAAGGTTCTCCCTAGCTCTTCTCAAAGACAGGACTGCTGAATTTGAGCTTGAAGATCCTGAAAGCTGTAGAAAGGAGAACAAGTGAGAAATTGCATCCTTTAATCTGAGAGTGGAAAGGCAATGCCTCATCAAATTCAAGTACTCACAGCTTCACCTTGGTTTTGCTTCCATGACTCCTTTTCACTCACAGCACTGCACTCACAGCACTGGTGTGCAGAATTCTCCCTGACAGAAAAAAAATATCCAGTCCTGAATATATAAACTACTGTCTGTGGTTTTACAGGCAGCAGATCACATGCCATGCAGAGCTGACTTCACAAAGACAGTTGACCTGCGCAAAAGCATCTCTGCTGACCACAGGAGTCTGTTTCTCCTTAAATGGGCAGAAATGTTTTAAGTGTGGTCTCATTCATGTCAATATACTTCCTTCTGATTCAGACGTAGGCTAGTGGGAGCGTGCAGCCATCCCAGCAGAAAAGATCTCCATTCCTCTTTTGGTATCTATACGGCACAAAGTTCATGAGAAAGGCAGAGGCATGGACTGTGTGCTGTTCACCCTGAAGCTGCTCTTAGTGGACCACAATGTGTGCAAAAGGTGACTGAAAAAGGCACAAGCAATTTGTTCAGATGGCTGGCCAGGGCCCAGCACCCCAGCACTGTGGTTGCTCACTGTGCATGCTGAGTAGGCCTTCATTCCTTATTCCCTTAACACTCAGTAACGGTTTTGAGAAGTAGAGTTGAAAAAGCAATATTTGAAGCAATGAGTCTAGAAAAAGTGATAGAGCATTGTATTTATTGCATGGATTTGGTACAGAGAATGACTCTTCTGTAGGTGGGAAAGGGCTTAGGGGTGAAGGATCCTGTCAGGCATTTATTGTGCTGCATAACGAGAAAGTTATTTGCTCTCTTTTCCTTGACTTTTTTTTTTACTAGAGAAGCGTAGGTATGTTGTGTTTTTCTTCCTAGGGACAGAAATGCTGAATTGATCAGTTCACTTAACACACTTCTGGTTGCTCGGACTGTTTAAGAGCTTCATTCTCTCTGTCAGATGAACCTGAAAGCAGAACACTGAAAACACAATTGTACTACACAAAGAACTCATTTAAATGAGACTGGATTCACTAAGCTACAGAGACAATTAATGTATTTTAGGCTCTGTAAAATAATATTTCCACCGAAGAGGTGAGTGGTGAGGACAGACCTTGTCTGCAGTAATGCAGTTACAGCCTGAGCTGAAGGACAGGGACCGGCTCTGAGCACCTGATGGAGCTGTAGGTGCCCCTGTTCAGTGCAGTGGAGTTGCACTGGGTAACCTTTAAGGGTCCCTTCCAACGCCAACGATTCTATGACACACACCTTCACTGCCAAATCTGCCCAGAGCAAACAGAGGATTGTAACTTTTCTCCACTGTTTTCCCCTTCCCAAATCACCTCACTGGTGTGTTTCCTCGTTGTGTCCCATCCTTTGGATAGCTTTGGGTAATATTAGTTATTCAATTGCATTAGCAAAATAATTGTATTTTGTAATTTCTTTGTAATTTCTAATGGTAACTCTTAAGGGCTTGGCGTAGATTTTTTTGACCTGAATGTTTATTCTTGTTCTGGAATACTCATGGATACATTTCCCAATTCAGGCATGATATTATTCAGGCAGTTCCACTGCACGGCTAGCATGATTTCCCAAATGAGCTGGGAAGTTGCTATGGCTGTAGTATGTGTGACTTGACTGATTTATACAGTGTCTGTCCTTCAGTCAAAAGAAGGAAAAATAATTTCCATTTATACTGCTGATTCTGTAAAAGCTTATGCATGGGCTGTAAATCTCGCTGAAGGCTGCTCTGCACCACTGGTTCTTGTTATGCAAGGCTACAACAAAACGGCTGGCATATCACAGGGTAACAGTGCTCATCTGAATTTGTGCCTTCCTATTGGCACCAGAGAAGTGGCACCAGCTTGGCTCTCTTAGTGTCTCGGAGTATGTTATTAATGCATTTGCTTTTTCAGATATTTCACAGTAACCTCAAGACAGCTGTATCTCATAGCTACTTATTAGAAACTTTCCTTAATACTGGTGAAAACTTATTTCTTAGGTCTCCTTTACACCTAATGCTGTTAAATTGCTTTGTTTAATATCAGCCTCATGGAAGAGAAAAATGCTGTTTCTTTGTAATGCAGCATTTCATTCTGTGGTCTCTTATGTTTTAATATGCAGGTAATGGTTTTTCATGGTTTCTGAGTGTACCTGGAGTGCAGCTTCATGAGTTAAGGTCGCTGAGACGATCCTGCTATGTATTTCTGCCAGGTTCAGCTGGCAGAATTTCACATTTTGGTTTCCTTTCTATATTACTGTTTATTATGTCAACATTCTGATGACAGACAAAGAGACAGATGAATATATTAGGTTATTGGCAATCAATTTAGGGAAGCCCTATTAGAAGGAATACCCGTGGGAGAGTCATCAAACTGGAGCAATATGGTAATTCTTCATGGACCTGCAGACAGATTGCAACTCCTTTAGTTACATTATCTTTAGGGTGAAGCAGAAAGCTTCAGAAAGAAAAAAAAAAAAAGCTGAAAGGAAAATGAGAATAAAGGATAGAGAACGTGGCTTTGTTTCCCCTATCCAAGCATTTTCAGTTGGTAAAGCACATGATGTTCCAGCTATACTTGTCTCACTTCTTGAAACATCTCATTTGCTGGGATCTTATTTGTATGGTTGCTTTACATGGCCTGAGACCAGAACAACCACAGTTTCACCTTCAAAAGTACATGTCAGCTAATCATGGTTACAAAAGCATTCTAAGATCCAAGGCCCACAAAAATACATTCACTTAGATCTTACACTTTTAACAGTGATGGCACAGGACATCTTTTTCACTCAGAATTGCTGGTGCTTCTTATGGGTAATGAGTAATGGTCTTCTGGTATGCAAACGAGGAAAGTGAATTACTTAGCCCTAGCCAGGCAGCAGATCTTAGCCTTTAAATTTGCTTGAGGACAGTGCCCTTCAATGCTGGTGCGCACTGCAGATGGGCTAAGAGATCCCTCTCAGACACCTACTGCTGCTTGTGTTCCCCATTAATCTCCTCGTTGCTTTCTCTATTTAAGTATGTATTTTTAAAAAGCAGAAAACAGCTGTAGGCTTTTAAATGCTTCAAATATTAGTTGTTGTGTTTTTTTTTCCAAGCGATTGCTGTGTTGTTCTTGCAACCCTTAAAAGACCATTTTGTTGATGAGAACAGAAGGCTTTTATTTATTCATAGTACTGGGAAGGATTGGTCTGAAGAGAAAGGTTAAAAAGGACTGAGCACAAACTGGGAGGGGGAAAATGACTAAGGAGGATGTCAGCACTAAGAGCATTAATAAAAGCGAGAATACTGCAGCGAGAAGGAACCGCTCATGGACACCAGAATGAGGGAATGTTCCTAGAGAGCAACATTCCTGATGATGTGAAATCACTGTGGGTCTGGAAATGTCAGCACTTGCAGGAATACAAAATACTGTACCGTATTGGTGTGTTCCCTTTGGGGCTTTTTCTGAATTCACATATTTCTTCACCTAGCAGTGGCAGTTGCAGGGCAGGAGGAGACCCGTCAGCCAGGGTGAGTTCCCCTCTCTTCTTGTGTATTTCCTCTGCACAAAGACCAACTCTTCACAAACCCTCTTCACAAAAGCTCTCTTCCAGTATTTTTACTAGTGGTTCCAAACAGGAGATTCCTAACCAAGAAGGAAATTTTTCAGAGCTCTGGATTAAATTCCACAAGTACATTCCCTATGGAGAAATTAGCTTGTTTGTTCATCAGATTATCTCTACTTGTCCATCTTTCAGTATTTTATGATCATTTATTTGGATTGGAGAGAGAGCTGCTAAGTGGTGATTAATCTGTCCTGCTGTGGTACAAATATAGGGACATAAATCTGTACATATAGCTTCAAAAACTGCCAGACTGAGAACCTGTGTCAGAGCAAAAGTAACAGGGATATAAGGGAGCACTTAAATGATTCTTTGACCCTTGATCTATGTTAAGTGTCATATGGACCCGCGAGTCCCTGCTGGAACTCATCCATTCTCCCCTTTTAACCCAGGGGATGATTGAGCCATAAACATACTGCTACATGAAAAGCAGAGATGGCACCTCAGGGGATATAGCAGGGAAGAGTCATGCTGGTCTTCCCCATCACAAAGCTTTTCTCTTTCTCGCATCTCCTGTATGTTAATAGGAGCCTACAGAGAGCGGCTTTTGGCTGGGCTGGGCTGGCAGAGCACAGCCAGTGCTGTTTTATCCCTGTTTTGACTCCAGATTTGGTATGGTCCCCAGCCAGTCTAGCTCTCCCTGGCCTTTGCTTCTCCAGATGTTGAACAAAGGTAGCAGTCAGGCTTATCTGCCCTCCAGGGCAGTAGTGAGGAATGCTCAGCATGCGCAGGGCACACAGGAGGTAAAACCACAGGGCGCAGTTATGGGTGAGAGTTCAGATGCTGCAGAATGCTGTGTAATTTCTGTAGGCAGTGAGAAAATGTAGGATTCTGGAGCAAAGTCCTCCTATAAAACAAACAGCTAATGAGTAAACTTCCACCTCTGCTGACAGGTGACTTCTGGTCATGTAGCATTGACAGTTTACTAAGGAGGTCTGAACCTCTTTGAAAACATAGGCAAAATGATTCATGCTCTTAAAGGTCTAATAACTGTGTTCTTGAATGCACTCTTTCAATTGGATAATGTATTTCCTCTTGCTGTCTTTCAGTCTGCTGCATGGGATTGGGTTCTGTTCGTAGCAGAGAGCAGGTCAGAGGAAAAAGTGATGAGAATAGACAAAGTGATCTCTTTATACCTCTTGCAGTACAGGGATGCTGAATAGTGCCTATAAACATACCAGAATACAGTGTAGCCCAAACTCAGGGGATAACCTGGGGTATAGCAGGTAATTGTGAGTGCTTTGAGAGGGGTTTTACTGAACAAAGCTGTGTAGCGATTTTTGAGCAGTTTGTTTGGCTGAAGTCATCTCAGAAGCAGACCTGTCATGTCAGTTCCAGCCCTTTGTCCACACTGGGATCATAGAACCATAGACTTATTGAGGTTGGAAAAGACCACTAAGATTATCCATTCCAACTGCCAGCCCATCACCACATGGCATCCTTCAAGGCAGGAAGCAGTGCTTCTGTTTGAGGAAAGCATCCACATGACAGCAAGAAATCAAATACCTATGGTATCTCATGCTTGAGCAAAGACCACAAGCTGAGATTTGGAGATGCAGTGTGGCTTTTATTTTGTCTTGTTAAGGCAGATGAAACAACACTGTCAAGCAAGGAAGCAGCCAGACCACAGCAAACTAAAAATAAGCAGATGATGAGTCTGAGCATGACCTGTGCATCTGTAATGGAATGTTTTGCTTAAAGCATTTGAGTTTGGGAAGGGACAAGGGTACTTGGAGGTGTTTCCCTTCCCTCCACACCAGAGATGAGTTTGATGGACTTGTTGAGAATAATATGGAAACCATGCTGAGTCATGGGAGTTGAGGAATTGTGAGGACTGGATACACTTTTGGCACAGGCGTGTATAAGTGAGACAGCTGAGCCCCTGACATTAGTTGTGTCATCTAATGTGCGCTATGAAAACATGCCAAAACAAACCAAGGCAGCAAAGCAATCTTTTTGTTTGCCTGGGCCATTGTTTTGAAGTCAGACAGGTTTGTCACATAATCAGTGATACGGAGCAGGCCTATAAGCCAGAGTGCAAGCATTGTTTGCATGAGGGGAAGGCAGTGCAGATGCTCTATCCCCACTACTCCTGTATGTGCACATCACTAGACAATCATGTTGGACTGCAGTAAGGATTGTGAAAGACTAGACATCACTTCCTCTGTTTCCCCACTTACTCTGCTACTTGCAACCACTCAGCCATTTCCTCACTGCTTTAGACCCACCCTGTACCAAAGATTATTGAGTAAACAAGCACATGTCATGCAGGCAAGCAGGATCCTTGGCTTGGTTCCTGGATAAATCGAGTTGCTCTTGCTGCAGTTGAGGTGAACAGGGGACTGGAGCCTGGTCAGGGCCGGGACAACCTGTCCTCAGCCCTGTCCCACCCAGTTTTGGGCACTATCAGGTGATGAGAAGAAGGCGATGCACAGCCAGCTCTTCTGGCCTTGCAAAAAGCCCACAGTACGAGGGAATCCCTTCTGGGGCACATTAGGATCCAAGGAGCTGATTTTTTTACTCTGAAAGAAACAGGCCGTGCGATCCGCCCTAGTTCTCCTAATTATTCACTGCTTACTAATGAGCAGGGGGAGAAATGTCAGTAGGTCATTTCATGAGATAGTGCATCTTCTCAGCAGCTGCTTCTTGAACAAAGCCGCGCTGTTGGCCTTCACACAAGGAGGCGTGAGGCTGTAACAACGGGCCCTAGTGAGAGGGGAAACAACGAGAGAGGGAACAGAATGCTCTCTTTTGAACACAACAACTCTGAGCGTGGAGCTGGCCGCTTTGGCCACCTTCCAGACCATGTTCCTCAACCTGTCACTGTTAACTGTTAACAGACAGGCTGCATGACAAAGATGTGTCATTCATTCAGGAAAATTAAAAGGTTTCCTGCCTCTACAAGGGTTAGTGCCTTCTAGTTTGCTTTCTGTGGTTCTGCCTCTCGGATGAGAAATACTCTCCATGATAAAGAGGAGTGGACAATTACATTTGTGTGGAGTGCAGATGATGCTGCGACTAAATGAGAGGAATTTTGGGCAAGGGGTCCTGATGTTCAGGAATGACATCCTTTATTCAGATAAATGGTGAGCAACCTGATAGATCTGTAGATAGCCCTGTTCATTGCAGGGGGGGGTTGGACTAGATGGCCTCTTAAGGGTCCTTTCCAACTTAAACAACTCTATAATTCTATGAAATAGCCTTGATTTAATGAGTTCATTTCATTTTTTCAGCATGTTGTGTTGCTTCTGTGGTCTCAAAGACCTGTGTAATTGTCATCTCTACTCAGTCTTTACGAATGTAAATCAAAAATCTCTGTGACAGAAGGCAGGCTTAGACATGTATCATGTCACTATGCTTCCTATTAGCGAAGGAAAGTTGACAACTTCTTGTAATGTTTTCAGCAGCTTACTTGCCCTCCCATAACCCACTCTGCAAGCTGTAGGAGTATGTCTGCATGCAAGATGGTTGAGGGTGGAAGGACAAGGACCAGATGTTTATTAAAGAGCTCAGGCTGGAAGAACAGATCATTTCATGTTACTAGATATGCCTGCTCTCTGGAGCTGTTGGACAGACATCAAACCTGCTTCAGACTTTGTTCCACAGAACATTTCCTTTACTGACTTCCACAGCAAGACATTAGTTCATATCAGCAAGGACATTGGCCTCAAGAAGCTATCTGGAAGGATATGTACCCATCAGAGGAAAAAACAGTAAAAAGATGTTGCATGTACCATCAGTGGAACTTTTTAATTAGTGATGTGGATGATGGGATTGAAAGCACTTTCAGGAAGTTTACAGGGATACTAAATTGTAGAGAGCAAGTGTATGATGGAAGGCTGCTATTCACAGGGGCCTTGACAGGCTGAAGAAATGAACTGGCATGAAATGGGCTTTCAACAAAGGCACTTGTGAGGTCCTGCATCTGAGGCAGAACAACCCTGTGCAGCAGGAAAGGTTGGGCAATGAATGAATAGAAAGCAGCTTTGCAGAAAAAGACCCGGAGATCCTTGCAGACAAGTTGAGCGTGGGTCAACAGTGTGACCTTGCGGTGAGGAAGGCTACCACATACTGGGCTGCACTGGAAAAACTATAGCCAACTGAAGAGAAGTGATTATTCCCTTCCACTGAGCATTTGTGAGACCACATCTGAAGAGCTGGGTCCAAATTGCTCCCCAGTACAAGGAAAACATTGACATACTGGAGGAAGGCCAGAGGAAGGCTGTCAAAACAATTAGAATACTGGAGAACAAGATGTACATGGAGAGGCTGATAAAACTGGATTTATTTAGCTTTAGAAGAGAAGGCTATCAGGAGATTCTACTGCTGTCTACAAGTACTCAGTGTGGGAGCACAAACGACCAGACTCTTCTTGGATGTGCATGGTTACAGGATGAAGGAAATGACACGTCACAGCTTGAGAAAATCCAATTAGACAAAAGGAAAAAATGTTTTCACCACGTGGATGTGTACCTGATTGAATGGGTTTCAGTAGGACCTTGAACTAGACAACCTCCACATATCCCTTCCAACCTCAATACGTCTATGACTTTATGAACATCCTAACTGCAAGTATTTGGGATGTTTCTTCCAAAATTTAAATACAGGAGGTTTTGAAATGGAGGAAGAAATGACCCTTTTAAAATTATGGTTCAGTGGTGCATATAGTTAGGAGCAGCTTTATCTTCAATGCTTTTTGGTGCCTTTGCATAATGAGAAAAAGGAAGCATGTGTTTATTTTCACCTTTACAGGGATGGGTTTTTTGTTGGTTTTTCTTTTTTTTTCTTTTTCTTTTTCCCATAGCAACAGCATTTCATTAATGTGACTAGCTTTGCTATTGTTTGTCAGTGGTATCTAATTTGGAGGAGGTTGTTTCAGAAGCTTAATTACTGATGATTCGTCACCTATAAATGTATCTTATACAGATGTGGAGTTTGTCATCCTATTGAAATACAAATGGCTGTTCTAAGTTATCGAACAGCACTGGAAAAAATGAAGAAGATAAAATGTTCTGTGTACAAAAATCTTGTTGGATTAAAACAAAACGTAATTTCCTTCAATTCCTTTTCAGATAGAGAACAGTTCACAAAGGAACACAGTGTATCTCAGATTGGTGTCTAGTTCAGTGCTAACCTCTAGGAACAGGATCATTAAAGAGTATAGCATACAAATAAAGCTCTTATTTGCACTGAAAAAATAAGGCAAAGGACAGGCTTTACAAAGAAAAGCAAAATGTATAAGTGGCCAATAAATTGTTGTTAGCCATTTCAGCTTCATTTTTCATGCACTTTGTATCCTACTTACATTGCAAATAACTGAATGAAATTGCTCTTGCTGAGCTGAACAGCTACTGCACTGGGGGGAACTACTCAATGAAGAATGCACAACTTTTCAAAACCCTTAAGAAAGAATTGCCCCACAGATCACATAAGCAGTGATCTGTAGCCACAGGAAGTCTCAATTAAGCCGCGTGCTTTTTTTTTTTTGATCAAAAACATGGTTGTCTCATCCCATTTCTCACCAAACTACTGCTCTCATAGTTTTCCTGGGCCTGCCCCAGGCAAATCGATGGCCCTGTATTTGTTGGCATACTGTACAATGCTATTAGCTGGAACAGGGACTGAACCAATAACAAGGTCTTACAGGTGAGGCATCAGAACCCACAGCCTCCACTGACTTCAGGAGACATCCCATAATGGTCCTTGCTCTCAGAGAGCTGAAGCAAGAGATACCTGCCAAAGTGCACAGAAGCAGCTGGTACAGCGTTTTGCATCCCATGCAATTCTGATACGCAGTGTTTGTGGTTTATTTGCTCATTCATCAGGTGTGGTGTGTTGTTGCGAAGATCATACGCCTGATTAAAATGGGTGGATTTTCTCCATCAATAACTAACCACGTTGATTTTCCTGAGGGTATTTGTATAGGTTGCAGACTCCGAACCCTTCTAAGCGACTGCTCCCACAAGTCCCAACGTGAACAGACGTTTCTCTTTCTTAAAAAAAAAGAGACAAAGACTTTTTTGAAATTCAAACTGTTCTCTAGCAGTGGCTGCAAATAAGACATTGAATGCTGCAGCAACGTAGCCCAGCAGCAAAACAGACAGAGAAGGAAGGGAAAATTCATCTTTTTTTGATTCACATCTTCAGATTCTTCCCCTGCTAATTAGCGTGGTGTAGAGAAAGATGTTTTGTTACCATGTCTGGTGTTTTCAGTTGCTCATGTTATTCCTATTGCACGTTCATTTCGAATGTGAAACAGAAAAGGCATTTCTTTGTTTATTAAACATGCTCTTATCAGGAGCACAGACAGGAGGACACTCCCTGGATCATGGAGTGTTTTGTTCCTGCAAATAGCATCCGCCAGTTTTTTCACAAATGGCCCAAGCTCAGCTTTTAACCAAGTTTGGTTGGCAGCAAACACTGCTCCAGCTGAGCGTGCTGCTCCAGGCCTGTGCACCTCTGACCCTTAGAAATGCTCTCCTCACCTCTTGTCTCCATGTCTTCTCATGGGTTTTAAGGTTGACTTTGCTATGCTGGTAGGAAGTTAATAAGTCTTGGGCTGTTATTTTAGGGGGGGGGGGGGAAATGGTTTTAGCTGCTAAAGAATTGTAGGGGGAACTGTGAGAAATACTGCTGGTGATTCGGGAAAATGATTTTAAAAAATTAATCATCAAAACTGAAAGCTTCTGGCAGTGTGACCCTCTTTGTTTCTTAGTCCATTAGTAAGCAGAACAGAACATCTGGTCAGCCTCTGTTCGCTTTCCAACCCAGATGAGATTTTCCAGCACCGCGGTAACATTTCTTTCAGCTCTGAATATTTTCTTTATAAAAACAAAACGAGGATTGCAAAAAGTCACAAAACCTGTGGCCAGCTGGAAATAGTCTTCTCTGAAGGTGTGTGCATCCACTGTGAAGTCTTCTGCGCAGTCTGGCAGTCAGGGAGCTGCTTACAGTGGAGGTGTTTGCTTTTAACACACCAATCTGTTCAGCAAGGCATGAAGTAAGGACTGGTCAACTCATTTCTGTGAGCAGCTGCCAGTCCTTGCCATGTCTTGGTCTGTGCTGGCCATGGCAGAATTCATTGCAGTGACTCCAAAAGTACCACCTGCAGGCTCAGTTCATGGGGAAAACTGTTATACCCATCAGCAGTACTCTGCAATCTGAGAATCCTTGTTCAGCTTAGCAAAACAAATAATGCTGAATTGTAGATGGTACAAAGAATCGTGTGAAATCCAGATCCCTTAAAATTGGCATTTTCCACACTGCTTACTTTCCGTTTCTGAATGTATCAAAAGCAAAGCATACTGGCAATTTCCTTCATGCTAAGGACTCTGCAGCCTGGTGGGGCCAAGCTTATGCTGGGGGAAGGGAGAGGAGACTGAACTGAGTCCTTCTGATCCTATTTGGGCTTGCATAGCCCAAAAGCAGCATACAGGTCCCCAGCCTTCAACAGTGTTTGCAGCGGTGGGCCGGTGACCAAGGTGCACAGATGCCAGCCAGGATTCGTCACTGTCATCCAGGCGTGGTTTGAAATGAGAAACAGAGCACAGAGAGCAGCAGTCTGCCTGTTGGATTCTGACCTGCCTGATAAATACATATGCAGTAAGAATTTGGAGTTGCAGGGAGAAGTTACAGAGGACCGGGGATCAGCTGCCAAAAAGCAGCTGAAACAATCACACTGAAATCAATCTGCACCAAGAGAGGACAGCAGTTTTGCTGCAGGACAAATTTAGTAGTGCTATTTTCTGCCATGCTACTTTCCCTGTGCTCCATCTCGTTGCCATCCAGCCCAGAGCCAGCTGGCAGCCCTGGGCTGTCCTGGCACACTTCATAGGGCTGTCCCACCCAGGCTTGCTCCCTGGCAGACCCACTTAATAAGGAGAGGGGTTCTTAATTGTATGGATGGGAAAAGCGGGTCACAGTTAGCGCTGGTGAGGTTTGGGTCAGCTGTAACCCTGTTAAAAACAACAAAGACTGTCCTTATTTGAAATAATCCACCTGCTGCTTACATGGTATAATGGTTGAGCTTATGCAAAGTGGGTACAAAAAGCTGTCAGTGCTGGAAGAGAGCTATTTCCTTCATGCCTTGTCAGAACAGGGACAAATCCAGCCTAATGAGGGTGGCACTGCCTGGTCATTAAGCCGCTGCCATGTGGCAGTGCGAAGGAGTGAAACAAAAAGGAAAAACCTTCTGAGCACTGTGAAACTGATGTTGTTCCTAGCTTCCTTCAGCCAGATCAGCTGCAATCTCAAAGTACGGATCCCAAACACAGGAACCAGGGAGCTCAGGTTTGTGACCGACCTTTTGGCAGCTCAGTTGGTAGAACACCTTGCTGCTGTCTTTGAACACATCACCAGGTTTTAGAAGCATTATCATTACTATCTATTTGCCAGTTGCTGAAAAAAAAAGTTGGTTATATAACCAACTATCTGTGCCAAGATTGCTTTGGAGTAGAGAAATGCTGTACTCCTGTGCCAAGAATCTCACAGACTCAACAGAACCCACCAGGAGCCCCTGTTCTATATGGGAACTTGTGTTTATTTTAACATGCAAGTAGATTGGGTGAAAAATGGCTCTGTTTTATTTTTTTGTTTGCTTGTTATTGATGTGGGTTCCCAATAGGTGGTCTGTATGGAGGGAAGCCTTTTGAAGAAAGCTTGAAAGGAATTTGTGCCTGTCCCCCAAGATAGCAGTCAACAGCACAGAGGGAGTTACTGATGCTCCAGCTTTCATCTCTTTTTCTTCTCCATGCCTAATCTAGTGTTAGCAGGGAAGAATTAGGCCTGTCTTCCCTGAGATGAATTGATTTGATTGTTTTCTGAAGCATAAAAATATTCCAGGCACACGCATGGGTGTTCAGTGTCACTGGCAGCTGATGTGCCTGCAGTGCAATGGGCATGAGTGGGGTCATGGGCTCACAGTGCTGCTGGGAGGGGAACAGTCAGAAGGGCTGTGCAAACTCTCAGGCAGGGCAAATGAAACCATCTTTAAGCAAATAGAAGAGCAAGAAATGAATGCCCCTTTTTTAAGATAAAATTGAATACGCTTTCTAGTTAAACAAGCTGTCATTTAGGACTTGATAGCATGTGCATGTTGGAAGGCCAGCTCGCATGCCAGCAGTGCACTGGAATATGTGGGCAGGAAACTGCAGCATTGTCTCTTTCATTGAAATACCTGACATTTTGAATTGGTGCCCCAAGCTGCTTGAAAGCAGTCAGAGATGGAAACTGGATCAGAAAATCAAGGAAAGTGGACTTTCATCCATCTTTCCATCTGGAACTTAATAAAGTTTGTACCCTTTCTTGGATTTTATGGTGCTAAAGCATCAGAATAAATGAGCACTAAAATAGATGGATAGATAGAGATAGATAGATAGATAGATAGACAGACAGACAGATAGATAGAGATAGCTACAGATAGATAGACAGATAAAAAGATGTTTTAAAACTTAATTTAAAATAGCAGGAAGAATTCCCTTGGCTGATACAGCTGAGGGCTGGCTGGAGAGGTGGCACTGCAGAAGGGGCTGAGGAAGAAAGCGCGGGACGATGGAGTATGAGCTTTGTGGAAAACGAGATGGGCTCAGCATTCCTCTTCCATAGGCCTTCACCCTGCAGCATCATTTGTGCTTGCAGCAGGAGTGACAAAGCCATGCCGGAGCTCCCAACCCATCCCTCACTGCCTTACACACCACCCAGGCTATGCTTGTGTCTCTAGCCTGGCCACAGCATCTGCTGTTTGTAAGTGCAGCCTGTGAGGAGCTTATTATTTTGCAACATAAACACTCAGATGGCTTTTTTTCAGCATGTTTTCATGAGCAGCATGAAGTTCCAGGAACACTTTTAAGAAAGTGCAATTCAGAGCCAAATTCAGCAACAGCACAAGGAATGGGCAAGTCTTCTAGAGCCAAGAGAACCACGTCTGTATCCATTAGAGATGAATTGAATCTTAACATTGGCAGAAACAGTTTGCCTTGTTGGACGGAGTTAATGACTGCTCTGATATGTACCAGGTCATTTTGTTTGTCATCTTTAGAGTACAGAAAAGATTTTAAATGGTTTCAGCAAGACGACTGGTTCTCTGCTGCCCAGCAGTAAGGCACAAATAATTTTAGTATAGAAAATTGCCTGTTTCTTTTTTTTCTAACCAAGACAACAAACAATATAACTCTGTGTGTGCACTATTCTAAAAATATCTCAGCTCTGCAAATGTGTCTCTGATGTGGGCGGAGAAGGCTTTCAGTTTTCTGCACTCTTTGTGTGAGACAAGTGCATAAAGACTATCCAGCAAATACTGAAAGAAAAATGATTTTCCTAATCTTGAGAAGGAAAAAGGAAGATTCTGGACTTGTGTACTCAAAGCAAGCCTTCCCTTTAATAAATGGGGGAGGTGGGGGGAGGTGTGGAATTCTTAGGCAAATGCTTAATGTATAAAACACTGAGGGTGGAGAGATACTGCTGGGTACCATAGCTAATGGCTTTATAACCTGGCTGTTGTCATGAGAAACATAGGGCATTCACTGTATCCATATAGGTGGTAAAAAAGAAGGGATGCTGAGGGCTGCTCAGGTAGAGGACAGACAAGATTTTCCAGCATTAAGCATGTTTTGTGATATATTTCAGAGCCTCAAAGCAGCTAAAGATGGAATGAGTGGTGAGGGTGAGCCTTCTTT
Organism: Perdix hodgsoniae; assembly: GCA_035772895.1. NCBI lineage: Eukaryota > Metazoa > Chordata > Aves > Galliformes > Phasianidae > Perdix > Perdix hodgsoniae. The sequence continues at coordinate 713,728 of JAPSGF010000126.1, forward strand.
AAGTTCCCAGTGCTTCTCAGCTGTCTCTGTCCTGCCCAACTGCATACAAAATTAAGAGTATGGACGTACAGAGGTCTGGCACTACTGAGTGCATTAGACTTGGTTTAAAACAAGGGGTAACGGCCTCAAGATGGGCTGGATATTAGAAAAAATGACTCAGAAAGATTTACAAGGCACCGGCATGGGCTGCCCAGGAAGTGATGGAGTCACTGTCCGTGGAGGTGTTCAAGAAATGTATGGATGCAGCACTAAGGAACATGGTTTAGTGGCCATTGTGGTGATAGTTTGAGAGGTGGACTTGAAAGACTCAGTGGTCTTTCCCAACCTTAATAATTCTATAATTCTTTTGTTGGGAAATGGGGAAAGGCAGAACAGGCTTCCTTGCTGTGATGAGGGTGCTCCCAGGACAGAGAGCTGCTCTGTTGAGCAGGACTCCTTCTGATGGAATCAGAGGAGTTTCCTGTGCATATCTGTCCTCAAGTAGAACATTTGCTTTACACGTTCCTGAGGATAAAGGAACAGTCTGCTGTCTTTCCCAGATGTTGACTGTCCTGCTTCGAAGCTTATTCCTGTTGCTTTCATTGTTGTGAGCCTGGATGGTGGATTGGATGTACTGCTTGTTAAACGAATAATTAAACACTGGGGGCTCTGAAATCTAATATATTTAAATAATGAGCATTGCTCACTTGATGAAAAAGATGTGTAGTTGATTCATTATAAACCAAGTATAGTTTGTTCAAGAGTGAATTGTTCTGACAATTTGAAGTGTTTACTTGTTCATTCTTTTCTTTCATTAAACTTCAAAAAAAAAAAAAAAGCCCAAACCAAAACCAGCCAAGCAGAAAGTGAAGGCTTTACACATTTGTTATGTACACCCATTATTAGTGTCATCTTGTATATCGTATCAACCACATTCTCCATCTATGTGCTTTCTCCCATCTCCTCCTCTGCAAAAATGCACTGTCTTACATTCTTGGATAGGAGTTTGTTCTTATGTTTAGATCTTGCAGTACCTGGGACCAAGGTCTGTAATTATGCCCTGCAGTGTTGGGTGCTATACATGTGCAACAAAAAGCAGTCCTTGCTCAGACAAATTTGAATAGATCCTATAAATAAAGGTATCAGCTGTAATGCCTTGTGACACCACTTAATTAGCTGCTACAACATCTTCCAAGACTAAAACAGTCCTGAGAACTCTGTCTGCTTGACTTAGTGCTTTAAAGGTGAGCACCAACTCTTGCTCTATCACTGCTCATCCCATTTCCAGTTTGGGGCAGAAACCTAAGGCCCGGAGGAACAAAGCAAAAGCAAATGCATAATATTCCTGCAGATACCTCCTCCAAAAGGCATACAGGCATTTGTTTCAAATGGACTTGTCAGACTCCAGCTGTAGGTCCCTCCAGTAAGTGTGTAGATCAGAGGTAGAGAAAGAAGAGGGTCCTTCAGCCTAAGCTTAGCACAGGATCTTGCAAAAACCCTCCCTTCACTGCTGCCCATTGTGCTGAAGCTGTAAGACCACCCCTCTGACCTCCCACAGCCTCTTTGGGAGTGGAATCACATCCATGCTCCAGCTTATTAAACCAGAGGCTGCTGCAGCAAGCTTTGCAAATGGCCCCTTCTGACATCATTAAGAATGTCCTTTTGGTGTGGGATTTTGCTCTGCAGGAGCAGAACACATTTAGCTGCTCCTGCATCCACACTCCATTGTTACTGCAACTCCAAATGTATTTATGCCCCAGGAGTAGCAAATCTGGAGAGCCTGAACTTCTTCCAGCCCTCTCTCTCAGTCATTCTCCCACTTTAAATTCTTGGAGTTAGGACTGGGGAATTGTTTGACTTGAAAGGGACTCTTAAATGCCATCTGGTCCAACCCCCTGCAATGCACAGGGACACCCACAGCTCCATCAGGTGCTCACAGCCCATCCAGCCTGACCTTGGCTGTCTGCAGGGATGGGGCACCACCACCTTTTTGGGCAGCCTGTGCCAGTGCCTCACTGCCCTTACTGAAAAAATCTTCTTCCTTATATCCAGTCTAAATCTAAATCTCCTCTCTTTTAGTTTTTTTGTCCCATCACAACACTTAGGTATCTAGACAGAAAAAAAATAAGCACATGGTGTGATGGATCCTAAGCCAGGAGTCAAGCCCTGTGCTTCTGTTGATTATTTCTACCATTAATTGGCTGGAGACAGCATTTCATATCACCAATGCCTGTTGTGGTATCCTTACTGCAACAAAAATGGAACCAAACCATCTCCATTATCCCAAAGCAGGAAGACTCCAAATATATGAATAGCCAAGATCCAGACTCTGCTTGGAGAGTTACTGCTCCCCAGGAAGCTTTCTCATGTCCTCTCTCTACATTTTACGGCTTTCTCATGATAAATAGTGAGCAAAGGCTGAAAAAACAACAGACCATAATTTCTATTCTCCCGTAACTGTGAGCTTTAAGAAACACCACTGACATCCGAAAATATACAGCAGCATAGCTGAAGTCAGCATTTCGCCCTGCAGTTTCCATGTCACCTCATCTTCAGTGGCAAAATGTCCCAGCTGGAGCTTTGAGGGATGGCTCACAACACACCTGAGCACACAGGGTAGGGCAGTGCCTTTGCTGGGAGGGTCTGGTGACAGAAGGAAAAAGAAACACATATGGCCCAAGGCTTGTATAAAAGCCAGAGAACAAGGTTCTGCTCAGGTGTGATGGAGTGGAGAGCCTGGAGGGATTTTCTCATCATGGCTCAGCATGATTTGCTGAGGATTTGAAGCTCCTTCCTTCTCCAGAGGGAATGCAGTATGATGCTAAGACAAAAGTTGTCAAAGCTCCTTCTCGCTTGTTCTTCCCCCTTTTTCTCAGCAGAAGAGCTGTTCACCAACTTCCCCCTTGTTTTCAACCCAGATGAGGATACAGCTCTCTCTAAGGTGAGCAGTGCTGCTGACCTTATCCAGACTGATAAAGGTTCCTTAATGCAGGCAGACGATACCTTTGCAGTGATAATTCAATCCCCGGAGCCCTCACGCCATTAAGTATTCCATGGCTGAACCCTCAGCTTTGTCTTCCTGCTCAGGCAGTCAGCATTCTTCAACCCAGAGAGGTGTGTAACGTTGGAGGATCTATAGCCACAGGAGGAATCATGCTCTAAGGTCATGCTTTCAGATAGGGTTGACTGATCACAAGTCACTGTTCATGCCCCTAGAGTGGTAAAGCTGCAATCTGAACAAACTCATGCAGAAAATAGTTTGTGCAGATTGGGCCAGATCTCTGCAGCCTTTATTTAGGCTTTGTTTCAGCAGCGTCTGCTATTTAGCAGCGATGCATTCAGTCGCAAATGGAGGCTCAGGCATGTTAATCCTAGATGGCAATTGGAAAAAAAAAATTGCACATTCTCTTTTTAAAGGCTTGCATCTAGTAAAGGATGCTCACATCTTAGTACCTAGAACCTGAAATGGTTGAAAACTGAGCCACTGCATGCATATGAAACACACAAGATGGTGATGAAGCTAGATGGCTGAGAGCGCTACTAACGGGTACCCTAAAGAGGTGCATGGGCAAACACAGCTCATTATAGATGTGCATGTCAAGAAGTTTCTTGGCAAGGGCATTGCTTTGTTGAAACCAGTGGCCCCAAGAGGAGAGATGCGATGGGAACTCATGGGGCTGTGACTGGTGGCTGTTGTCTCACATGGGTTTGGGCAGCCCTGGTTGCTTCCCGTGCTCAGGCCAGTCCTCTTCTCTTGCCCCAAGTATCCTGCCACAGGTGCTGTGGGACTGCTACGTCAGTTTCTTTCCAAGCAAAACTCAAAGCAGATAGCTTCATATCAAGGATTAACCTGATCTTTCACTCTTAATAGCTCCAGAGGCAAAAGATCAGAGAAAAACAGGTCAATACCCATGACTTTGTCGATGTCTGGTTGTGCACATGGCTTTCATTTTAACAGAAGAGATCTTAACTCCTTTCCCTGAAGCCTTCTCAGCTGGGAGATTCAAACTTTCACTAAATTCATTCTCCAGTGGAAGGAGCTTTGTTCCTGGAGAGGAAATCTGCCATCTGGCAGTACTGGAGCAAAGTACTGGTGCAAAGATTTGCATGATCTTCTCATACTACACACACAGACAAACTACCCCTCAAGCGCTGCTGTGTGCCATGAGGGGGGAACAGTAGCTTAGCAGCTAAAAGCACAGATTCATTAAGAAATCAATAAAATTACCACAAACCTGGAGAAATCCAGTGGTGTGCTTTTGCACAGGCATTTCTTGGCTTCCTGAGCCAAGAAATACATAGACACCTTTCTGTTATGGGCAATATCGCTATTTTGTAATAGGACCAGCAACCAGGGAGGCCTTCCAGACCTGCCTTTCTACCCAAAAATAGGGCAAAGCCTCACAGCCCCCAGACAGACTCACAGCCCATATACAGACCTGGGTCATGGGGATATTGCTATTTCTGCTTGCTCAGCTGTCTTGCACAGACTGCACAGAAAGAGATAAAAGAAACAAGTGCACCAGAGAAAAAAAGAAGTGGAAGTGCAGAGCTCTGTTAAGAGAGCAGGTTCCTCTCTCTCTGGACTGCTTAACTCCTATCAGCCTGCTAAATCTGCAGTTCAGATATTAAGCAAAAGACACATTTGAGCTCCATAGAGCAAGATGACTGAAAGTATACAGGCGTTGAGAAAAAGGCAAATAAATCCACTAGCCTCAAACATGGCTTCACTTCTATAGACCATTTCAGCTCTTATTTTAATTGGCTCTTTGTTATGTTTCTGATCACTGATCCATGGAGGATGCTTACAGTGTCATATTTTGGCAGAAACTGCAATGTGTGCAAAGAAAGCAGCACCAACAATACATTGTTTGTGACTGACCAGGATGACATCTCTGAGTTGGTCAGGCAGACATCATGGCTGATAGCCATACTCACTGCCTTGAGACCCACGGAGACCACTCAGAAGCAAGGAAATAAGCAAATCTGGAGTCCAGGCTCTCTTGGATGCTGGGCTTTGACAAGCCATTGCCCTTTGTGCTTTTGAACCTCTCCCTGCAGCCTAGTCCCACCAGAGAAGCCCCATGGAGGCACGCAGGAGGGGATGCTGTTTGGCACTCCCTACACTCCATCAATATGGAAGTGGTTTGCATAGCATTTCCCCCTTCACAGTTTTCCTTAGCAATGTGCATGGAATAGAAACAAACAGAGAACTGCTTTTAAGGAAGAATCCTATCCCTGATAGTCTGTCTATCTAATGTTTGGTGCAGTACGCATGCGAAGTGCTTCCCCAAGGTGGATTCCATGATTCTATAAGGGATGTGGTTTAATGGGGAAACGCTGGTAGTAGGAGGACAGTTGCACTAGATGATCTTAGAGGTCTTTTCCAATTTTGGTGATTCTAGGACTAATTTCAAGCCTTTGCGAGTTCAGAACTGCCTGGAATCATGCTTGTGGATCTGCTGAGTCCACCTCTGCCAGGGATACCACTGTTTCCATGGCAACTCTTCATCTCCCATTTTTGTCATTCCTTTCCCTTTGATTAGATGAGATAATTCCCAAATACAGAACTAGCTAGCAGCACCCAGGTGCAGCACAGTTTGCATGAGCACTTGTTTAGAAGGAGCATGCCACCTGATGTATCTCCACTACAGGCTGCTGCCTCCCCTTGGAGGCCTTGGCCTCTGCTGAAAGCTCCTCAGCTCAGAGTGCAAAGGCTTCCAGCTCAACTCCTGCTCCAGAGCAGCACTGAGAAGTCTGCAAAGCTCATGCACACCCACGCATTGGAACAGTCTATATCCAAGGTCCGTTAAGTTTATAGTGACTGTATCCAGTGTTCAGAGGTTTTCTTCCATTTCTTGGCAATGCTCACGCAGCAGTTCTTGCTCTACAGTGATTGGCTGAGGTTGTCAGGGACCTCTGGGTCCATGTGCTCCAACCTCAAGGAGGCACAGAGTTGGGTGTCCAGGTCCACATCCAGGAATCCTTTGAAGATTTCCAAGGAGGATGATGCTCTACAACCTTTAAAAGACTGGGAGAAGGACACTAACAACCCAGTAGGCATGTTTCGATAAAGCTTTTTTTTGACTGCAACCACTACTTCAGATCACTCAGATACATGTTTTCCTTTTCCCCTACAGTTGGCCATGGGCAGAGCGAGGGGGATAGGATGGTTGTCTCAGATTTCCACATCTTCATCAGGGACAGCTTGCAGCACATTGATCTCATGAAGAAGGATCATCCAGGGCTGCCCATCCTCATCCTGGGGCACTCCATGGTAAGCATCATCCCCACCCCTCCTTGCAGGGTACAATCAATTTGTCAGCATGTCTTATTGCACAAGATCTGCCTCCAGTATAGCTAATCCTTCTCTATCTGGATCACAGCCCTAATTAGTGTCCATTTGCAACAATAAACCTGTTTTTTAGTAGGACTGTTCAATCACACTGAGAACTCAATAAATCCTACCACCCCCCTGTAGCATCGGGCTTCTCCTTTCACTTTACCCAGTAACCAGGAGAGTAAGCCCTTCAGAGCTTTGTGAGCAGCCAGGGGATGAAGCACGAAAGTACTGCATATCCTCATTCTGTTAAACAACCTTACAGGGAAGCGTACCAAGGATTAGGGCCGCCAAAACAAAGGCAATGATTCGGTGAACAGATCTGAAGTCTGGTTCTGACAGCACGGGCCAAATCCCTTTATTCAAGCGAGCAATATTCCCATTGATGTCATTGATCTTCTCGGCCTGCCTTCCCGGAGGAGAGGAAAAATGAATAAGTGCTTTGGGATTCAGCCCATGCTCAGATAAACGATTGTTCTTGCATAAGAACGCATGGCATGCTCTGAAGTGCTCGCCGCCCTCCAAAGCCGCTGTAACAAGGAGCTGATTTCCCAGCCAGGTCTTTCAGATGCTTCTCACTGCTGCTCCATTTAACGAGCCCTTGCTTCTCTGGCAGCGTGGAAGGTCACCAAAGATTTCCCTTGGCAACTAATCCTCTGCAAACTTCCCCCAGCAAGCCAGCCAAATGCCTGCATCCCCCAGCCCTCCTGTCCTCAGGCTGAGCTTGGCCACATTTGGCTCGAAGTGATGTGCAGGGAGTATGGAGTGAGGATGGGCTGGTGGGGTAGGTGATGTGGACAAGAAGAGTATTTAACTCCCTGTAACGAGTGAGGATTTCTGCATGCTGGGTAGTTCAGCAGAAATTGTTTGCTTTTTTGAACTAAACCCTTCCAGTAACAGGATTACTATAAGCAAGATGTTGTGATCTGCATTAAGCTGTGTTATTTTGCATTGCAGGGGGGAGCTATCTCCATTCTGACAGCCAGCGAGAGACCCAGTGACTTCTCAGGCATGCTGCTAATCTCTCCTCTGGTGGTTGCTAGCCCAGAAGTTGCCACCCCCATCAAGGTAAGAGCCAACCCCCAGTACACCGTGTCATCTCCTCCACTGAAGGAAACCTGTTGTGACTTCTAGCCTCTTCCCATTAGTACAATGGAAAATGGTTACAAACTAAAAGTGGGGGTTGTTTAGACTGGATATAGAGTAGACTTTTTTTTATTTTTTTACAGTAAGGCACTGGCACAGACACTGCCCAGAGAGATGGTGGGTGCTCCATCCCTGCAGACAGCCAAGGTCAGGCTGGATGGGCTCTGAGCACCTGTGGGTGTCCCTGTTCACTGCAGGGAGGTTGGACTGATGGCTTTAAGAAGCCCTTCCAACTCAAATGAAGGAATAAGAACACCAAACCCACTGAAATAGATACCACCTGAATGCCAGTCATCACACTGCTTTGGAGTGCCTCTCTCACAGCTGCACCCACTATTGGAGGGGAAGCAAATCCTGAACTCATCCAGAAAAGCTTAAATGGAAGCCAGAGAGCAATGCACTACAGGAGGTGGCAGCAGGCTGTGCCGTCATCACATGCCCCGCAGCAACCCACACAGCACCAGCCTTCCCCTTCCTCTCAGTTTTCTCCCTGACTCATACAAAGTCTGGTACAGTTCAACACAGGCTGCTGGCGATGTCAGGCTGGGGTTATTTTTGACATTTGGGCGATGATCGATTTCTAAACAAAACTAGAGCTCTTGAGTCCCAGGAATCCATGAGCCTGAATGGCTTCCAGCTAGAACATCAACAGCAGCATTTTGGCTTGGTACCATTGCTGGTCCTTGTGCAGCATCTCCTTCTGTTAGGATTTACGTTTTACCTCCTCGAGTCCACATTTCCTGTACTGGATAATTTCCGACCCCAGTTCGCACTGCCTGTTCTGCCCTTCCCCAGGGAGGCAGCCAGCTCTCAGCTCTCCCCTCCTTTCTAGATACTTAAAAGAATAAACAACTCTAAAAAGAAACTGTAAGCAAGGGGAAGGACCAGCTAAGGCAGCACTAATGAGAGAACAACTCATTCCCACAGACCTCATCCCTTCAACCTTTCTCTTTAGACTCCTCCTAGGGCTAGCTTCTCATTTTAATCTACTTGAGAACTATTACTTTTTTTCCCCCCGAGAAAAGGGAAACATCTTGCCTCAGCTTTCAGCATAATCCTGTCACACCTTTTGCTGTACCTAACCCACCAACTGACCCCACAAAAGAAGAATACAAGCCCCAAGGGTTGCTTTTAATCATCTTGTTTTTCCATAGAAGGAAATGCGTTGAGACCTCCAGCCTTAAAATGCCAAACCCTGCTGAGAGCTGCACCACCTGGATGCCAGTCAGTGTTTTCCTCATGAGTGACTCCTCACAGGTGGAAAATACAGCTCTAAGAGAAAGAAAAGCTTTCTATTCAGTTCACTAGATGCTAAGTCCTTTCTGAAATAAGGGACTAACCAGCTCTATGGAAACTAGTATTATTGCAGTTTGGTTTCTTGCAGGTCAGTAGCAGAGAGTAGTTAAATTTCAGTTCAGGAATTCCTAATCTCTAACTGAAGCATTGCAAAGTTGTTTATGGGGTCACATACTTAGGGAGCATCTCAAGCACAATAATACAAGTTCACAGCACATTCCCTTATCCCTTAGATCTATTGCTGCTTCTCAAAACTGGTAAAAATGTAATTATTTCTGAAGTGTTTCTGCTGTTAAATGTATTTGAAGTCACTCCTGGAGTTGGAAAGATATTTGCAAGAGAAAGGAGTGAAAGCAGAATATTCCTGCAAAAGCTGCCACTTCCCATGAAGCTGAGCTGGAAACACTTGTGTGCTTTTCCCCTTCTCAGAGCCAAAGGACCCAGCACTGGTGCCAGTGCCTCTGAAGCACAAAAGCTCTGGTTTTCCCCTGGAACCAGTGTGACTTCCAGGCCATGAGCCATTTCCCAAGTTCCACTGCATTCAGCCCATTGCTGGGGCAGTTTCCTGCTGAGCAAGAATTTACCTTGGCTACACAAGTGAGAGCTCAAAGCAGTGACACAATTCATCCAGTGCCCTCTGACTCCTGGTAGAAACACCTACCTACTTGTTCCAAACCCAGTGAGGAGAGCAGGATCCTGCTGCTCTCTCTGGACCAAACTTGGCTCTGAGCCTTCTGATTTTCAAAGGATGCAAAGGGACAGAAATCACATGTGCTGACAAAGAGCAGCATGAGAATAAGAAAGTGTCTCGCTGAACTTCTGCTGCTGAATGCTGTGAAATAGAGTGGGCTGCACAATCTCATAGGAAATAATAATCCCTACCCCCAGCACATGCCTTACAGAGTCAATACACAAGAATGGCTCTTACTTTGAGTTTTCCATTTGGATCTTGACGAGGTATGAAAACATCATACCTGGCATATCCTCGATCATACACCATCTCATTTTCCTGATATCCCACCTCCCTGACATCCCTGTACCCATTGCTCTCAGCCTGATACCAGTAGCTTATCAGTTTTTCTTCCAGAGATTATTCTGCTCAGCAAAATGAGCCTGGCTAGCACATGCAGCTCAGACATCACCTGTTTGACAATCCAGCTCACTTGTTGGTGAACTGAACTAAAAAGCATTCACTCAAGCAGCTGGTCAAGAAGAGATCTTGAAAAAAGAAGTAACCACACAGATGCATGTGGGGACAGATTACTTTGTTCAGAAGAAACATGTGTACACCACAAAGCATCCACACAGTTAAACCAGTGCAAAACCCGAAGTCAGCTTTGAGTTGCAATTGCAGCCAAGTGGCAATGTTCAGCACTCCATTTCAATCTTATCCCAAGACGATTCTCACAGAGAGATGCAAGAACAGTGTTAGGGTTTCACACACCTGCACTGAGCAGCTCAAATAGCTGATGCTCTAAAGCATCATCCTCAGCCCAGCCAATATTCCCAGCATTGCACTCTTGGTCATTTGGGAGCAGTTATCTCAAGAACCAACATTGGCCACTTTGAACCAACAGGGACAAAAACCTTCATATATCAAACACAGCCATCCCTTCAATAGCATGGCTTTTAATTAAAGTCCAGCACATCACAGGTTGCATCACATTGTTCATAATCATTGAAAGCTCGGGGGAGCCTTTCATCTCTTTGATTATAACATAAAACTTGAGTTTTCCACTCGATGTGTCCTTGACTCATAGGACAAGAGATAACAGCCTTAAGTTGTGCCAGGGGAGGTTCAGGTTGGATGTCAGGAACAGTTTCTTCTTAGAGAGAGCAGTGATGCACTGGCACTGCTGCCCAGGGAGTGCTGGAGTCACTGTGCCTGGAGGTGTTTGAGAACTGTGGAGATGTGGCACTGAGGGACGTGGTTCCGGCCTGGTGGGGGTGGGTTGACAGTTGGACTTGGTGATCTTAGAGATCTTTTCCAACCTTAATGATTCTGTGAATCCAAATATGGACAGTGTACCACCTGAAGACCCTCCAGAAGTCAGAGTCCTTTCCCAGTGAGACTTTTATACCAAAAGGTTCTGCCTGTGTGTAAATAAGAGTTCCTGTGCACATCTGACATGCTATCTACAGAGCCCAGGGCTTCCCATACACAGCTGAACATCAGAAACAACCGCGCTGACATCACTCACCTGGGCTGGAAGTGCTTGGGACCAAATCCAGCTGTATTTCTATAGCAGTTTGGCAAAACTCCAGATACGTGCAGAAGCTCCAGGAATTTTCCAAAGCATGTCACAGAGGTCATCTGTAGGCTGTGGAGATAAGCACGTATCATTAGAACAGAGAAATGGTCACACTGAATCTGACAAGCGCAGAGCTCATCACCATCAAACATATTACTTCTGTAATGTAGGAGTACATTAATCTACTGTACCCTAAAGCTGAATTTAAAAGTAAGGAAAGCCCTCCCCCACTATTTTATGTGTTTTAGACCTAGTTATCTATGGCCTTAATAACAACACCTGGATTTTGTGACTGATATTCTAAACAGACCTTGAGAGAGCACCAGCTAACCTCACATGCCAAGGTTTTCCTCTTCACTTAGCAATCATTAGGCACAGGAACTCACCCTAGCACTTAATTCAGGCTCCAATTTTAGGGCAGCCTAATTGCCTAAGGTTGACACAGTAACAGTTAAAGGCAGGCACATCCAAACCATTATTCAGATCTCAGACAGGTCCTGAGGTTGTTTCTCTTAGCCTCCACAGACTGCAAAGAAAACCTACAATAATTACATTTCCAAATTCAATACCTTAGCTAAGGATCTGCAGTTACTTTATGTATATCTGGGTCACTAAGTACCTTAGAGAAGCAAAATGCTGCAGCACTGTCAGCACAAAGTCCCTGCCTAGAATTCATTCAGATGAATTCCTCAAATCATCACATCACATTAACACAAGAGAAAACCTCATTCTTGCTCATTGTACTTGCACCTGTGTGGATATATTTTTAATGGGTCAGCTCCAGACAGCTCAGTAGAGGTTACTTTTATTCACGCAGTGCCATTTTAAAATGGTTTAGAGGGCATGGTGGGGATGAATTGATGGTTGGGCTTAATGAGCTTAGCAGTCTTTTCCAGCCTTAATGATTCTAAGGAACAATGACATCTGTGAAAGAACAGGCAGCAGCAGATATAGATACTCCAAATCCAAGAAAAACAGAGGTCAAAATTCAATAACAACAACAACCACACACACTTACCCCTTTCCAAGGATCAGGGCACACTAAACACTATCAGGGAGATGACCCCCAAGTAAAGGTGCTTCCCTTGTGGCTGCCAGCCTTTAAATGAGGTTAGGAAGCAGTGTACCCAGAATCCACCCCTTCCAATCACACAGATAAATTGTTTCCACCTGTGCTCCCAGGGCTTCCTACACTCCTTCACCAGGTGCTCAATCACTGGTTCAGGCCCTGACCTAACAGTTCCCATAAACCTGTTATAGTTATATCCAGCCCAAAGCACAGGTGCTCAGATCTGCTATGAGTCTTTACTGCTTGTCACGTTGGATGACTTTGACTGCAACCTTGTGTTATTCCTCTAATACCATAATTACTCTGCCATGTATCATCTGCGATCCAAAATGTCAGAGTGCTTCAGTAGTGATTAAATCTAAGCAGAAACAGGGAACATAGGTGACAGCTCACCTGCAGGCATTGGCTGAGGGCACAGAGGAGCTGTAACATAGACCAACATACACTAATGGCACAATTTCTGACTCAAGTGGTGATCACTTAATTAAAGACAGATATCAAAGATCAGAGCAGAAGCGTGGTACCAACGTACTTGTAGTGGTATTCAAATGAAAGATGCTACCCTTTCATCTGCCAGCAGTTCCAGGCCTGGGCTGCTGAATGCTTTTGTGTTTCCTTCCCAGGAGATGAGTGAGCAATAGATTCCTTAGCCAACGCATGCACATTTTGTTGGTGTTTATTTGCAGGTTCCCCTGAGGATCTGCTTATCAGAAAGAGTGCAGCCTAGGCAACTCCTGTAAATGGCATGGAGTGTGCACTGCAGCCTGAAATCAGAGCTGGGGCAGCAGGACAGGGCAGTGAGGGGAAAAAAAAACAGAAAAAAATAGCTCCACGGGGAATGAAAACAGCTTTTTCTTATCAAGGTGCCTCACTGATGCCTCTTTGAGAGTGAGAAAAAAGGAAGGGGTGATGAAGCTGCAGTGTGGTGGACTGAGAGCTGACACATGTCAGACCTGCACACCCACCCAATCCCAGGAGCAGTGTAAACACTCACTTCAAGAGAAATGTTTTAAATATAGGACAGATCTCTCCTGTGTCAGCTGACATTCCTCAACTGTTTAACTTCAGTGCTGATCCCCACCAGCTCACGATTAGGTCCTCTATATCTCTCTTGCCCTGACCAGCTCCTTAACTACTTGCTTTCCTCTCCCACAGGTTTTTGCAGCAAAAGTACTCAACCTCGTGCTTCCAAACTTGTCACTGGGATCAATAGATCCAAATGCAATTTCTCGGAACAAGAAGGAGGTGAGAACCTTAATGCCACTTAAAGTTACTGCATGGTCAGTATCCTTTTGCAGTCCTCTCTTTTCTATTAAAAATAATTAAAAAAAAAAAAAAGCAAGAAAGGCATTTTGCTAAATCACTAGGGCTAGATCCATGCCCTTTTGCACAGAGCAGAATATGTGGCTCACCATGGGAAAGCAGCTCTCAGTCCCTGCATACCTCCTGCACCCATGACTGCTCTGGGTGTCCCTTCTGCACCACCACCTCTCCTCACAGCCAGCTCATGCAGGTTGCAAACGTTACTGAAGGCTGCATTTCCAAACCTGCTCTTTGTTGTGCAAAACCCAGTGCCAGAGGTTGGTATTCCTGCTTACACACGAGGATGGCATTGTGCTGAATGCATTCAGACAGATGAAAAAAGCATGCTTGCCCCAAAGACCTTGCTACAAGGTCTCCTGGATTGCACTCTGGCTCTGTCACAGCCTTTCTGAACAAATCATGTATTCTTTCTGTGCCTGGGAATAATACTGAAGTGAGCTCCAATTGAAGCAGCCATTGTAACGACCTAATTCCAGCTCCACTGCCAGTGTGAATGGAGTGGTTCCAGGATCAACTTCACTCAGTGTCACCATAGCTCAAGACTCTTCTCCCATTCATACCCCCTCCTAGCAATAACCATTGCAGCTCATTCATGCCTCCATTGGCACAGCCAGGCATCCTTGCGACTGCTGCCACAATACATGACAATTCTCTTTCCTTCATGGTGTGGAGGGAGGAGAGAAGCAGGGAGGCTCGATTTACAGGTGAGTGAAGTTGCTTGGTCAAGAGAGGGGATGACCCAGAACTTGGTGTATTTCAGAAAGTTTGAATGGAGAACACAGCACCCAAGGATGTCTCAAAAGCAGAAGAGCTCACTGTCATAGCAAGTTGTTCTATTGACAAATGCTGTCACTTCTCGTGCTGTTCATGCAATGCTAGAATTGAAGCTGAAAGGATCAGGAGCAAAGACAACGTCAGCTGATGCAGTGCATCAGCTTCAGCACATTCCTCCCTTTGACTCACCCATTAGGAAACTGAAAAGAAAAGCAGTCTTATGGAATAGAATCACAGAATCATGAAGGTTGGAAAAGTCCTCTGTGACCATCTAGTCCAACTACCACCACTACTGCCCTCCAACCACATCCCTCAATGCCACATCCCCATGGTTCTGGAACACCTCCAGGCAGTGACTCCACCACTCCCTGGGCAGCCTGTGCCAGAGCATTATCAACTTCTTGGAGAATAAATTCTTCCTAATACTCAACCTGAATATTTCCTGGCACAACTTGAGGCTGTACCCTCTTGCCCTATTGAAGAGCCACCAAGTTCCTATGGTTCTGGCCCAAGAATTCAAAGGTGTTCCCCATCCAGGAGCAGTGAGTGTGGCTGGGACATGTGGCTCTCTGCCTGGCTCAAGGTCATTACATGGCACTGTGTGTCACAGCTGCTCTTTAAGGAAGGCAGTTTTAAGCACACCTGCTTCCAACAGCTGGATCTTCTGCTGGAAATTGCTGCACTGCAGAGCACGACAAGAGAAAAGTGCTGATGGGAGACAACCCGGTCATAACACATTTAGAAAAGTGTCAGTGAACTTCCTTAATTTACCACACAACATTGTCCAAATATTTTCTTATTCCATGGGAACAACATACAACAAATGCTATCCTGCGTTGTTTTTCCCACCCAAATATTTGTCGCTGCTCCCACTGCTGTGTGATGCTCCAACTCTCAAGAGCTTCCTGTGTGTGTTGTTTTTCCTCTGCCCTTTCCCTTTCCGTGCAGGAAGGGAAGGCATTTCGCAACACATGAGAACAGGTCTGCTTTGGCAGCGCCTGCTCATAGTGGAGTGGTCCTCAGAAGACGACTCCCACTCCTCCCTGCTCTGCTGCCTGCCCACCTGCACACGAGCTTGCCTCTGGCATAGCAGCAGTGGGCTGCAATGCACTCACCAAAGGCATCACGGCATCTCATCTTCTGGCTGCCACTTGCACACACTCCACCCTCCCTTTGGACTCGGGTTGCACGGCCTCAAAGCACGCAATGTGCTGGAAACATCCATTATTTATATGTTAAACATATTCTTCTGCCCGGCCAACTTTTCGTTCTCTGGAAATGTTTTTGGGATGTCATCCAAGAATTTCCTGATGAGGCTGTGTTCCCAGCAGGCTGTCCTTGGGGTGTAGGCACTGTGATGCGGGATGGCATGGAGATGCTCATTTGATCTGTGTGCAGTATCAAATGCAAGGGACACAAAAGAGAGCAAGGTGCGACCTCAAAACGCCGCTTCTGCTTCCAAGCTGCATAACCCATAGAAGTCTGAAAATGAAACAGAATGAGTAAATCACCTTCACTGCAACAGCAAGCTCCTAAATCTTTTATTTTTTTCCTTTTTAATTATTTATTTTTTTTGTCGATTAGCTTAAAGCTGTGGACAAAGCTTCTGCTTTGCACTCACACCGTGCTCTGAGCATTAACTTTCTGACAAGGATTTTGTTCATTCACCAGCAGTAGGATCCTCCTACTCACTGCTGATGGATCTGGGTTGGGATTAAGTTATTATTTTTTCCCCCTTCCATCATCTATACAAAAACATTTGTTGACAGCTCAGTAGCTAAAAAAATGCCCTGTTCGTTAGGAAGAGAACAAGAGAAAGAAACCTGATAGATTTCTTCACTCTCCTAGCATGTATGGCATAATGGATGCATAATGCACATGAATTCATCAACATTATTTTACTCCATGGGAAGGGAACTTCTGTCAGTCCACCCGCCCACCCCTCCCAATTCTGCCTCTCCCTCAAGAACTTCAATTAAAAATATAATAAATAATAAAACATTTCAAGGCTGCACTGCCTTAGCGCAGCACTAACATAGGTGTGGGTTCAGCTGAAGCAAGTAGCCAGTGCAACTCAACCCAAACCCTTGTTTGCTCAAAACAAGGGACGGAGGGAAATGATCTTGTGGGCAATCTTGATGGCAGGTGGACAGTTGGACTGGATGATCTTAGAGGTCTTTTCCAACCTTAATGATTCTATGAATACGAAAATATCTGATGGAATTCAGTGAGACAAGGCGGCAGTGGGGAAAGACCTCTGTGCACCGTGCGCCTCCCTGCCAGTTCCATTTCCAGTGCTTTGTGCCCCAGTGCATTTGAGGTGCCAAGAAAGGAAGTCAGCTCCACATCTCTAGAGGATGAATGCCCACAGTTGGGAAAGCCCCACCATGTTGTGTCCTCCTCCCTCCCCAATAACCTCACAGTGACCTCACCTTCCAGCAAAGCAGAACTTGAACAGACCTCTGTGTCTGCAAGGAGAGAAGAAGGCTGGTTTTGGCTAACCTATAAATAACCATTGTTTCTATAAACATCTGCCAGGGCTGGGAGAAACTGGGAGGCTGAGCCAGAGACCAACCCGTAATCAAAGCATTCTGGCAAATACTGAGATGGCAGTGGCTGTGTGGGCCGTCTCCACGTACAGTATACAAATATTTACTGTAGATTTGCTTGCTGCAGTAACTACTCCTTCCTAGCAACTTTCTGCACCAGCTCTGGTGTATTTTTAGCCTCTCACAGTCTGGCTGAGCAAGTTGTTGACTTTTTCTTTTGCCTAATCCCTAATCCCACCCTTATGTCTGCACCCAGAGCAGAGCAGTTGTGTGTGAGTGCTGTGCAGCAGACTTGTCAGCTGCCCGCAGGCCGAGGTCACAGAACGGCTCAAGTTGGAGGGGCCCTTAAAGACCATCTCATTCTAAACTGTGGGCTGGTTGCTCCCCACCAGCTCAGGCTGCCCAGGGCCCCATCCAGCCTGACCTTAATCACCTCACAGGATGGGGTACCCGCAGCTCTGGGCATCTGTGCCACTGCCTCACTGCCCCCTGAGTACAGAATTTCTTCCTCGCAGCTACTTAGGAAGAAATGGGCAGCCATTATTCACTGGCAGCCATAGTGAAGATGTTGGCCCTGACTCTGATGGCAGGAAGTCTTGATTGAGCAGGAAACAAGCGTGCGAGCCAAGGGAAGAGCCTCTTCACCACCTGCTCTGTCCTTTCTGCATGAAATATTGCTAACCTGAAATCACCCCTCTCTCCTTGCCAGATGGAGTCCTACACATCCGACCCCCTGGTCTACCACGGTGGCATGAAGGTCTCGTTTGTCATCCAGCTGATGAATGCCATTACCAGAATCGAGCGAGCTCTGCCCAAGCTGACTTTGCCCATCCTGGTGCTGCACGGCTCTTCTGACAAGCTCTGTGATATCAAAGGCTCCTATTTACTGATGGACACGGTGCAGAGCCAGGACAAAACGCTGAAGGTCAGCCTGCTTTCTCCATTTTTAGGATGCTGTCCAGCAAGCAGAGGCCCCAGCACTGCTCACTGGAAGGGTCACAGTGCAGAAAGCAGGGCTGGTGCCTGGCAAACCAAGTGGGTTCCCAGCCCTTCCGGGAGGAAGGAATGCCTGGCACTGAGCAGCAGGGTGCTTGGGATGAGCAGAGCAGGGTCCATCAGCACAAAAGCTGGGATGCTACGGTAGACTTCTTTCTGAAGCAGAGCGTGCCAGAGCCAATGGCATCTGTTTCGTGTGATAACCTGACACACGTAGAATCGTTAGGGTTGGAGAGACAACTAAGATCTTCTGGTCCAACCACACCTGGGAGAAAAAACAGAGAAGGCATGGGACCCGGGAGTGTTGCCAAAAGGGGCTGAAGGCTGCTCTGCCCATGAGGGTGTTTGTTCAGTGCTAATCCCTGTTCTCTCCCTGTCTGCAGGTGTATGAGGAAGCCTACCATGCACTGCACAAAGAGCTGCCTGAGGTCACCGCCTCCGTCTTCACAGAAATACTGACGTGGGTTGGCCAGAAGGTTTCAGCAGCTGGAGAAACCAGCCAGACCTAAGAGCAATCCTTTCTGCAGCTCTTACTGGGGTTTTCTGGGAATAGAAGCTTTCTGTAATAGAATTCTCTCTGGAAAAGATCTAGCGTGGAGGGACTCGTGGGATATTTTGCCATGCACAGTGTAAAGGCTGGGGGGAGAGGCACAGGGTGGGTGTTACTCACTGGCATAGATGACCCTTGCCGTAATCTGAGGAAGCACTGACAGCTGTGGGAACGGCCCCCAAAGCCTCCCAGGCTGGGTAATTTTACTGAAATTCCCCCCACTCACGGAGCTTCCTCCATCACTTCCTCTTCTCTGCTTTTGCGGGGGTGGCAGGGGTGTATTTATACTGCAATAATTTTTTGGTATGTTAAAGAAGCCAGTATCTTCCACTTTGCAGTTTCGATTCCCTGTCCCCAGCACCTGGTCCTTTCCCAGCCCTGGCAGAGGAGCGGACGAGCGTAGACTCAAGCCCACGCAGCACATTTGCAAACCAGCCTATTCCCAATGCCAAACCCCATCGCCTCTGCAAGATAAACTATTCTGTAAATAGTTGTAGGGGCTGCTTTTTTCTCTTCTTTCTTTTTTTTTTCTTTTATTTTTTTTTCCTTTTGGAATTAATCATTTGCGCTACTGAAACTGAAAAAGCAGAGTTATATGAGAATATAGTAATATAATATATGATGTATATAGAGGTGGTTGGGAGCTGGAGAAGAAATGGCAGGAGAGGCTAAAAAAAAAAGGTTAATTGTTCATTCTCTTGGCGAGGAATAATGTTGCCCTATCAGGATCCAGCCCTTTCATCATAACTTTACAGTCATAACATGTTATTTCCCTTCATCAGTTGGAAAATGTCCTGAAAAAACCGCTATAGAGAAGCACAGAGCATCTGGTGGGTGGGGATTAGCAGCGGGCATCTTCATGGTCCACTGCTCCAGCAGGAGACCCACGGCGTGACCCCAAATTGCGGCCAAGCTCCTGCCCACCTCCTGCCTTGTACCTGCCCCTCTCCCTCCGCTTCTGCAAATGAGGACGCGGGGCCTTTCCCATGGGGAGAAACCTCACTATGGGGTCTGGTGCCCCTGCCCTGGGCTGGATCCTGCCCACCATTGGGGGTCTTACCTCTCCCTCCTGCCCTTGGAGCCACTTCTGGAGAGATCCAGGAAAGGGACTTCAGTGCAATAGCAGGCAGAACCCATCAACACGCCGGCATGCAGGATGCATGGGTGCAGGTTGTATCCTTACAATCGCCCCTAGGGGCCCAAGTCAGGAAAGCTGTTTTATAGAGGTGAATGCAGGCACTTTTCCACTTGTGTTTTCCTGCCCTTAAAGGGAGGAACCAGCTGGAGTTCTCCCAGCACTGCCAACTTGTGATTAAAACACCATTCCTGTGCAATCAGGTGCTCCCACCCACCCCTGCTAAACCTGCAGTGACTCTCGCACTGTTGCTTTGCTGCAAATTCGTTTTCCCAAACAAGGTCCCTCCGTGCCAGATGCTGCTGGGAAAGGCACAGCAGCACCGTGATGGGGACAAGGCTCTGCAGGAGCAGGAGCCACATGGCTGTGATGCAGCACTGACAGATGGTGCAGGGGTCAGAGCAAGACGATGACTCGAGGGTGGGATTTTCAAAAGCACTTTTCCCCAGGAAGTCAGGAGGAACGGATCGATGCCCCCATTCTTTATGTCCCAAACTGACAAGCACTTTGCCAGGGAGCAGGAGGGTCAGAGCCCACTGCCTGCCCCAGGGTCTGTGGTCAGTGCCTTGCAGAACATGTCTCGCCTGTGACATATCTGCATCTTGGAAGAAAGGAAAGGAAGGCAGTTATGTGCATCTGGGGAATTCTGTCCAGTGGTACTGGCTGCCCAAGGGAAGCTGTGATTGAAAATCAGGTTAGCAAGCAAATATGTACCTGCTGCTCCCTTACCCTGCACGTAAGCTACTTTATATTGACCCAGTTCAGTTTCTCCATGCCCTGGAGGAACCCTTCTTTCACTGACCAGATTAGCAACGAGCAGAGCTGCTGCCAAGGGAAATGTAATTAAGCTATTTCCCAGCAGCAGGTACCATGTGCAGGGAGCACAGCCGGCCTTACGAATGCTGCTGTGCAGAGACCAGTCTGCCTTGGAGAAGAGGTGGCATCCGTGACTGAGCAATAGCAATGTGCAACTGCCATCCGTGCCACCACCTGTAGCACTGGGAGACCATTCCCCTCTGCCTACCACATTTTCCATTTAGCCTGTTCTTTTTGTACCACTTACCTTAGCACACTGCCAGCATAGACCCTTGAAGATCACACTTATTTTTCCAAGTAATTTGTCTCTCTCGTTTTGTTGTGTCCCGGTTCAATAAAATACATTTATATATATATACATATATAAAAGCATATATACATACACTTGTATTTTCAGTGGGAAACCATATACAAGTTTAGGATTCTTAAAAGAATACAATGTATATTGCAACTAATAATAAAGTTATGTTTTCTGAATGGAGTGTGTTTGAGGGCATCATTTGCTATCACCATCCCTCCAGAGAGGGAGAATGGAAAGGCAGAAAGATATGAGAGATACTGAATCCAGGTTTGGAGCACTTGGGTGCCCTTGCTGCTGGGGAGGTGATAGACTCATAGAATCATTACGTTTGGAAAAGACCTCTAAGAACATCTAGTCCAACTGTCAGCCCATCTCCACCATGTCCACAACCCAATGGTCCTCAAACACCTCCAGGGATGGGGACTCCACCACTCCCTGGGCAGCCTGTGCTGATGCCCAACCATTCTTTCTGAGGAGAAATTCTTCCCAATATTCAACCTGAAATCAAATTCAAAGGAAGCTGGAGGCTCTGTGCCTATTTCCCCAGCCAGTGCTTAGTCCTTGTGCTACCCTGAGCTGGTGTCTCCTCTCTAGAATGTAATTGTTCAGCCCAACATCCATGTCCACAAGCAAAGAGCCATTCCCTGGCCCCCAGCACAATGTAAGGAGAGACAGAGGGCTCACCTCCCACCTGCACAGAGCAGGGCAGGCAGGGGAAGCTCTTAAGTGCCTGAAAGTACTCTATGCAGTCAGATGAAAAACAATTCCTAGGAGATCTTTGAAGAGTTCATACGGGTTGTGTGACAAAGCACTGAGATCTAAACAAAGGAAATTACTTGGTCTGGGGTGCAGATGGGAGGTAAGATGGCCAGCTCAGAAAACACTTGTGGCCTCTTGAAATACCTGGAGACTGTTATTTAATTGCATACATGACTGGAAAATGTCATGGAACACCAGGAAACAAGGAATGCCATCTCCTCCAGCAGTGGGACAGAAGGAACAGTCATCCTGGGAGGAGATGGACAGAGTCCATGCTTTGAATGGCTTTGAACGGACTGGGCCCGATGAGAGGCAGCTCAACAGAAAAAACATCCTGGACGTTTCCAGCTCCTCAATGGGAGACTGAACTTGCCACCAACAAGCTTGTTTTAAAACTCTTGGTTACAGTTCAGTTTTACACCCAAGGAGGAGTAGGGTGGAATAAGTTGGAGGGAGCAGATTGCTTGCTCCCATTATGGAAGCAAACTTAATAAAATTCATAGAAGTATTGGTGGTTCTTAAGATGCTGTGCCAAGAATGTGTTAGAATAAAACCTTCTGAGCAGAAGGGAGAGATATAATGTCATCTTAGCCTTGATATGAAAGATCAGCCTTCATCTCTGAAAGCGTATCTCAAGGAATGGTAGTTAACGCATTTACTTGCCTTCCCTCTAGAGCAGGTCTCTGCACAGCTTCACACAATTCATCACTGCCACAGCCTCGCACGAATGGTATTGGGATGACCCTGGGTAGCACAGAAGCAATAGGATAAAAGAATAAGGAGGAAGGGATGTTTTCCAGACAGGGTTTTAATGTCACCTCAGTGCAACACAGACCAGCACTGTTTCTTCCATAGGAAAGCTCTACCACATTCCCCTGGCTTTCTTTAAAAATAAAAATGAAACCAAAAATACCACCCTGAGCCCACAGACCGATACATCACTCCTTCTCCTCCCTCCTGACACAGCATCCCTTCACCTCCCTTCTGCTCACGCACTGTGCCAATGCACAGCTTTGTGCTTTGCCATACCAGCAAGAGAGCAGGCAGCAAACAGCCCTGCTGGGACCATTTGCCAGAGAGCCACCAAGGAACCACCAGGCCTGGAGCAGATGGCATTTTCCAGTCCCACTCTTTCCCCTCAAGTTTGTTCTACTGGCAACAGGAGGAGGGAGAGGAACGCTCTCACAATCCTTTCTCTGAGCTTATTTTAGGAACTGAGCAGCCAGACCCTCAAGACCCAGACTAGCTCTCTACATGGCACTGATCCTCTTCCAAGGCTTTCTTTAGTGTCCTGAAGTGTTTTGCAGACATGCAAGCTCACAAAGCTAACCGTGACAAAAAGAAAAAGAAAAAAGAAAAAAAACAAACAAAAAGAATGACCACACCGTCCCCTTCCTTAGTGCTGATCCCACCCAGTGTGCAGCCCACAGCTGCTCTGTCCCTGCAGACCCTCACCCAGTTATTCCCAGTAGCTCACCTCGTTTCCAACCCGACCCCACGAGGCAGGCAGACACATCATCTTGACTCAAAACAGGCCTTAGCTGTGACAAACTGTTTGCCAGCGTGGCCTCTCTTATCTTAATAAATTCATTGTGTCAAATCTGTTTTAGTTTAGAAGGTGAAACAAAACCTGTTTTACCAACACAGGCAGCCCCAAGAACTGAGCCCAGACAAAACCCGGCTCCCTGCAGGAAGAACAACCCTGTGTCACTGCGAACAGACGGGTCCGTCAGCACACCGCCTGTGATGGCACCACGGGAAGGTGCCATACATTTGACCCTTCAGCAGCATTAGTCACTCTGATGCTATTGCACTTCCCCTGGATAACTCTGCATTCCTGCAGGGAGCTACAGGGATGGCCTTAGATCCTCATTCCCTGAACCAAGTTCATCTCTGAAGCCAATAGGCTGCACAATCACTGCTATTTGCTGCCAAAAGTACCACAGCCACTCAGACATACAGGAGGGGAAGAAGATTGCAATACCTAGATCCTTGTAAGGCTATCGAACAATGGAAAGTACAGCAATGGCAGCAAAGTGGCAAAGTCGGTGGATAAAGAAACAGTAGAAAGAACTTACCCTAGGAAAGCCTCAGGTAGGCAGGGATCTCCAGGAAGCTACCTTTGTCTCCACTGCCAGCCCTTAACTGAGGTCTAGGAAGGAGTGCACTGCATGCACTTGAGCTCCCCTGAGTTGGCCCTGCTTTCCCACCAGGCGCTCAATAACTGCTTCAAGCTGTGACTTAGCATTTCCACTACAGTCCTCCAAGAGGAAAAGAAATGTCTGGGCATTCCAGCACACCTGAGGTTTGGAGAAAAAACACGCTTCATTCAGGGGCAACTCGAGTGCTCTGAACAAGTCTGAGTAGTTAAGCACCAGAACTTCTCCAGCAAGCTGAGAAATCCCCATCCTTGGATTTAATGGGAAGGCAGCAAAGACACGGGGTGACAAGCTGAGATGGACAGACAACAGACCTCCCTGGGACTGCTCAAAGCAGCACTCTGTGATAAAAGTTATCATTCCAGTACCCTTGGAGAAAGAAGCGACCAAAACCAAGCCAGTGCTCTCTGCCCATGTTCTGGTAGGAACTGTCTGAAAGGATCAGCAGGGGAGGACAGCAGCATTACATCCTAAGCACTGCTTGGAAGCTCAGTCCAGAGCCAGTCCCTGGGCAAGGTGAAAGAAAAATGCTGAAGGAACCCACCGTATCCATTCAGAAACACCACCACACTGACATTAGTTGGAAACAAAGAGGCCACAGCAGGAAGAGATGTAGTGAAATATACTATTTTATTGCTGCACACATGCTTACACATTTCTTTTTAAATATATTGTTGCTCTGATAAATTTTACAATCTTTTTAATTCCACAAGTGGCTAGTAGTAAATAAAAGGGACAGAGGCAACAGAACACAAAAAGGACACTGGCAACAGAAATAGAATCCTACATTGTTTATTTTGTGATAAAATTATTTGCAGCAAGAATAAAGTGAAATCAGATCTACGTTTTGACCTGGCTCATGTTAATTAAAGAGCTTGCCTGCATGCTGACCATCTGCTTACGCATGCTTCTCCATAGCCTTATTTTGCCAAAAGGGACGGGGAGCTTAAAGGACCCCATGTAATTGGACAATGCAGCAGGGCTCACAGATGTGACCACTAAGTGTGAGCAGACAGAGGAGGCATGTGCTCGGCTGTCTGCATGAAACTGCACTGCTGGGGGGCAGACCAAAAGGCCACACTGACCTTTCTTCCCACGAGCACAACTGCAGCCTCACTCGCTCCATGCTTAAGGATGCAAGAATGGAATTATTTAAGAGCAGCCATATGGAAAATGCTTCCCAACACTGTTGCTCCTCCTTTGCTTTCCTCCTGCTCTGCGCGCTGCCGGTGTCCGTTTAGCTTTAGCAGCTGAGGCATCCGCTGAGAAAAGAATGAGCACATTCCTCAGTAATCCTGCTTCTGCATCTTGCTCAGTACAAACAGAAGGCAAAGGCCACATTCTGCTCTCCAGTGGCTCCGTGTGAGCTTCATGCAGGGCTGTCACAACAATTGCTGTGGAAAGTCGACTACCACGACATCAGATGGGGAATTTATGCAGGAGAAGGAGAGGAGATGCGATAAACTAAACATCCTGCTTGTGTTCAGTGTCATCTTCTGTCATAAATGGAGGAGAAACGCAGGGGATGAACCAGCTGGGCTAAGCTGTCGGTTGTTTCTGTAGCAGACTTTCATGAGACTGACACTTCACTGAGCGAGAAAGTAGGCAGTTCTGCTCTTCCACCCTTCTTTGCCCAAAATATCTGGGACATCATATCAGATCTTTTTAAATAGTCCTTTCCCTCCTCAAATCTGCTGAGATGACTTTATCAGTTCAAGTTCCACTGGGCTGTTTGGTGATCTTGTCAAAGCCATTCTGAGCTTGGAGATGGACAGTTACATGCATCCCCCAATCACACACCACACACACAGCTCCTCCCCATGTCCCACCACACCAAACATAAGCACACTCCTGTTGCTTCCATACAGCAACGCACTCCTGTACCAGCACACCTGTTCCTCCCACCCGTGGCTGAGGAAAGCAAACCACAACAAACTTCCCTAATCATCCTGAAACTGAAGAATTGAAGCAGCCGAGCAGACATTACCCTCTGTCATTAAAAAAAACAAGCACAGGAGAGCACAGACACCTAGGGTCCAGTTAATCTCACTGCATCCCATTCCTGCCCAGCTAGCTCTGTCCCCAGCTTCTGCTAGTGCAACTCAATCTTAACATGATTTTGACAAAGTCCAGCTCCTCAAGTGCAGCAGTCGAACCCCAGTGATGCTTTCTCAGTGAATGCAGCCTGCGTAGTGCAAGCGGTGCCTGAAGCCTGGCCACAACTGCACACAGCTTCAGTGTGTGCTGGGCACAGGGAGGTGCTCTGAGCAAGGGTAGCAAGTTTGGTGGGAGCATAAGTGGCTCACCAGATGAGATCAGACTCATCCACTCAGCAAATCCACACTTGCAGCAAGTCCCTGCTGAACAGTGGAGCTCCAAACACTTTTCTTATCTGTGTGAAGCCGCCACCACCATTACAGGAAAAAACACTGTGGAACTGTGGGGGACCAGTGCCCAGTTCTCACCTCCAATGCTAAAAGTGCACTTGACATGGATTATTTTCAGCTTTCACTACACAGAGTGACCAAAATGACAATATGTGTTAGTTATGGCAGCCACCATCTGTGCAAGATTCCCTGCGTGCTTCACACAATGCTTTTTCTTCCTCCCAACACACAGCACAGTATACCCAGCCTGAGCCTTGGAGACCTGAGACTTTCATAACGTGCCATTCTAGAGACAAACAGCTCTCAGGACAGCCTACTTGGCAGGCAAAGCTTTGTGCAGGGGTACTGCCTGCTGATCGGTGCTGAGGAGAAATAACATCATTACCCTCATTAGGAGTCTAGGGAGACGAAGAGATAACATGACCTACTGCAGAACACAGATTCAAAAACATTCATTAGTACAAACAGTGAATTTCCTGGAGAACAATGAAGCTACAAGGCTGAAGTCTGAGCAAAGCCACAAGGTCAAAGAGTGGGACAGCTGCCCCCCGAGAGACCCAAAAGGCCCCTTTTCCTTTTTTTAAAAGACTTCTGGTGACCCCTCTCTCCTGATCTACCAGGAAGTCTGTTTTGCTCTACCACAATGGATCGAGAAAAAGAGAAAAGTGCTGTTTCCAATAAGAAGGTATTTCCTGTCCCTGTTAGGGAGACAAGGGGCCTTTCCCTTATTTATGCACTGAAAGCCACTGCTTTCTAGGAAAAAAAAAGGTCTGTGGTCTCTACTGTAGTCCCAGAGATATTTGTTCTGAAAGAAAAGCTTTTAAATTATTCAGTTGCACATCACATGCATAACAAGAAAAACATCAAATCTTTGCTCTATATCTCCCTCCTGATTGCATATATGTTGTCCATTTGTCAGATCTCGGGTATCTAAAAATCCGAGCTTCTCCACTCCTCCGAGTGGAAAGCCAAATTCCAACACCTCAGAGCAATGAAAAATTAGGGGTGATCTGAAAGTAGCTTTGGCTTCACCTAAGAACTAGAATAGCAGGTGAAAACAGCACCTTCCTTACAGCCAAGTGCTCCTGCATCTGTGTTAGGGAAGTGCTGCTTACCTTCTTCAACCTTATAAAACTAACAGTGAAAGAAAGGCCATCTCCTTTCTAATACACTTATTTGGAAAGTTTAATCCAGTTTTCTTCTGCTGCTGCAGGCAATTCAACGAATATCCTGGCATGAACCAGTTTCAGAAGTGTGCTTTTGGGCAACAGAAAGGATGGATTCTAACATCAGGCAGTAGCAAGTCCCCCAGCACAGCTCCCTCACCCCCACAACTTGCAGTCTCCTATCTGCACTGTATTGCACAAAGCAGCAGCTACTAAATTAGTCTGAGCTTTGGGAGCTACTTCTGAAAAGAGAGACAAAAACAAAATAAAACCAAACACAAACCAGACATGCAAATGTCCAGACATAAATAAATTAAAAAGAAATCATGCCTGAAAGTGGATGGAAAGGAGGACAAGGTAGGGGGAAAGAGAAACATTCAGAGACTCAGATGTTCTTGCACTCTGAGCCAACCCACCAGGGGGTTGTGCAGGCTGCATATGACAAGCAAGGTTTGCACACATCAGCACTCAAGCCCTATACTGGCCAGGAGGCTTTCCAGAGCTTCAAGTTTCTGGTTGGCTTCCTCGATGGCACTGTAAGTCTGCACGTTGCTAGTGATGTGGAAGCGGATGTCGTCAACCAGGGGAATGGAGTCGGTCTCCTGTCGTTCCTCCACAGCCTCTGCATTCTCCTTCACAGCAGTCACAAACTCCTCCAACTCCACCAGCTGGGAAGGGTGGACAAAAGCATCATTAGGAATACAAGGCAGCAAATAAAGACAGGTAAAGGGTTGGGATAATGGGCTTGCCTACTGCTGAGAGAGCCAACAGGAAAAAGGACATATGCTAAGGGCATATGGAAACTCAAGCCTTCTAATCTATTCATCTTAAGGAGCATTCTCTCCAGAAAGGCTCCCAAGCAGGAACTGGCAGCAGAAGCCACGAGATGCTGCCAGACAGCTTTGAGAAACGTCTTGCAGCAGGCACGACAGCAGTCACTTCTGCCCAATTCAGAACCAGGAGACGCAGATGACTCTGTCTCCACCATGGCTCTCAGCTTCACCACCAACAGCCAACCAGCAGATCAGCAGCAATGAGCTGCTCTGCTGCTCTGTGACAGAATCAGGTCATCTGTGAATGATTCTGTATCAAGCTCCCCAAGAACATGTGGTGTGCTGAAGGGTGAGAGGCAGCTTCCGTCTGTCTATGTGACTGAAGTGCACCTGGGCACAGCAGGTTGCTGAGTCCCAGTCCATGCTGTACACACTGCCAAAATCTCACCCCATTGCCACCATCAGTGTTTCTCTACAAGATGCTGGCAGCTGCTGATGTTCTAACAGCTGGGGTAGCACCATTTGTGCTATAACACCCTTAGGAAGGCACATCGCTGATAATGGGCCCAAGGACACTCACTCAGGTTTAGGAAGGAGAATGCAAAGGGAACATGTAAGCAAAGCTCTACCTTGCCCAGTTACTACTCGGGATATCAATTCAACTTTCAAACCAAATTCCCTTTTAAGTCAGAACCTGGATGCCTACTGGTGCATTTATCATCCCCAAACTATTCACTGTACAAAGTAACAGTGCCAAAATTACTTCCTTCACTGCTTTCACAATCCAGGAAGAATTTCACACCTTTCAAGTTGCAGGTGAAAATGTTACATTCCCATGTGAGCTGTACAAGCCATTAATAAAGATCTGTCTAAGGACAAAAATACCCCATAGATTCTAGTTTGTCCTTCTGCATAGTAACTTAGTCTATGAGTTCTGAACTTCAAGCTGTAATCATTCCAGGTAACACTTAAGCAGAGCCTCATAAAGAGAACTTCAGTGTTAGACTCATTATTTCTGGCTGTTCAACAGCAAATTTCCCCAGTGAAAGCATCTACTGTTACATTTATCATCCTGGAGAAGAGAGGAGATCGTACTGATTAATCTTTTTGGCAGCAATATGCCAGGAAAAGCATCCCTTCCCAACTTGTGCACACCATGCATTTCCTGAATCAAGCTTCCCCACAAACCCCACTGGGTTCTCTGGGCTGCAGCTAGTGCATTTGGGCAGTATCACTGCTGTTTCATCCACAGTGGCTGAAAGTTCAGTGAAAGTCACCTACCCAAAGCACCTGCAGAACTTTTTCTGCAAGTTTTTCACTTCACAGTCCATGGTGCTGTGCTAGACAGCCATCAGCATTTGGCTCACTGCAATGACACTGCACCCTCCCTAACTCACCACATGCGTTCCAACTCAACAGCTGCTCTTTTTCAGGAAGCACATTAAATCATTAAATCAGAGAGGCAACTATCTATCACACACTAAAGTGCAACCACCAAACCTGCTGTATCTATGGCTCTCTGTGCATTCAGATTTATGGGCACATGTGTAAGTGCAGTGTGGGGTGGCTCTGCTACCTTCTCGATGATCTTTGCCATGTACTCCGTGCACTGATCCTCTAGCCGGGTCAGCTGGAACAGCTTTGCAATCCTCCAGATGCTGACAACATTGTCTTCATCGAGGATCTGTGCCAAGGTCCTGCCACACAGGCGCTTGAGTCCAGGCAACAGGTACATGTCTGCCACACACAGCACATCGTAGGCGTTTTCTGGGGACAGCTGGCAACAGCAAAGAGGGAAATTACAGCCCAATCCTACTCACCTCACTTGTCACCAACAAACTGCCTTCTTTTGTGTCTTAGCGGAAATTCCCTGGAACGCTTCTTGGCCCATTCTGTTAGAGGTAGTAAGGAGAGGTAGGAGCTCAACCTGTCAGGGTTAGGTCTTCCACTCAGTCATTACAGAGGAGTTCAAAATGCTGCAGAGGCAGCTTGCTCAGCACCGAGCAAGAAGTTTGCCATCCTGCAACTTTCCCCTCTAAGCACAAAGAAATGCTGAAGCACTGCTCCATGTTGGCTGCTAAGAAATGCTTTGCGTGGCAATAGGAGGAGGTAACTTTTACCAGAGGTACTGAATGCTATTCAAAGAGATGGGCTGGCAGAATAGAGCACCTTGTTCCAACAGGGGCTCTTCCTTTCGTCTTCTAATTTTAGACTCCCATTTTTTGAAACTATGCAAAATTCCCTTAAGTTCCTTCCTCAGACTGACTCTGTGAAGTCAGTCAGCACGTCCTCCTGTCCTCATTTTCATTTTCTTCTCTTTTGGAAACTCCTGACCTTATCAAACTAAACCTAGAAGGCCCAACTCAGCCACTGGAAAAGGGAATGAGAAATCTGAGCGCAAGCACTACAGGGATCTAAGATCAAGGATCTCACAAGCAAAAAGACTCAACTCATTCCTGTTTCAAGCACAGTTCTGAAAGTTAGTAGTAATCTCTAGCAGTTACTGTCAGGATGAGGACAGGCAGAATCTAAAACAGTTCAAATCTAGCTTTGATGCACATGGAGCCTACAGTCCGTCATCAGAGATGAATGAAGAACACAGGAGGAACACATCTAGTGGCACAGGCATATATCCAAGGTCAGCAAACTGTGTGAGACCCCACTAGCTGAGAAACCAACTTCACATCAAATACTACTGGAGTTTTGAGAGGCATTCAAACAGAACTAAATTCATGCACCAGATGCTCAAGGTTACACTGTTTGTGAATGGCCTTTAACATTTGCAGGCTCTTGAGGGAGGGAACCAGACTCCCATTTCCTTCTTGGGGATTTTTCTTCCTTCCAAGCAATAGGGGGATAAAAAATGCCATAGGTAATGCTGGAGACACCACCTCCAGCTTCACTCGATCTCTCGCCCCTCTCTGTGCAAATACTATTTTTGTCAGCAATCTGCGTCACTAACCTGGAACTACAGCTCCTTTCTGCATAGTTCTGTTCCTGCTAATGTGAAGTGCAAACAGTGCAGGATGAGCATTTTAACAGCCAGTCTACAGAATATAGAATATCCTGGCTGTAGAAGCAGCAAGATCACTTCTATATAGAGATCAAGCCACGCTGGTCTAAACTGATTAACTCTACTGCAGCACAGTCCATTGCCCTGATAACTGCTGGGCAAAAGAAACAGCAAAAATACTGCTGTCCACATCTACACGTGGTTACTCACTCTGACAACTGCAAAAGGCTGATTATTTCTTCCCCTACAGCTGTCCACATTGGTGTTTGGACAAGCTACTCATAGCAAATGTCTCAGCAGTATAACAACCTGCAACAGCTGTGCAGAAGGATGTAAGATGTATTAGAAGCATGTAATAGGTGCTATAGTGCCACAGTGGTGTAACAAAGCTCTTGGGGTTGTTAATCAAGTGCTGCTTTGTCCTTTTGTAAGGCTCCAGGAACCTCACAAGCTGGAGGTGTTTGAGTCAGTAGTATTGATAGCAGCAGGTTTCAGCTGTTAGATGAAGGACAAACATAACAAATGTTCCCTCATAAACCCCCCTCGAGCCCACACAAATATTCTGATTACCACTTCTCCTTCCACCTGGAACCTTTTCTATGCTCTGTACACAGCCCTCCCTCCCACTGCAAGCACTGTCACTACTACAACACAGAGCAGTTGTAGTACTTTGGAAAAAGAAAAGTAGAAGTGGGATACTGATACCCGACTGGAGAAACACAGGGTAGGGAGAACACTCCACATTCAAGTGTGGAACTTCAGCTACATTCCTGTTTTCCTGACCACTCTTCCTGCTACCTTTTCATCACAAACAAACTCTGGCAGAAGAACTCATGTCTTGGTTGCACACACTAAAATCCATTTTGCACAGGAAATGTAGATAGATGCAAGACTCCTTACATTCCTGCATGCTGTTATTGGTCTGTTTTCCTGCTCTAAGTGCAGACAGAGCAGCTGGGGCACCCCTTGGAAAGCAACAGCTGCCTGGGAAACATCCTTCCTGTAAGCTGTCATGAAGAAGGCAGACAGACTATAGAGGTGCAAGGGAAAGAGTCTTGAGGTCAGGAGCATCTTCACAACTCTAACACATGCTGAATACATCTCTCTCTATCATTTATTCCTGGCTGCTGCACAGAGATGAAGAAATCAACAGAAACAAGGTCACAGCTGTGCATGCTCTCTGTACATGGCAACTAACACAGAGCATGACTGCTTCTTTGGAAGAAGTGACACTGACAGGTGCAGCAGTCTCTGATCACAACCCTAATGCTAGAATGTATTCTGGCATCTTGTAGTTAGACTTATGGAAAGCATATGCTACAAAATCAAAGCAGGAAGCTGCTTGAACAATGACATTTGCTACACCTTCCATTAAGCTCAAAATGGGGTTAGTTAGGGCCATTTTGTCCTTATTTGCAATACCAAGCACAGAAAGGCATTCGTCTCCCAGCGGAACCTTTGCCCACCACAGCAATAAGTAACAGTGGCAATAATTACTTGCTACAAATGGAAAAGTAGGCTACAATGCCAAGAGTAAATAAGTAGGAATCTCTTAACCTTTCCATCTCCAAATGTGTTCAATCTGCCATCTACTGGCAGCTCCCCACCTTATACTACCAGAACCCAAAGGTGACATTAGTAAAGCTCTGCATTTACCAGACCAATATGCAAGCTTATTTCCAAACTTCTATCATTTTGAATGAAAGTGTAAGGATTTGCTTCCCTAATGTCATGCACATAAATCAGCTCACTGACTGGCTCACAGCAAGTCCCATTACGTGAGCCTCCTGCAGTAGCACAGTAGGGCAGTGGTATTTATGAAACCACCTCCAGGATGTTGTAGAAAAACACTGCAGTGCACACCTCCAGAAGTAAACAGCACAGGAGAAAATGCTCTGTGACTGGCCTCACCTCTGTGTCGTCACTATAGATATAGTAGAGGACCCGGATGAAGATGTCTTCTGAGATGTTGTGGAGAGTCACCACAGGGATGCTGGGCTGCGTCTGCAGTTCCTCACTCTCACAGAAATGGTCTTCAAGAAGGGCTTTGAAATAATCACTGCGACCACAGAAAAATGCCTGGAGAAGGAAGAAGGGCAAAACCACTAGTGGCTACCTCTTCTCACTGCATCTCTTCTCACTACCACAGACCTGTCAGAAGCTGCTAAAAGATACTTCTCACTCTGATTCTCCCTGTATTCTGAAGCTGCACCTCCAATCTTTTGACTGAGAGTTCTTCCTCCCTTTTTCCCTACTTCACTTCTAAGTTTGCCTACCCTCAGAACAAAAAAGCATTTGTAAACTTCACAAGTAGCATGGGACTAGGGCAGGATATTGAGTCGAGGCTGGATCTGAAGATCTATTCTTATTGCTATTTACTTACAAACCAAACATTCCCCTGTCAAGGCCCTGAACTCACAAACCAGTACTAGGAGATTCCGCAACTGTAAATGCTGTATCTGAATTCATAAATGCATCTTCTCACCTCTGCAAGAAAGGCAAGATTTGCTGTTTCATTACATGTTTTAAATAATCATTTCCAGCTGCAGTGAGACTTCTGGTTTTCCAGCTGATGAGGCAATGCTGTTTCTGCAAAGTGTATTCAGCAGTGGAAGAGCAGACTTAGGGCAAAGAAGGAAGAGAATAAATTATAGCACAACTACATACCTTATGGCATAAGAAGTTGTAATCTGCCACCCGGAAACACACATCAGGACAACTATTGAAGTTGTCGGTGCTGTCAAACGGCAACTCCCCGAAACCAACCTGTGAAGGGAAATCAGAAAATCCTACCTTTAACATTCCTGCTATAAACATGCTTAGGACTGTGAGTTCGGACTTCTTGGTCTCCCCAGACACAACTACCCATCTGTTCTCACACCACAGAGCACCAGAAATACTATGAACAAAGATTTTAATGGGAAGGACTGGAGCCCAGTCCTTGCACTCCTGACAGAGCTATTCCTGGTACAACTTACAGCTGCTTCTTTCATCCATGGAAACTCCATACACCTCCAGAAATCTTTTCTGTGTTTCCTAGCAAGACAATCAAGTGGAGGTGTTCATTTCATGTAGTAGGTACCATAAGCCTCTTAGAGCTTTGGACTAGCACATTACTGTGTAGATGTACAGGTGGATGTAGTAAAATATAGAGATTACATAGATGCGTACACCAGCTTGAAATGGTTTGGCTACAATTACTGCTTCACTTGAATAATATAACATTTCCAAAGCACATTTTAAATTCCTCATTTGATTTCCAGCCAAAGATAGTGTTGTTGAAGTATTAATACTCTAGTGAATTATTTTAACACCAACACACCTCCTCCCAGTCCCACATGCCAACAAAGACAGCACACACACAAAAAAAATCTGTTGGCCTTATGTTATTTTAAAGTGACGCTTCCGAATGTTTTCATTTTCACCTTACTCTATGTACAGGGTAATTCAGTTGTTAAAAAAAAAAAAAAAAGAAGTTTGTATTCACAGTCATGTAACCAAGACAATTAATCTCTGGAAACAAAAGCTTCCCCCAGTTCTTGCTTTCCAGACACGTGCCCTGGCCCTGCCTGGAACAAGGAATTCAGTTTATTACCACCAACTCTCCTCCAGGAAAGTTAAATCCCAAGTTTGCACCTGGGAGAATCCTGGGCCAACCATAAAGACCACTCTTACAACTGCAAAGGACCTAAGCATCATTTCCAGCATGCCTGCCTCAACCCTACCTGAAAGCAACTTACTTGCAGCTTTATTGAGGAGCTAAATATCTCCTCTCCTCAAGACTAAACAAAGACACAGCCTGCAATACATTAAGTTGGTGCTCTCGGCCAAGATTAGTTTGTATGCAATAGGGCTTCTCTTACAAAGGTTCTGTAATGTGGCAAGGCCCCAGGCTGGCACAAATTCACACCATCACCAAACATGGCAATCTGGACCCATTTGCTGGGCTGCCTCTCCAAAGCAACATTTGGCAGCCTCTGCTTCCTATCAGATGAGAGTAAGCCCACTGACATGCAAATTGGGCACATGCTGCCACAGAAATGCCATGTCTCTGCTATGAGTCCTTCCCTTGCACCCCCCACCAGGGCACTTCCCTCCCAGAAGACACAGAAACCCATTGGGCACTGCACACTTCATCTGTTAGCTTCTTTTCATGTAGCCATAATACAATGGACACCTCCTGTACCAAAAATGAGACAAACTGCCCCATCTGTGATTCCCCAGGCCGTTATTTTGCTGTTATCCACATCTCACATTTCAAGGCAATAAATAATCCCCAGGCTGGGACCTGCAGGCACACTGTAGCAGCCCATTACAAAAGCCAGTAGCCACGATACGACTGCACGTGTTTGCCCTGCTGCTGTCCCCATCCTATGCTCACTGCTTCAGCACTCTCTCCTAGAAACACAACAGTCATGGCTACAACTTCACAGGCAGATTACGAGTAAGCCAAGAAACAGACTTTACACGAGAAGCAACTCCTTTGTAGCACAAGAAGCTTAGCTTGAGATGTAAACACCCCAGCTCCTTTGCACATCCCTTCTTTCCTCTCTTTTCATTCCCCAAATGCAAATCTTGAAAAGGAATCCACCCCTCTGGGATGAGCACAGGAATTTATTCATTTCGGTTTGTCTCCCAAATGACAAAATGGTACTGGCTGAACCTCCACCTTCTGGCCTTGCCTGGTCCCCCCTCTGATACTCAGGTTTACAAGGTCATTTCCAACTCCTGCTACAAAAGCAGGTTCATGTCTTTGTCACTCCTATTCAGCATGAAGTGGCTTTGCAGAATTTTTCCTTTTATTTCCCTTTTACATCTCGACTACTTCAATTCTCCTCCCCTGTCACACTTGAGGAATTTCATCTCCCTTTCAGGGTCTCCCTGTAGAAAAACAGTTTATTCCCCCACCCCCATTCATACAACCATTTTAACTCCAACTAGGCAAAGCACAGCTGCCAAAATTAAGCATATTAGCCCAGAGGCAAAAGCAGTCTAGCCTACAAGGTGCAAAGACCTTCACAATAACTCACTCACCACACAGAAACATTCTCAACATTTCTTATAGCATAAGACAACGTGAATATTTACAGCTGTTACAAATTTGCTATTAGTGCTTAAATAGAAACATTGCCAGGGGCAAAAACACACAAAACAGCTCAGTGACAGCAATCTGTACCCTGGCCAGGAGATTATCTCAGCAAGAAGATTCAGCTGTAAATAAATTACAACACTAAACACAAAGGTTAATGAGCCAAGAAGAGATTACCAGCCCATAATCAGATGCAAGTGGACTGGATAAAAAATTTGTTACTAAGTGGTAGTATTTCAGTTAATCTCTCCCTGACAAACAGAAAAAGTAATGCTTAGGAATGACAGCCATGGACATGGGTGCAGGGACGACATTTCCAAATGTGTAAGAATGACCTTTATTCCAAAAATGACAAATGGCCACATTTTTTGGAGCCACACCGCATGTAAATACAGATGGAAAGAACAGTGTTTATTCAGAGCAAACTCTGATCCTCCTGATTTCATCTCATGTTGGAAAATAGGACTTAAGCCAAAAGGTGATGACCAAGCAGTTGCAAAGAAGCAATGTGCATGCAGTCCTCCGTGCTGGATCTCTAGCTCAGAGGTCACCTGGCAGGCACAAGATGAAGAGCAAGATGGACAAGGCAGTGGGAGGCCACTTGGCTTTTAGTGGTACTTTACCTAAATCTGCCACTGCAAAATTTTATTGCAAGAAATCAGTGAAGCAGCTGTTGTGGTCAAAACTCTCTGGCTGCCGCTAGTTTAAAAACAAACTACATACATATATATATATATACACACAGTTCATTGGTGAACAATGAAATTGGTATTGTTGCATAGTTTCCTACAACATTCAAATATCAAGGATTTAGGTGTAAATTATTTATTTATACTCAAATGGAAAGTAGTGTACATTCCAATTTCTTTTGATATAGCATCATATAATATGCAGCAGCTCAGAGCAGCTTGTCAAATTCTGATTATTACCTGAACTGCCAACAAGAAATGCTGAGTTGTACTACAAGCCAAATACCAATCCTATTCTGCAAGACCCAGAAAACCTTTCTGTTTCCCAAAGAACATGGATATTTGTGCTTGACTATTCAGCAGTCCCTGACATTTAAGGTTAAATGCTTTGTATACTATTCCTTGTATGGTACCAGACTCCGTAAGAACAAAGGTGTGGGAT
The DNA here is from genome assembly GCA_035772895.1 of Perdix hodgsoniae. Lineage (NCBI taxonomy): Eukaryota > Metazoa > Chordata > Aves > Galliformes > Phasianidae > Perdix > Perdix hodgsoniae. The sequence continues at coordinate 750,731 of JAPSGF010000126.1, forward strand.
TTCTCTGTCTCAGGACAGAGATGTCTAATACACAGAATTCACCAATTTGCAAATATAAGGAAGAGATAACAAGGAACAGAATGATGACCTACGTTTATATACTCATTGTAAGTTAATGGGAAAAAAAAAGACCTACAAAGAAAAACAGGAGAATCTTTTAGAATTTTCCAGAATTGGGCAAAGCACCCACATTTGTGCCTGGCATACAAATTGTCCACTGAATAGGCATGTGCCAATGCCCTCTTCACTTTCACAGCTTTAACAAGTCTAATGCTGCTGTAACTGCCTTCTCTCTGGTCTATGAACATAGCAAGAAAGCCACAACCCACAGACGCATTCAGTGCTATAAAATGATTATATTATTCCAAGTTTCATTTTCTCCTTTCAGTTCCTATTCTGCATGAAAGAATTTAAAGGGAAATGAAAACCTTAACATTTACAGGAGTGTGCTAAAAGTACTGGAGAACAGCCATCAAACAGAAAGCATTCTTTTATTTGTGAAGTGACTTAAAAATGTACGTAAATTACATTGTTCTAGGGCCCACAATCAATTTCTTAATTTCTAGAGAGGTAGCATTATGGCTTACTTGCAAGACTGCCTCCCTGTAAAGCCTGCAAACATACAGAAAGGTATACCGAAAGCCACAGATAAATGCAGTTAATTGGGGATTGAGGTCACATAGAAATAATTTCTGAGTTGGTAGATGGAAATTTGATACTGAAAAAGTCCCTCTATGAAGTGTTCAGCACTCAGAGAAATTTTTCTGCCAAAAAGCAATGCAAAGAATGAGGGAATATTGCAAGTAAGAATCCTTGTCCAGCAGTTTGGTCACACCTGCAGCAAAACAAGTCAATTCAGCAGAGGATGAAAAGGAAAAAAAAAGAGGCAATAAACTTGGCTACGTCACTCAGTCATGCAACCTCTGTGCATAGCCACCAAAGATGAGTTCATATTATTAAATTCAGTGCTTGGTACAAGAGAGAAAGGGAGAAAGAAAAAGACAGTAGACATGAAAGTAAGCTGAATCTGCTGATAGTACAGAGAGCAACAGATGCAGGGAGAATGAAGGGCACCAATATTTAACCTGTTCTCCTACAGCTGGAAGTGAAGATGCACAGATTTGAGCCTAACTAATATACCTGATGGTATTTAAACATGATGATCTCCAATCTGTGCTCTGTGGACTTCTCAGTGCCAACAAGGCATAGTTATGAAAAGTAAACCTACTGCCAGTCAAGTTTAATTTGCTGCAGAGGGACTCATTTCTGCTTAAACCTGCAGTGTGCCAGTTCCTCGTGAGAAAGTTCAGTAAGCCATCTTTCTGTATGTCCCTTTGGGTAACAATGCTTGCTGGTACCACATTCTGATATGCAAGAAGGGTGGTAGAGAGATAGAAAAAGAGTGGGAGGCAACTCTTGTCCCACTGCAGTCAATGGAGAAATCCCCACCAAGCACATGGCAAAGGTTTCATTTACCAAGATCATTGCTGGAGGGAAAAATGCAAGTGAAAGGACCAGCATCAACAGCCTCATTACACAATTTTACAGCGCTTTCAAGCAATAAAATGCTTCAGCATTTACAAAATCAGCTTGAAGCATTAACACCAGCAAACAAGCAACCACTAAACTCAAATGAGGAGAATGCGATTGAACACGTGAACGCATCACAGCCCCACAGAGATCAGAAGTAGTATAAATGCTCCCTACCCGCAGTTCTGCTGGCAGGGCGCAGTCTGCTAGAAGAGCCAGATCTTCCTGCAGCCGGCAGTTACCTGTGGGCTCAATCGTCAGCACTTTCACACAGGTCCCTGGCTTGGAAGAGACTGGAAGAAGCAAAAAACAAAAGAGCAGAGATGCCTAAATTCCTATACAAACATTCTCTCCCAGTTAGAGAAAAGAGACTCCAAGAAACATCAGTCTTATTACTGTCTATTGCAGTAAAAGCTAAACAAGTGACTCTATGTAAACATGCATACAGCATCCCTTGCTACAACTGGTGAGCAGGGCTGGAAGGGGATGCAGGTCTCATCTCTCCTCAAACCTTCATTTGTTCCGTGCACTAGAATACGATCTGTAGCAAAACCAAAGTTGCTACAGACATATTTCAGGCCAGCTTGTTCTTTGCAACCCTTGCTTTCAATTACACTTGAGGACTGTCTACTACTACAGACTGCCTCTGATCCCACAAGAGCCACCCATACAACAAATTCCCCAGCTGACACCCCTACCACTGGCAGTATCACCTACAGTACAGCCCATGCCAGGGAGCACACTGTTAAAAAGAAGCTGCCCCCAGGCCTCTCTGCTCTGCCAAGTGCTTTTGCAGGTGCCAAAAATAAAGGAATAAATAAGGGAATAAAGGAATTTATTCTTGTTTAGGTAATAAATGCACCAGGGTTTGTTACTTACTCTCTACCTGTGGATACCATAGCACTATGACCCTCGAAACATTTGGACTCAAGTGTGCCTTCGCTGTTTGCAGATATTAAATAACCACTGCTAGTACCCCAAATATACCAAATAAGCCACACAGAGGTGGCAGTTTCATTTTTCAGGCCTAGTGTATCTTCCCGTCTTGCCCTATGACTCAACAGACTGATTGAAGGGACACAGAATATACACTTTCAGTTCTGTGGTCTTGCTATGACCAAAGCTGCTGGGGAGCTCACTGAAGCCAAAATTGCTTCTGCTTTTTTTCTTTTCTTTTTTCTTTTTTTTTTTTTTTAAATTCAGCCTTGCTGTCACCTGCAGTCCCCCAGACTGCTGCCATGCCACACAGAAGGGTTTGCTTTCCTTGCTGCTAAAGCACAAGTCTCCAGTTTGCTCCAACATCAGCATCTCACTCACTGAACAGAGAAGGCTGGAATCCCTGCAGAAATACTGGGAAGATGATCTGCCATCACATTCAAACCTGCCATCCCTCCGCTTTGCTTGCACTGCCTAATCAGGAAAAAAAAGCAGCCTACTGTAACACATTTAATTCCTTTTTCCACTGGAAACAGCAATGTAAGCTTGTAAAACTCAAGCCTTAAGAAATCTTAACTGCTTTTGAATGTTCAGCTTTGTGAGTAAAAAGAGGAACACTCCAACTTCAAAGCAGCAGACCAAAGTATGTCCAGCTATTCCATTGTAACAACACAGCTGTTAGCACAGCTTTTCCTCTTTCTGGCCACCTCCTTCCTACAGTTCACTGCCTCAGGTTTGTTTTTCCAGTCAGCATCCTTTGGCTGAGGGACTGGGGCACATAAGACATTCAGGAGTCTCCGTGCATAGCAAATGGATCAGCACCAGGAAATGCAATGTTGCGGTGAGGAATGCTTGAGAAGGAGCTGCAGAGAAGCAAAGTTAACTCTCAAGGACAGAAGAATTAAGCTGAAGCATTCAGCACAACTTCTGACAGGTATGATTCACTACATTAAAACCCCTCACAGGTGAATCACATCACCTTGAGACCTCATTTTTCCTGACATTTTGCGCAGCACTACACGAGCTCTGTCAGATGACTCTGCTGGGCCGTGGGCGAAACAAGACCACGATGTGCCACACAAGTTCTCCACCTCCTCCTTCCCATTACTGCTGCACCCTTCAGATATGCCACAGCTGTATCTCAAATGGGCGGAATATCCCGGAAAGGTACTGGAAGAGGAAGGATAATCTACCAGTACAATGCAGTCAGGTACCATCATTGCTGAACAGAGAGCTGCTGCAGCAGGAGACAGACTGCTTTACTAGCACTGAATGCTACTTTCATACAGGGGAAATAAGCCAAAAGGTGACCTGGTACCTACACAAACATAACTGAGTGCACTTTCTTGAAGAGCCCTGTCCATTTACAGACAGCATGAGGGAAGGAAATTTCTCACTGTGCAATTAGAAATTCTTTCTGGCACAGAGAATCATTTATATTTGTGTACTGCCTATTACAACAGTAGCCAAATCAATCAGGCTCTACAGCACTAATGGACAGGGCGAGTTTGAAGCAGCAGTCAAATAAAAGAGTTCTACTCATGGGATCTACAAAGCATCTGTGCACTTCCATAGCAGAAAGGGAGAACAGTGATCTGTCTGAGAAGCGCATCTATCAGGAGACACTTCAGACCCTGTGTCTCTCAAAATCCAAGAGCACACAGCTGGTATCACAAGCAACTTTCTCCTAAGAGAAACAAACAAAAAAAGTGACAGAACAGGAAAAAGCTGTTGGCCACAAGCAAGCAGCAGGGACCAACACTTCTTGTAAAAAGTGGGAATTAAGGGTTTTCTGGAAAGGGCAACATAAACAAGGCAAGGAGCCAGGGGGAATAACCCAGCCATGGCTGAGAAAGAAGAAATTTTGTCTTCATTTCCAGTCTAGCCTGGCTGGATAGCACTAAACATCACCTATCAATTCATCAGCTGCCTTTGCTCCTACTGCTCAATATTTCTTTGCAACCTTTTGTTCCAGTTGAGCCTATGTATTGGAAAAAACAGACCAAAACAAACACCCAAACCTTTCCAAAATGGCATCACACACAAATACTTCCCTTATACATCCTTTCCCAATGTCACAACAAATGATCATCACTGATTCTGTACATCCAGTGCCTCCATATACGAGGACAAGTATCACAAATTTTGTTCTAAAGATTTTTGCCCTACAGCTTGTAGAAATAACAACAGAACATTTGTTTTTAAATATATCTACTTCTGAAGGAAGTAGATTATGGCTTAAGCTGGAAAAACCCTGTTGGAGCTCTTCCAAACACAGTTTTGCAACAGTTTTCCTTCTTACAGCCACAGTGCAGGAAAATCTATCGTGTTCACAAAGCTGCCTTAGCTACAACAGAAGGCCATAGGTCAGCCTTTCCAGGGTTTTCCTAAACTGCTGTCTCTGGATGCTCAGTCTTAAGCACTTCTGAAATGCTGATTATCTACATAACAAGATTGCAGAGACTGCAATTATCTACTAGAACTGCGCAGGCCTGAATCCACATATTGTATTAGACATGTTTCAACTTTATAATATAGATGCAAGACAAGATCCTGCTCTGCAGACCTGAATCATACGCCTGTTCCACAGAAAACATTCTGAACAGGCAGTCAGCCCTAATGCACTAGAGGGAACAGGAACGATTTGTCAAGTGTCAGCCATGATGCAATCTAAGGTCTTTACTATTTTAAACATCCATAATTCTTGTATACATTATTTTTCTGGAGAATACGAGACAAAAACATTTAACAGATCAATCAGCTGTTTTGCCTATTCAGTTGAATCCAACCTGTCATAAATAAAAAGCAAGGCTTGTACTTCCACCATTGCTGTACACATTGACTATGTCTAACGTCAGGCCCCAGAGATGAAGAACTCCTACCTGACAAAGAAACCAAATGATTTGTTCTGTGTCACCCAGGAAGTTTATATCACACTTGTAAGCATAGCTTGCACCTGGAACTTCTAACCACCAGGAGATGTTACTTCACCATTTTCCATTTCTGAGGCTGCAAAGAAGTCAGTACTTTTGCAGTTTGCCAATGTAACCACTAGACCTTCTAATCCTTGAGTTTCCAGTGAGTGGCTTCACACAGCCAGCAAACTATCCACTTTATTTTCCTGTCACAATTTAATATGACGTTTGAACTTACTGTATGAAGGTGGAATGGTCACCTCTAGGGTCTCAGTTAGACCCTCGAGGGAAAAAAAGAAAAAAAAGAAAAAAGAATGATCTCCAGCATCTCATTGGATTACTCTGATACCAAAAGATACCACAAAATAATTCTGTCACCCAATTTTTTATTTTCTAGTCATGGTATTCATCACCACTCCCCTTTTCCACCAATCATTTCATAAACAAATCACTATCTTACACTTATAGAAAGAAAGCAACAAATTTATATATTTAATTTCTACAGATGTATGTTAACATTTGTGTTTATGTGGCTGAGGTAACACTTATAACACAGCTTCCACGATGCAAGGAGGAAGCCTGATCTATATGAGAACAGCTGTACTGTGGTAACCTAATTGCACACGCCTAAGGGGACACATATACACGGCAGTATCTTCCACATGATTTGCAGATGATGAAGTTCTTGAGGCAAAAGTATTGTGCCTATCTGTTAAGCCCTGCAACTTTAAGGGGCTGAATAATCTGAATTTGTAATTCAAAAGGAAAAGCTGCAACAGCTACACCCTTAGATGAAGGAAAAAGATGCTACTGATTTATTAACTACAAACTACATTATGTTCTTGAAACAAAATTAACTTGGTGGAAGTAAAGGAGTTAAATGAGAGGACAAAACACAAATCAGATTTTTTTTCAGCCAGAAAGTTTTGCTACTAGATAATTTCTTTCTTTAATGACTAACACTGCTTTCTCCTACTTGTGCTGCTTTGATTCTTCATGTGTCCTTTTGCTTGAATTACGGAGATGAATGATAAATTCCAGCTGTTGGTTTTCATGCAATAAGCTGATGTCACATTTAGATCACAAGCTCTCTGAATTATAAAAAGCTATCAAATAGAGAATTGAATCATTCCATGTTTGGCACATACGTGCATCATAAATACACGTAGTCTTTCAGAAATACTTCTCTGCTTTTCAAAAGCAGTGTTGTATCTCTTTCCGCATCTCTTTTAAGCCAATTATCAAATGTTTTCCTTTGGTTAAGAGGCAGCTAAATGCAGAAACGGACTTCCAATTGTACATTCTTATCTTCCCTGGGATTTAAATAGGGTCTCTGCTGAAAAGCACTTCCCAGTATACCCTACAGTGTGCCACTGAATGGCTGGCAACCAAAGCAAAATCCTGCTGCCATGGCTGTTCTACTATAGTGAAAACATTTGATATAGATGATAAACATCTAGCATAGGCTAAAAACCACTAAGCTACCCTACAGACATATGACTGAAAACTATTGAGTAAACATGGGAATTCCAGAACAGAATCAGTTTCTGGAAGCCCAAAGGACACCATGATGCATCACATCTTCCTCTTTTTCCCCTCAAAGGGCACATGCACACACAGCAGAGACAAAAGCAAGTAATATGCTTACCAAATTCATAGACTTTTTTACATTTGGTCTCCAAGTCATCTATGAGGTCCTGCAGCCGACACTGTTTGGCTAATCTCTTGCAATCATTTACATATTCTACATCAATATCAAGACGACCTGTCAAGGAGAAATGCAAACAGCTCTTTTAACCCATATCACTGAAGTGTAAAAGTGGCAAATTCAAGGACTGAAGACTAGATGGCACAGAAATTCATGGATTAGAAACAGTGCCTCATCTTTCAGTGTCAGGCTACACTCATTACAAGAAGCTAAGATTTGCTACCTCACCAGTCCCTACTTGGTACATTGCAGTTTGGCATCTGATTCACATTCGCATCTTCTCTAGTGTCAACCTTAACAGCTTCATTCAAGAAGTCAAATATTTAACAGGTTTATTCAAAAAGGCACCTAATTCTCTCAGAAAAGAAAAATAGCACCACAACGGCAGCATGCATGATTGCCACCATGGGTTTTCAAGCTTAGGGTGAGGAAAGACTTTAAGCCACTAAGGTGTCATCCCAGAATCTTTTACCATCACTGAAAACGTGGTGAGGAACAGTTCTGAAAACACTGGACTGGAGGACGACCTTGAAGTTATTTTCTGGCACCACCTCCTGGCCTGAAGCATTTCAGCACTCAACATGCCTACAACACAACATCTGACTTTTTGATGGAAGTTTTATTGAAGTTCAACTTGTGCTCAGAAAAAATTATCAGCCAGTAGTCAAATCATTCAGAGTGCACTGCTCAGATCTGTCAGACTGAAAATGTCCCATATAGGAACCTAGGTTTTCAACAGGTATGGAAATATTCCAGATGATAAATTTATTTTCTGTAAGTTAAAAGTACATTCTCCACATTCATTCAACCAAAGCTGATTTTTTTAAATGACTGTAAAGCTATTGGCAGGATGAGAACCGGAAAAAGGCACAAACTTGGAAGAGCTGCAGATTGCTCACATTCTTCTCTTTGCCAGCAGAAAGGATACGTCGGCTATTTATGCATCCAAACATGTCTGTCTGCAAGCCAGAGCCACCCAAACTATGCTAGAGCAGAGGGACGGACAGCAGCCTCCCAGCCACAATTACATACAGTAAATGATTTACCTGTGTATAGATACTGCAGCAGAGAGCCAAAGGCTGTGGGATTGATCTAAAACAAAACATGAGAATGTTACCTTGAGAATTACCGGGAATTTAATAACAAGCTTGAAACTTGCCTGGATACATACATGATCCTGCTGAGAAAAAAAAAGTTGGAGGGGAAAAAACACGCACACCCAAACCCTACCCAAATGGCAACTCAGACACAGCAGTCTGAACACCCAATTTCCTTGCTTCTTGCATCAGTAATGCTGCCACTCCACTTGGTTTACACAGCTCTCCAAGTGCACTGGCTGCTACTAATCCATGCACCCAGAAGACAGGACCAAACTAATGGAGCTGCTCCAAAGACAGTTTTAATGCAGGCTCTGTAAAATACGGTCTTTTACCGCCTCAAATATTTCCAACTCCTCTTTTTAATTTAAGAGGTAGACTACGTTCTTACACAAAGAGAAAGGAGAGACGTTAAGTAATGTCCTAAGAAACTGGAAGTATGTTTTCCACAAGAGGCTTTGCACTGCCACAATTAAGCTACAGAAACATATGCCAGAGTATCGGTGATTAATGGATGGAATGCACTTAACGGCCTATTTAGTTCTTGCAGTAAATGCAACAAAAGGGACTCAATTAGTGCCAATTATGGAGGTGATGTCTTCACTACAGACCACCTGTCCACCAGGAATTAGACAAATTCAACTCATCCCACAGAGGAGCTGTGACGCAGCTGGCAGATGGTAATAGCTACCTGCTACTGCAATTAATTAAGCTATATTTGAGCCCATGATAGAGGGAACAAAGGCAAAGTATGCAGTCAACATGCCTTTTGTCATCTGAACAAGATGCTATTTTATGCAGAGAGTGCCTTCACAAGTGTTTCTCCCTACGTAGGGTCATGCTAAGCTCAAGGAGCTACGCAGTGTGGAAATTAACCCTCAAATCATCTTTCGCACTCACTTTTCTCATCCAGCTGGAATAAGAAAAGAAAGAGAAGGCTAGAATAACAGCCATGCTCACCAGCGGGTGCTTCAACGCTATCATGTTCTTTCCCTTCCATTTGGTCTCAAACATTTCTGCAAAGTAGGCACTGCGAGCACTGAGAATGCAGCGGTGGGCACAGAAGGATTTGCCGTGAACAATGAAAACGATGTCACTTTGATAACCCTGCTCCAACAACCTGTAGGGAACAAGAAGAGAGGAAAACTGCTGCAGAATTAAAAAGGAGAGAATGGACCAAAGCTAGTGGGAGACATGGCACAATTAGGCTCCAAATGAACAACAGGCCACAGAACGCAGGGAAAAAAGGATTTAAAAGACTGTCTCTTTCTTTCTAGATGCCTCTTATCAAATAGGATGCACACACTTTCACAAAAGAATTACTCCATCACCAGATATGGTGCAGTTTTCCTGCTCTCGGGCCACTGTCAATGTGCATGGCCTAACCATGAAGCAAACAGGAAAGGACTTGAGATGACACACCCTTAGATAAAGGAAGGATGTTACAGCCATGCAGCACAGGACATTACCACATAAGAGATGAAACCCTGTTTATGTTTGCATACCCATACCCTCCCTCGTTCTTTAAAAGAAGAAATACAAGATGCTACTCAAAAGACTTTTGACATCCATCACCAGTGTTTCCTGATAGACATCACCTCCTGGGTTTCTATTTTCACAAACATTCACAAAAGATCAAATGACGTAGGAGAAGTCAGGCATTATACTCCTTTTAGAGAGCAGGACTGATGTCCAGAAAGGTGTGGAGTCATACAAGCAGCTGATGTCAAAGCAGAGTCTTGAATGCTGACCTCAGTTTTCTGCCACTAGAACATCCTTCCTACTAATGTCTTGCCCAAAGCAAGATAGAAACAGTTGTGTTTATTTTTCACCCCCTAGTGTTGTCTTTTGTATCAATCTTAATGCAAGGACTGCTCAGAACGAGAAGTGGAAAACAGCACATTTTGGTTTTCACATGAACAGAAAGGATGGAGCAATCTCCCTGTAAAAGAGCTTAAAGAAGCCCCAAATCGAGTATCTCAGAAATGAGACACCTTTTATCACTATTGGAAACCTTTGTTTGTAGGCTATTGGACTTTAGGCCTGAAACTTAATTTTAGATGGTATTTAGCCTAAATTGCTGATGTGTTTTAGTGGTTTGGTTTGACAGTCAAGGATGACATTCTAATTAGAATTCTGCACTAGACATTCTGCACTAGAAAGACCAGCTTTTCACTGTCTGTGGAGTCTTACCTAGGTCACTAGATGCTGTATCTGTAATGTTTATATACCTGGAAGTCAGTCCTTACAGTATGGAAGGAACGTCCCTTAGGAAGCCCTACATGCCCAGGAATAAGATAGGGTTCTGATTAGCTGACTTTCAAATCCACCTTTAACAGAGAGCTTACATATCTAGGTTAGCAGCTAAGGAAGGATGACAGAACACATGGCACACGGAGCTATTCCATCTGCTTACCGCTGTAGGAAGACATCATAGTAGTCTCTTTTCATGCACTTTGCTGTGATCTGCTTGTACTCCTTCAGCAGACGTCGGATGGCATCACTCAGCGCTCCATACAAACAACGCTCCCCATCAAATGTGTTTGCTTCACATTTTGCTCCTGCAAAATGGCAACAGGTACATGTCAGCAGGCAGCTACATCTTTCACGTGTCCCTGAATGATCACTAAACAAGTGTGTTACTTGGCTGGTGACGTGTTTCACTCTGATCTCTTATGCTACTGTGCTTTATTATGAAAATTCAACTCCCCCTACACCTGCATCACCTAATGCTGTTCTTCCACCACTTCATCCCTTTCTGAAGACATCATGACTCATTTATACTGCCTCTGGTAATAAGTGTCTCAGCACGATTCCAGCAGTGTTCTGAAAATAATCTCACTGTAGAGAGCAAGACCACCTAGTGGACTTTTAACAGCTCCTCCAGAAGGCCTTGTACAGGACACCTCTTCAGATCAGACTCTGCTAGGAATTCAAAGGGTACTTGCATTTTCCTATTTCAGAAATACATGTGGGGTATATTAAGGTGCACTGAATGCAGCAAAAGGTACACTGAATGCACCACCACGACCTTAAGGAACTTGGGTGCTGAGAACCTGAGGGGCAAGCACTTTCCGTGGACAGTTTGCCTTACTTTGCATAAGGTCAGCAAAAAGCCTTTGCATTTCATCTTTGAGTCCTGCCTGAAGCAAGGCTAACAGAAGGCTGCAGGAAAGTCTTATATGGGTTCTTCAAAGGAAGTACAATTCTTACACCAACATACTCCCCAAAGAAACGTGCACTTCCAGAATGTTAACTGTGATTTCTGAAAGTCATGCTGTCCCTTAAGTTAACACGGAAAGCTTCCCTGAAGTAAATTCAAGTAGCAAGTGGTCTGCAGAAGGGTCAGGATGATTCGCAGTGACCAGAGAACCCTAAATGCAGCCAGAAATCATTGATCAGATGGTTCATTAAAAAAAGAAGTTTCCGCAAGCTACAGTTAGAACTATATTGTCTCTACAGACCAGAAGAAATATAACTGGGACACTTTTGCTCACCATTGGCTAGAAGATAGCGTACAAGGTCCTCATGTCCACAGAGGCAAGCATAATACCTGGCAATAACAATAGAAAGAAAACTGGAGATATAATAGGATGCAAAATTCAGTGTTTAGGCACACAACAGCATGCGAAATTTAGCACTGAGCTACCTGTGATAAGCTTAGAAGATGGCTCCTCATAGGAGTAAGGAACCATTCCCAAATAACATGTAAGCCTGAGCCCAGCAATTGAGTAAGTAGGATCTGTTCCTAGCACTTATAGGCACTGCTGTCTTGCAAGGAGACCTCAAGGTCCCAGTCTGATACTGCATCTTCTGTTGCACCACTGGCTGCCAAATCTGTCTCTTCATTTTAACAGAGTTCATTTCATGGGCACTCAGCAACCCTACTGAACTCTCAGGAACACTCATCCTTTGGATGTCAATCTGATTGCTGCATAATGTGACAATGAGGGGATAGCATTGATATCAGACATACAGAAAACACACCCCTCAAAGTCCTTCTTACAATAGTTCTGTTACTCCCTTCACAATCTGAGGCTTTTCTAATTCACTCTCATAAAGAGCCCAAACTGTCCTACAAATTAGGAGAATCTTATCACCTGCACTGTAGCCAGCAAATGAGACTTCATTTTGGGAAGTTACTCCATACTCTGAATATGTTGCAGAAGTCTAATGGTGCTCTAGAATTAGGATGCAGGAACTTACAAAGTTCATCTCACCCTCCTCAGCACCAGCAGAGATTCCTCACCACCTATGGCAAGTTCACAGCCTTGCCCAACAGGAAACCCACCATCACTTCACATTTCATCAGGTCATACCTTTACCTGACAAGACATGCTACAATGCCATAGACCTTAATGGAAAAAATGGCCTACCCAGACCAAGAACAAACTGCTCCATCCAGGTTATCTGTTCACAAAATTAACTGTGCTTCTCAGCATTATGCCAGCAAGTATCCCTTAGTGAGACAAAGGTACATCTATCACAGCATCCACAGAGGAGAGAAGCAGAAATATGCAGCCAAATCTCCTACAAAGCAGAACCCAACTCATTTTGTAACAGAGCTCCCAGCTGTGATGCAGAGAGAATGAAAGAACCTTGAAAGCTCTGCCCTCCCACCCAGCCAGCACACTAGGGTACAGGACTCACAGAGGTGTACTGTCCCACTTATCACGGACATTAATTTCCACATCTCGCTGCTCAAGAAGGTATCTGGAAGAGAAACAGGAGCAAAGTCATAACTTCATGCAGCTGCTCACTCAGACATATTTTCCTCTTTAAAAACATGCAAGTTTGAGTTTGTACAGTAAATTCCAAAGGCACAAGGATCTTGCATTCAACCTGGAGAGACATCAGCTATGGCTGAAGGGGCATCAGGCAAATCAAAGAACCGCAGCATGGATTGGTGGTTCCTTCAGTCTTCAGTTGTGTAAGGGAAGACAGGAATCAAATCCACCTGCTGCTGACCCACAACAGGGCCAGAGCCATAAGAAAAGTACGAGCAATTCAGCAGTACCTTCACGTCCTCCTAAAATGCTCATAGTCTGGGTACTCATAATACGTGGCCAAACTTAAAAGGCCAAGACTAGACTCCTTACCCTGTTTGCAGCTTTTCTTGCCATGACACCAGTGTCACTCCAGACTGCCCTTAATTCCTGTTGCTGCCTTATCCTGCTCACTTACACTGTATCAAGCACTGCCAACTCTTCTCCTTAGCCATCTCTAGAAGCCAACCTTCCCCTTACACACAAGTCTCCCAAGCAGCCTGGCTCTTATTACAGCCCACCCTCACCTATACAGCAACAGCCACCTCTCTGAGCCACAAGGAGGCCCTCAAACATTCTCCTCACCCACATCAGTTCCTCTTACCCTCCCTCCATTCTTCCTTCCTCAAACTTCAGCCTCACCTGATTGCCCACTCAGTTCCTTCCATCTCAGCCCACTTTGACACCACGCGGTGCTCATCCCCTTTGCTTTCAGTCTTCTCAGACTGATAGTTTCTCCCGTCACCTCCCTGCTTGCTACCCGAATTCTCTGCAAGGTCACCCGCAGGTCCTCTCATTCTACAGCCAAGCTGCAACGTACCATTTGCAAGGAATTAAGCCGACGTGACCGTACAACCGATACAAACGGCCCGCAGGCCTCACCCACCAGCAGGAAAGGCGCAAGCTCCGCTAGCCGTCCCACACCGTTGCCCACAGAGGCAGCAGGCTCGCGGTGCCCGCCCCGCCGCCGAGGAAGGAAGGCCGGGGAGCGCGCAGGGCGAGGCCGAGAAGCGCCCACACCCCCACAGCCCGGGCCCCGCTCACCGCACGCGGCTCACGTCCCCCTTCTTGCAGCTGGTGAACAGATCGTTGGTGTCCATGGCCGGGGCAGGCCGCGGAGGGGCGACGCCGCATTGACTCTGCGGGCGGAGGGCAGACGGCCGGGCCGGGGCGCGGGGCCGGAGGGGCCGCGGCAGCGACGGGACGGAAGCGGCTGCGGATGTAAACACGGAGCGGGCGGGGCGGCAGGAGAGGCCCCGCCGCCGCGAGGAGGAAGTGATTCGAAGCGCAGCGCCCCCCCCGCGGCGCGGAGGACCAATCGCCGAAGCGGGAGGAGGCGGCTGCGCGTGGAACGGGAGCGAGAGCGGGGGTTGCACTCGGGGCAGGAAGGGCAGGGGACGGGGAGCGGGCGGCTGTGCTGCGGGCAGAGTCGAGGGACCTCGCTCCAAGAGACGGAGTTTAGGGAAGAAACAAGGACAAGACACAAGCAGAGGCCACTCGGGTCAGTGGTCAGACACCACAGAGGTGCGTTTTATTGCAAAGAAACCAAAACCACGGCCTCGGCGCTTGCAGGGCCAGACACAAGTGTTTGTACTGCCCAAGTAGTGGCCGGGGCTGGCGGCACGCCGGGGGTCCAGCAGGAAGGAGGGCTGCGAGGAGGTGGCTGGGCTGGGCTCACAGAAAGGCTGCCGGCATTGCAAAGTGCTGAGCTGCTCCTCTGCCCCTGCAAAGGTCTGGCAACAGAGGAGCTGCAGAGGGCAGCAGCCATGGTGGAATGCTGCTGCACTGCTTCAAGGTCATGGAGCAATCATCTATCATTGCTATGCCTCTGTTTCACACTGCACGCTCTGCCAGGTGACAGGTAGAATGCTGGCAGCCTGCATTACAGGTAGCGCAGCTCAGCAGTTAGCAGGCAGCTCTCTACACCCGCCACACCACGAGGCAGGCCTGCAGGAGTCAAAGACTCAGCACGTGCGGTTCTACAACCTTCTTTGCAGACCCCATTCAGGACATCTCAGCAAGATCTGGAAGCGATCTGTAACTGGGCCATTCCTGCCCCATCTGGCTACTGTCCCACAGAGGTGGAGCCGTTCTGCCCCTGTCTGTGCATCCAGCTGACACCAGCAATGCAGCTCTGGGGCACAGAGTCGCTCGTGCCAGCGCCCACTGAGTTCTGAAAAACCACATTTGTTTCCAGGCAGAGCCTCCAACTTCTGGCTGTAGTCATGGAGGAGAAGGGGGGCAGAAGGATCCATGAGCCTGGG
Organism: Perdix hodgsoniae; assembly: GCA_035772895.1. Classification (NCBI taxonomy): domain Eukaryota; kingdom Metazoa; phylum Chordata; class Aves; order Galliformes; family Phasianidae; genus Perdix; species Perdix hodgsoniae. Next base: position 765,947 of record JAPSGF010000126.1, read on the forward strand.
ATTGCTGTCCAGGGCCCCTACACTGGTAACACAGGAGAACGTCCCATCCCATCACTTTGCAGACAATGACATCCTTGCCCAAATCATCCCATCCGTGCTCAGTGTCAGCCCTTCTGCTCACAAGCGATTCCAGCAGCCCCTGTGAGTAAAGCAGGTGACTGTTCTAGGTGAGTCACAGGAAACAAATATCCATAGATAAAGAGAAGGGAAGAAAGTCCTTAATTTTTTGTTTCCAACTCTTCAGCAGCCACCAGGTGTCAGTGCGATCAAACGTTTGGCAGATGAGACCACGGCAAAGTCCTGGTAGGTGGAAAACACTTTTCCAGGAATTACTCTGTCTTGTCTTCTCTGGAGCCTGGTGCACCTCTCTGAGAAGTCTGGCTTTGACAGTCTTTGTTAAAAATAAGTTTAACTACATTAAATTGATAGAAAAGTTTCCCATAACAAGTGATAAAGTTTCCCTTCCTTTTTAAGTCCTCCCCGTACAGACCTGGACCCAAGCTCTGAACAACAAAGTGAAACAGGCTACAGATAGCCTTTCTACAGCACTTCCCAGCCTGCACGTACCAGGAAGTGACCCATCTGCAGGGCTTGCAGGAGAGGACAACAGTGCAATTGACTTAACAAGATCGGCCTAGTGCAAAAAAAATGATACAGAGAACAAAAAAAAACAAGTGGAGAAGGAATAAAAATATCACCAGACTACAATGAAATGCTATTAGCCAGTAGATTTCTGGAGATAAACTGAGATCATATAGCCAAGTGCACCCTGCCAGGGACATCAGAATATTGTTCTGGCCTTTGCGATAGCCACCCTCAGGCACTCTCAAGGAACCCTGGAGCACTCCAATCCACTACAGGCTCTAGAATGCAGTCAGGCTGTAAAAACCCAGGGCAGCACACCAGGAGGATTTGCTAGGTTATTAATAAGCCTCAATGTCCTCCTTGCTTTCTTTAGAATTTGAAGACTTAGACCAGATCAGGAGGTGCTGAGTCCAGCAAGAAGCACACTATATCAGCACCTTGTTGTTTTTCTTAATAGTGCAGGGAGAAAAGGAGGCAGCAAAGTAGCTCCTAGCAATGAAGTGCACCAAGAAAGTCTTTTGTGTATGAACTAATTCACATCTGACTGGTGGCTGTACCTTCATAATAGCCACTGGGTTAAACAAACAAACAAAAAACCAAACATATTTAGTGAAGATTACTGGACTTGGAAACATTTATACAGTGAAACTCCCTAAAGGCCACAGCCATGCCAGGGCCTGTTATGCTAAGTGCTATACAACTCAAATTTAAACTCCATGCTTTAAATTTACTCACCATATTATATGAACAACTTGCATTTAATCCCATGAAGCCCAGAATGCCATCAACACAGCCAATGAACTTGTGCAGTTTCACTGCACGAACCCACCAAATTCAGCAGGAGTCATCAGTGAGGGATGGTCAGCAGAGGGCCACACGTGACCATCCATGTGCACTGACTGCTCCCCCACACCAGCCACCCATTATCAACTGCTAGGGCAGGAGAGGGAACTCCTCTGGGCATCTCTGCAGCTCTGCCAACATGATACAATAGGAGCTGGTGGTCACCATCTCTTACACAACACAAGGGAAAGGTACAGAGGCGGAATAAACACTGAAAATTGGAATCTGGGTAGGAAACCAAAGGCTATCACTTTTCTTGAACAGACTTATCAAGCTGGTCCTACATCAAGGCGATCTGCAATTCAGTTTGTATGCAAAGCGCTATGCAAAATGAAACAGACTCTTTTCTACCTTGACTTTAGGGACTTACATCAGGGATGAACATGCTAAAAATACCTATACATACAGAGATAGATTTACAGACTGCATATCTGGAGTCTTTCTGTAAAAGATCTCCTTAAAGACCAAATGTGAAGCTGTATCTTGCAGTAAGCAAGGAAGCAGATCACCATAATGGACAGGAATAGCTTTGCCACTGACCTAAGCAAGTCCCTCAATCCCTTAGTAATAGAAGAAACAAATGTTCTGGGATTCCAGGCTTGAAAGTATTTCCAAGTCCTGATTTAGACAGAGCTGAAAGAACAATTATGCATATTCACGTGCCTTTTATCACACATCTTCAGGGAGTTGGGGCCTCAAAATTGCCTGAGGCATGCCTGAAAAACATTCACTGGGGAGCTCTTAGATCTGCTTCTCCTCTAAACAGGCTTTTACACTTGTTTGAGTGCAGCAATTTTAAAGAGTTACCCTGATTTACACCAATATGACATTAAACACTTCACACTTCAAGGCAGAATCCTGGGAAGGAAACAAAAAGGCCAGAAAATTATCAGTTTGAGTTTTCACTTTTCTCCCTGTTAAAAGTTTCCCACAGCCTTTACACTTACCTCAAAAAGATTAATTGAAACCAAACTATCCTGGAAAATGGAATAGGAGTAGAAAAGTGCTGCCAATCTAAGACTGAGATGAGGGATACTTTGCTGCTAATTTCATTGCTGTTAGGTGAAAGAGGCAGATAAAGGTCTTTTTTGAGCAACTCTCCAAACTAGCAAGCTTCCAGCTGAGATGCTGCACCATGGCACCAAATTCTCTGCAATCAGCCAAACAAGGGTAAAGTGCTCACACTTTGCAAGCTCAGCTTGGAGCTATGGACGTGAAAAGGAATGTGGGCTGTTTAGGGGTGTAAGGTTGAGGAGGAAAAATAAAAGAGATAACACTGAGATGTTCTTCCCAGACATAAACATCTGAATCCTAGACTGCTAGAGAAACCCCTTCTCATGGAGTGGAATGCAAACTCAGCCCAAGATATCAACAGAGTTGTGACTCCCTCCATCCAGAACAGCATTTACGTTTTACAGCACCTGCAGGGATTGAATGCAACCTAGAGATAAAAATCCAGGTATATCAAGGTCAGGATCTGGCTGACATAATTCCAGCTGGACTCTCAAAGTGTATTAATTCCCCAAAGCTGGATTCTTAGTGCTAGACTAAGCCTCAACTCCTTTTTTTCAAGCCCAGTCACTCTCCTCAGCCACTACCAGAGAGCTACAGTAAGTGCATTTAAAGGTGATGAAAGCATTGGTGCTACTGATAGGAACACACACACAGAGACCTACCCACCCACCCATCCCCACTTCCCTCTGTTCAGTGATCCTCCTGGCTCCAAGCCACAGATGCAGGCTCAGGACTTCCATCGGGAAACCTTGCCCAAAAAATTTGACCCATCCTGAGCCTTTAAGTTGTTCCTGATAAGCCACTTGATCCCATGGTCCATCAGTCAAGATAGGAGACAATTATATTTAAGGGGGCTGTTCGCTCTCTTCTTTTTCTAAAGATGCGTGTCTTCCTCAAACACATCCACATCCTCGCTTGCCTGCTTATTGATCAGGACATCCCAGCTGTCGGGGCCATTGATGGTGTTTCCACCATTCACGCTTGGCTTCTTCTCCTGCATTTCTGACTGGCTGTCACTAGCCACATCCAGGGTGGGGTTGTCATGGCAGCCATTCTCAACAAAGCGCAGCTCTTCACCATGTGACTGCAAAGGAAGGAGAGAAGTACAGAGACAAGTGAAGATCGGTCTTAGTGCTGCTCAGCACTAAATTTATTCCTGGCCCAAACCCTGCAGCAGAAGCAAACCATCCTGAGCACACGAAGAAGTGTGCAGGCTTACATCTCTCTTATGCCTAAACAGCTTCCCTGCTGCTCAGCAGTATATCCAGCAGTGTCCACAAAGCGGACAGGGAAAACAATCTCCCTCAACTTTCCAAATCCCTTTATCCCAAAGGAGTAGAATCCAACCACCTTCCCCACTTGTCCAGTGCTCACCATGTTCTTCATCTTTGGCAGGCGTCTCTGCCAGCAGTTGTATATGAGCCCCAAGACAATGATGATCGCACAGATGGAGCCAATGATCACCAGTACCACAAAGAGTTTCCCATAATCACTGCGTGTCTGATTGGGATGTGACTGACAGCTTGTGGTGGTTGAATAGTTCTGGATGCCAATCTGAAAGGAAGCAAGGAAAGAAGCAGTTAAATCCCCTGCCAGGCCAGTTTTTTGGGTTTAAGTCATTGCAGGCAGAGGAACTAAAAGTCAGCATTAGGGAGTCAGGATGTTCACTGTCTTACATGACTAGAAGGCACACAAACAAGTTTAACACCATCTTCCTTGAAAGCTGGCCAATCAGCCAAGTGTCAGTGGGCATAATCCTGCCTTGACTGCCTGCACAAGGATTAAACCAACGTGCAAGGCAGGGAGGCTTTCATGGGAGAATATATCCAAGATTTAGTTCCCTTTTAATTGTCAGCAAAGCCCAACATCGTTCCCTGTGACTTGGTGGGTTCCAGCCTGGTTATGTAACAATTCAATACTAAGTATGATGGGTGTAAGAGAATATCTTCCCTCCCTCTTCTTTCCAAGCCCAGGCTGGCACAAGGTCAGTGCAGTGAGCAGCGTTTCATTATTGATAGAGCTGGACAGTCAGAGGCAGGCAGTAGGGCTACTGTGGTAGGATGCATGATAACATGGGAGTATTGTTGAACAACTCAAACCTCACAGACACAAATACTTTCTGGACAGTTCTAACTGCTGATACTTCAGTCACACTATTTCTACAGGATTGACTTTTTAGTACTTTCTCTGATGTAAGCCAATCAATAGCGCACTGAGCAGTTAATTTGCTTTATCTAACTGCACTGGTTTGTTAGGACAGGGAGAAACCTGAGAGGAGACTTCCAGCAAGGTGGTGGCCCAATTCTGATGCTAAAGTCAGCAGAATTACTTAAAGAGTGTTCAAAGGGGAAAGAAAAAAACAAAAACAAACAATAAAAACAAAACAGCAGAGTCAAGCCTTCAGCACCTGTCAAACAGATCATGGGGCTATTTTGCTTTCATCTCTTCACTCTTCCTAGTTGTCTACGATTAGAGGCAAATACCTGAGGACAGGAGGCAGCCAGCAGTGGAATCTGGCATCCATCACCTGTAGTTCTCTGCCTGCCTTTGTGGAAGCAGTTATCTAAAAGGAGTGAAACGCAGACCCCTGGATAGCAGAAGGAAGGTATGTGAATGTGTCCCATCTAGTACAGGCACCTCTCCCACCTCTGTCAGCAGAGGCTGAGCAACTGGCAACAGCCAGCATCACCAAACCAAGCAGGGCTGATTCTGGGGCTCTGCAGCACTCACACTGCCATAGGCAAAAGTGTGGAAGGTATGAGATCAAGTAGCCCAACAAAATGAATGCGTGAAAAGCAACTTCAAAACTGAACCAGAAGAGCAGACAGGGAATAAACCACAGTCACTCTCTTAATGCAACAAACATTTGATGATCCGGCAACTACCAGAGAGGGCAGAAGGGACTTTGCCAACTGTCAGATTAATCTGTGTGCCTGCTGTGGGTTCAGCACCTGGTTAGACGGAGGTGCCTCCCAGTTTGCAAGGTGCTTATTTTAATTGTATAGCCAGTCTTAAAGGATGGATGCAAGCAGACAGGCTTTTACCTCAGCTAAGCTCCTCTTAACATCCCCCAGTGCCATGAGAACATCTTTTGTAGGGATGACACCTGTAAAGAAGGAGATAGAGATCAGTGCTGCTCTTTCAGCTCAAGTTAACTGAGTTAGACGTACTCATCACTGTGAAATGCTCAACAGGATGGAAGCAGAAGAACACGTTTTTGTTCATTGGTATTTTAGGTTGAGACTGAAAATTCAAGGACCATAACACCAAGGGTACTTCCAAATGTTCTTCAAAGATGGAAAAAAATCTAGGCATGAACTGATACTAAAGGCACCAAGGTACCCATATGCCCATTTCTACTTTCACTTGTTCAGCAGTACGAAGAGGAACCTAAGAAAAGCATTTTCAGAGCAGAAAATACTTTGTTTCCAACAGTTCCTAAAAATTAGAATTCTGTTTTCTTCACATAAACCACAGTGTCAACATTAGAAGCCTCTAGCATGAAGCAGAAGCAATATAGAAAAAGCATTCTCCTTTCAGAAGGGGATGAAGATGTTAAAATGCACCAGCACAACTTACCTGTAGTGTCAGCTCTTTTTTCTTTGGGAATGCAAGAGAGGCACTGTCAGGATTGGCCAAGTACAGATGAGAGTTAAGCCATAAGTTAAAAAGCGATCTAAGAGCAGGCTGTCATGTCCTGCCATAGCAATGGCCTGCTCATGGAGGACAGCACAGAAGCACAGGGAAAAAGCTGACAAATGTTCATGTGAAGACAATTCAGGGAGGGAGGAAGGCAGGAAGTGAAGTGCAGTTCATGCTTAGTGCAAACAATGAGGGACAAGTCACTCCATTCCTTGAATCCTGTTAACACTGGGAACGGGGGGGACTGAATGGCAAAAAGAGCAAAGATTGCTTTCAACATGGATAAGCATCTCCATTTGGGAGCACCCTAAAAACAACCCCTATCACAAGAAGACTCCTCCCAGCACTCACCCTGTTCCCCTGCCAGTGTCATTAGCAAGTGCTTGTCATTCTCATTGGGTTTGCTCAGAGAGATCATCCAGTGGTCCTGCAGTCCATCTGTCTGTCTGGAGAAAGCATCCTCAACCAGAGCCAACAGCTGAGGACCCCTCTCCAGCCGAAATTCCTCCTGCCATGGGAAAGAGAGATTGGTGAGCTGTGCTGGGAATGGCAGGTATAGCACTTCAGGGCTCACACGACTGCACGGCAAAGACCCTTGCATCAGGTACACCCAAAAGCCAGCAATGCTAAACTTGGGGCATTGCTTCCCTCAGCAGCCTCAGTGCCCTGACTGAACCCATGCAGGCCTCAGGACACACCTGTCCTGCTTCCTGAGCTCCCTGAAGCAACATCATCACGTAAGGCAAGAAGCAGCCAGGCTTTTCCCTGCAGCCAGTGCTGGGTCAGCAGGTGCAGCTCGGCCTGACATGCTCCAGCCATCCCCTGGCAAGCTCCTTCACTGCTTTCCCACTCCTGCGTTTCTATTCTTATCTCCAGTTGCCATGTCAACCTGAAGGCCACACAGATGATTAATAAAATGGAGAGCTCTTGTTGCCATGGCAATTTGAAGCGCTCAAGGCAGGCACAGGCTTGTGCCGAAAAAGGCCTAATTGGAAAAGACACCGATGACTGGGGCCTGAATCACAAGGGCCCGCCAGTGCCTTGTCTCATCAGGTTATGGGTTTCAGCATCAGCAGTGAGCAGGGAGGCTGGAGCAGCAGTGCAAGGATGCAAAATGGTGCTGTGGAGCTGTGGCTTCTGCTGCCAGCCTGAGGTTCTGTTCTGGGGGATGCAGAGGAAAGGGGAGCAGCACAGCCCTAGAGCAGGGCAATAGAGGTGAGAAGTTTCTAGCCACAGGAAAGGCAGGGATTGCAGAGTACTGAGGAATTCTCTTTGGTAGAGAAAAGGGTGCTGTGAAGGAGTCTGAAAGCAAAATTAGAGGTCACCTCCTGAACAGGTACCACCACTGGGTCAGATTCTGCAGTCCTCACTTAAAGACAAAATTCCCAGGTGTACTGAGTGGGAGATGTGCCCAAAGGGACTAAAATGACTGCTCTGTCCAGAGCCTATTAAGGAGAGGAAAAGGCTGCCAGCTTAACCCAGCAATACAGACATCAACCCTGCAGCAGGTAAATGCCCAGCACTATGAAGAACATTAACATTCAAGGTGTGACTCTCTGCAAGGAGAGGCTGGGCTCCCTCCTTGTCCCTTGGCTTTTCATTGGGACTGAACCAAGGCATCAAACAAGAAACATTTTAAGAATCTCCATGCTAATTTAAGATACAGCACTTGCAATGCAGATTCTACCTCACAGTCCCAGAAATCCAAACTATACAGGCTTCAGATACAGAAACCAGAAAACAAGAGGGACAGGCAGAGGGCTCATGAGCTGTCCAAACTAAGCAAAGGGTAGGAAACAAACTGTGTCAATGATGGTGGAAAGGAGAAGAGCTTGATTCCAGTTTCAGCCATGCAAAATGGTAATGGGAAAAAGGGAATGAAGCAATGTTCATGTTAAATATGTATGTCGACAAGTGTCCCTTTGAATAACAAGAAGAAAGCACAAATCACTCATTGGGAAATATGTTTTGAAACATTAAATCAAGTAGAAGAACAGTTCAGGCCTGCCTATCCCAGGACACTATCTTCTTTCAGCATGGCAGAACTGAGGATTCAACAGTAAAGGCATAATTTTATCAAGAGACATCAGCACATCAGCTTTTAAGCTCTCACCCTTCCAGTGGTTTGAACAACACAAGACCAAAAGAAGAAAGCTACCATGTATGCAAAATTAATAAGCATTTAATCTCCACAGAGATGCTAGAAAGAGTAATTGTGGATGCAAAAGAAACAGAGCAGCAGGAATATGGTTTTCAAGGACTGGTCTTCTGAGTTGCAATTGTGTACTGCAACAGAGATGCTTCAAACTCTCCAAAGGGCAAACTAGTCAGAAGGAAAGAGACCAGCTTTTAATCTACCTTTAAAGCAGTCAACATTTTTAGTGTTGATTTACACAATGAAGTCAAGAGCTTTACTTTGTGAATCATCTGCTTTTGCTGCCCACCAAAATTTCACGTAAACACTAGAAAAAAAACACCACAAATTCACCACCAGTGGAAATAGGTCAGTGGCAGAGTCACCCTGCAGTAACAAAATCAGTCTGCTCTGCTCACGGCTGGAACTGCAGCAAGCAGGAATGCAGACACACAAGGACAGAATATGGCTCCCCAATGAAATATTTTGGTCTCAGGCTGTCAGGCTTATAATCATTTCTGAGAATTATGAAAGGCACCTTGACCTCAAGCCTTTCACAACTGGTTTCAAAGTGCCTGATAAAAGGCCTACCAGAGGTGAATGAGCCGGAGATCCACAAGGGGCTCCGGACTCATGAATTAACTGCAGCTTTATGGGGATGGATGGACAGGCATTGGATTAGCAGAGCATGACTGGTTAACAGACACAGATAACACATAAGATAAGGGGTTGGGAAAAAGAGGCACTTAAGGAAGATTTAGTGACAGCTTCTTGATACTGAACCATTCACGTGGCAAACAGGGAGTCCTTTTTCCTCTGAGCCATTAGAGAAATGATACTATCCCCTGGAAAGAGAGGAAGTAAAAGGAAAAAGAATAGAGGGAAGGAGGATCAGACCTCAATTCTGCCATATTGCCTGCAAGTAAGAGGTACAAAGTTAAAGGCTCTAACGTCTTCTGATAAACCAGGTTGGTTGGCACAAACTAACAGCCAGTAGTTTGTGAAATGCCAATCTAGAACTGCTATAGTCTAGACTTTGATAGAAATCCTGTCTCCACCCACTCTTTCCCCACTTGGGGAACAAGAATATTTTTTGCCTTTCTCTCCACAGCCTCTACAGGGACTTTGAGAATTAATGCTTTTAAAATGTTTTGTAGTGAAAGCACACAACAAGAGCTGTGCCTGCCTCCTTATCTCTAAGCACTATTCCTCCCCTCCCATCAAATCTCGGTGGACATACTTACACAGTCAATGTTATCTGACATATTCAGGATGATGTAGTTTTTCCCCGCAAGGTTGCTCCAGTCTTTGCAGATCACCTGGAAAGACAAGACAAAGACAGCTGGGTTTGCATAGCAAATGCAGCTCTCCTGCTAAAAGTACAGGGTACACAAGAGGCTGTGCCATACCCCAGAGAAGTGCTTCTCAAAGTAACTCTACTCAACTTTTTCCACTAGGAAGGATTCATCTTTCTGTTCGTAATGTGGGACACCAGGTGTTTTCATTTTAGCAGAAACACATGAGGCAAGGACAAGGTTGCTGTGCCAGCTTCCCACAGTCCATCTTAACTTTCACCTGTTATCTACTCTGGGGAACTCAATGGAAAACTCTCTAGCCTGCAACCTTATTCAGAACGTGATCAGCACAGCACAAAACCTAACAAAGAGCCTCTGTGGTCCTTAAACTGGTGAAATAAGGTCCACCCATAAACTTTGTAGGGAAGAGAATCCCTCTGTGCTTCCAAAGCTCAGGGTCCCAAATACCTTGGGGCAGAAAGAACAAAATCTTTCCATGGCACTTTTTTTGCCAGTTTGATCCTCCTACCTCTTGTCTTTTTACCAGCTGTCAGTCTGCTGGAACTGCAGCTCACCTCACACCTCCTCACCTACAAGCTCCCCTAGACAAACATCCTCACAGATCTCTGTACCCTGCTCCACCTGCTCTGCATCTGTTATCTGCATTAGGCAGCAACAAAAATAGCACTTCTTTCTCACTCCCTTTCCAGAAATCCTCAGGGCCATTTTTGTCCTGACACTTCCAATAATGAATGCTGAGGAAACAAGGAGCTCTTGCTGTTATGTGTGCCCCAGAGGGTAGGTGTTCTTTAGAAGCAATATTTTGGGCAGCAATTCATAACAGAAGATGGGAAGAAGGGATATGAGGGGGAAGGGCTTTCTTCAAGAACCATGGATACCCTTAACAAACGCTGTGAAAAACTCTCCAAAATTTAGTTTTGGCTGAGTTGGGCAAACAGAAAAGCTACTGCTGCCAGTCAGACCCAGGGGTTCAACACCCCATCAAATCTCTCTACTGCTGCCTGTAATCCATTGCCCACCTCCCATTGCTACCTGTGCTGAATTCCAGGGCACTTCTGTCGGCAGCACGGCCATGCGGGCATCTCCAGCCTGTGGTGACAAGCTCCCCTCTGCTGTAACAGTCTCTGTTGCTACCTCTGTGTCATTCCAGACAGGATCCAGCACAGGCTCATCAGCCCTGTCCCACGGAGCTGCAGAGGAAGCTGGATGATGCTCACCACCAGAAACAGTCTGCGTGTCTGCAGAGCTGCCTCCAGGAGGGAGTGTCTCCACAGGCATCTCTGCTGTCTGCTCCAGTTCAGTTAGCACTGTGGGCTCCAGCATCTCCCACCCCACTGTTGTCTCCAAGAACTCATCTCTGGCTGAATGTTCTTCCCCACCAGCCTCCATCGTGGGTTCTGAAAGCTCTGCACTTGTGGTAGTCACAGTCTGTTCTGAATCTGCTCCCTCAACAGCCCACATATCTCCAGTTGTCACCTCAAATTGCTCTTCTGAAACACCAGGAGACTGTGCAGGAGTAGTAGAAAAAACGGAGGACACAGGCAGAAGACCTGGACCCATGCTGCTCCCAAGGTCTAAACCAGGAGAAACAGAGTCCTCTTCTTGCCCTCCTATGGCAGCCTTGGTCACAACATCTGGCCTGGCAGAGGCTGTGGAAAACAGGAGGGCAGACAAAGATTCTTCTTGGTCCACTGGTTCAGAAGATGTAACCTCTGGCTCTGAGGTCTGGAGGCTCTCCAATCCTCCTCTTGAGTGGTCTATAGGGAGCAGCCCCTCTTCTTCCTCCAGCGTGCTGGAGAAAGGCGTGTGCAAGTCAGGCTCTACAAATGCTGCTGGTGTCTGGACAGTGGCTGCTTCCCAGTTCTCTTTTGTCTGTGTCCCATTCCCTTTCAGCAGGGCCTTCTGAGAGGCAGCAGAAAAGCTGTAGTCTAAAAAAGAGATCCAAGAGACTTCGTGTGAAAACCTAAGCACCTGTGAACTCTGAACAAGAGAGGTGTCCCCATTGCATGCATCCAGACACAGATAGGGCCTAATGGCAGAGATCTTTAAGACAGGACAACCTGCCACTGAAAAAAACAAACTCACCTGGTACGTGCAGTGCAAACTCTGGTATTTGCCCAGCTTCTTGTCCCATCCCAATGAACCCACTTTCCCCAGGGAAAATTCACATATTTACTCCTCTCACTTTTTTCTGCCCTGAAGGTATTTTCATAGACTTGCAACTAACAGCTTCAACACCTGGTATCTCTAAGGTGAAGCTATGAGTGTTAGGAATCAGGCTGGGACCCAGGGATTCAGAAACATGATAGACTGTAATAGCAGACACAAGCTAAGCAGGAAATACTAGGGAAGAGAACAGCAGCACAGCAAACCAAGTCCTTTTCCTTGGTATGCCCAGGTTATAGCACCAAGACCTGAATTAACCTAGGCATCTTTGAAATGTAAAACTCCAGTTTATACAGTGCTTCACAGTGGAAAAGCCATCCCACAAACATCTGCATAATGATATTCCCATCTCATCAAGGTGAAGTTTTGCTGCAAGGAAACAGAAGTCAGAAACAAGAGATGAACTTCAGCTCCAAGTTGTTCTGTGGCTCTGACATCAATGAATGGCTGTGATATTGCTAGGCAAACATGGAGAAATGCTTGAGGAGAAGACATGTCACAACTATGAGGTTAGAGCAGGCATTGGAAACCCCAAAAAGGAGTAGCTGTAGAATAAGGAGACTATCCATAAGATCAGACATATTAAGCTGGAGTCTTTATTTTTCTTGAGGAAACTGTCTGTTATCTGAGTAGCTCCATTTCAGCAGCTTGCTTCCCAATTAACTCCCTCTCTCTCCAGGATGAGCACAGCACATATTCTGAGAAAGGGAGGAAGGGACTCCTTCCACAAAAAGAAAACAAACACCCTGCCCACTCTTTGATTATTGCTAGTAAATGACAGTCTGAAATCCCCAAGTGCTGCATCTCTTCTCCTGCCTGGCAATGTAGATGCTTCACTGAGTGCTGCAGGCAGCTGTCACCTGGATGCCTTACAGAGAGGGTTGGCATGAGCCATCTCTGTACACCCCTGACTCCAACCCATGGAGCACAGCTGCTGGAGCAGGTGCTGAACTCTCAGGCAGGGAGGTCCACATCAGTAAACACTTCCATTGCCTTGGATGTGCTCTGGCAACAATGGCTGCCCATGCTGCTTCTGCAACCCAGACTCTGCTGCTTCCCATCCCTTCTGATGAGAGAACCTTGCTGCTCCCTTCAGCCCTAGGCAAGATGCACAGAGATGTTCCTGCTCAGCTGAGATGTGGCTTTCCTAATCTATGCCCCTTTCTCTTCTGTTGCCTGGTCTTCCCAAAGGTCTTTACCAATAGCTATGTGTCTCAGTGCCTGCAGAAACACAGTTGCTAGTTAATGGCAGATGCGGCCACAGACCACAGGATTGAGGACATTAGGTCAGGACCCTCTGCAGACAGATGGTGAAGTTTTAGTGCATCCCCCAGGGCTCTGCTGATGCAGATACTCTAGGTCTGTACCAGAAGCATGAAGCTCAGCCACAGCCCTGCCCATCCTGACATGCTGTGAGTGAAAAGTGGGGGAAATGCTGGCCTTGCCCGCTAAAACGAGGCTGTCAGATGGGGCATTATTTTAAAGGATAAGTGACCCATTCTGCTACCTCCTTTACCTAAAGACATTCTCAGCTATTCTTGACTCTTCCCTCCCCGCCTCTCTTTGCAGCAGGAGGAGATGGGCACACAAGAAAAACAAATGGGACAATAGCAGCATGAGGTTTGTCCCAGAGGAGTGGGGGAATCCTCCCAACCTATCAGCTCTCCTTTGAAGTCATAGATTTAACCTTTCCTTAAGGTGCTCTGTCACCAATTAGCTGGCTCCTGAGAGGGGAAGCCTGCATAGTACAGCCACACTGCCTTTTCACAAACAAGATCTAAGGAAGCCTGACGGACTGCTGCCTCTGTCTTCTCTCCTGGGTGAGGGAAGCTCAGGAGACCCCATCCCACTCTCTTCCCAGCAGGCTCCTGTCTTCCATGGCAGCTGAAAGCTGAAACTTGAGCTGCTTCTCAGAGGCAACAAATCAGTGAGGTAGGAGCAGACAAACTCCTTGCTAACTAATTTCACATTCCCACTTGCCACCAGTCTTTCCACCACCCTGAATCCTAAACCAGGAGCTAAACCTGTCTGCTTCAGTAAGACCCCCACAGTTCACAATCTTAACTCCCTTCATATCTTGCTCAGACTGTTATTCAGCTGCTCACCTTGCAGGGAGGGCAAGAGGCAAAACACAGAGATCGTCATGGAGAACGCTGACTCTTGAGGTTTGCTGGTCAGAGTTGTACTGCTGCGTGCTCTTTAAAACAATCTGCTCTCCATATAACTTAGTTCCCACAGGAGTTCAATCATTTTCCAAGCACAGAGGTTCAGGGATGGTTATTTCAAACTTTTCAGAAGACCCTTGATTCCTGTCTAGAAACATCTTCCACAGACTCACTATCAAGGGAGGGTATCCATCTACTTCTCAAGATCAGTTTTATTTATTTATTTATTTTTAAAGTACTCATATTTCCGTTTCTTTCAACCTTAATCTACAGTTGGAAGGAATTCTTCCACACTGTCCATCTTCTGAGTATGACCTCAGTCACTACATTGGTCTTCTTCCCACAGCTCTTCCCAGACGAGCTGATTTCTGTCACTCACCTATGCAATGCAGAGCTAAGTGCTTCCCAAATGGAAACGTCTCCTCAGCACTTCCCTTTATTCCCCTTCCCTTAAACCCTACATGGATACCAAAAAGCATCTCCCATTTTTAGCGACTTGTTCCAATGTTCAGCTAGCAATTCCCTTTCAGCAAGCAGTTTTCTAGACTGTGCAACCCCCTGGCCCTCCTGGTTGTCCTCTCCCTTCAGCAGACCCTCTACAACCAGCTCCCATGCCCAGGCCACATGGAAGTGCACCCATGGTCTACCTATGTCAGTGCTGCCCAGTCCCATATCAACCAGGTTTGCTGAAGGCCCATAAGAATTAGAAGTCATGGAACAGAGAGGCCAACAGCCTCAGATGGTGTATTTTCCTGCTGCAGCAACAGGGCAGGGCTTTCTGTTAAAGCAATTATGGAACTGGATGCATTGCCAGATCTGTCAAGCTAGCTTATCAGCTCAAACTGCAGTAAGGAAGCAGAAGGCTGCCAATCAGAAGGGTGTTCGGGAAGGGAGTAAATAACAACTGCATGCATCATTATCTCTGTTCCTGCCGTGGTCTGTCTCCCACTGAGTTCAGCAGTAGGCTGAAGAATGAGAGGAACTTGTGACCACATGAAGAGATGGCATATGACACATACCCATATAAGCCGCGAACAAAAGCAACCAAGTCGCAACAGAGCCAACCTGCTCCCAGAAGAAGAGAGGTCAGGATTGCCCATGAGGCCGTTTCAGCATCTCCAGCCATACAGTCCTGCAGGGACAGACCAGATGAGGTATGCCTGCCTTTTACACTCCGCATCATGTTCTCTTCCAGAGCTTCTCAGTCACACACCCCCTTGAGAGTCCAGTTCACCAATATGAAATTCCACATCTTTACCTCACCTCCTTGCCTTAGTTATGCCCCCCTAATGCTTTCCTCTACTGGCCTTATTGCACCACAGCATCCAGCTGCCTTCATCCCCACAAGATCACAAATATTTTTGTCTTCCAAGCTCTCTTGAAAAGACCCTCAGGCACAATTTTCCATAGAAATCACCGTGCCATTCTGCCACTCCAAGTCCCGCACTCTGACATCTCCCATGCAGACCTGAGCCTGGGTCGCACAGATTCATATCCTTTGCCTGTGGAGACGATTTGTCCTGGGAGAAGCAAACACAAGCTCCAAACCTCTGTGAGAGCTCCCATTTAGGCTGTGCCCTGCTTCCTGTGAAATCAATACCGAAACTTCCCTAATGTTAGATGGGCCAGGATTTGGAACTCTGCCAGAGCACGATTCCCCAGCCAGACATTTAATTCATTACACTTCTGTTTCTCCTTCATTCAGAAGAACTGGTCTCTGTTATTGCCCTCAAAGGTTCCCTAACCTGTATTTGCCACTATTAGCTGTTTTAAGCAACTGAGCTCAGAAAAAGGGTGAGCCTCATCATTTTTAGTACACATAACCTGACCATAAGGTCTTTATTGGATTAAACTGGAAGATCACGTTAACCAGTGATTGAATTACTGATAACTAGAAGGCAATGTAATAAAGACAAGAACATTCCTGGGCTCCCATCACAACAACACAGCTCAAAGCGCAAGACACATTTTAGCTGCTGCTTAAAATGCAGACAGTTCTGATGTGGTATCTTCTTGCTGGTTTACAGTACAGAACAGTAAGGCTTACTGTGAAAAGGTATACAACATCTAATTAAAATTGCAGGGGGGTTTCAAGGAGGCAAAATGTAATTACTGGTGCTGGAACTGAGCCAGCTGGGGCTAATACCTTTATCCTTCAGAACAGGTATGTGAAGTTACGATCTGCCACTCCAAGATGCATCATCTAAAGACATCATAGTTAAAAGAGTCCAAATGCAGCAAACTGGGTACATCTCATTACGCTTGGAAGTTGCCTCCAATGCATATTGGGCACTTCAAAGCATTGTAGCTGTTCCCAAACAGCCCCATGCCTTTTTCCTGTTGGATGCATGATCTGCAGTAAGGCTAGAAGAAGTCAGCTTCATCCACACATGGAATCAGTCAAAAATAGCTGCACCAGAATAGTGCTATGCATGGAGAAACCCCGTTTGTCGCACACTGGTGTTGGCAAGCAATGGCTTGGTCAAGATCACTTGTCCCAAGACAGATCACCTAACATGTTAGTGCACATTAAACCAGGGCATAAACAAGAGGCATCTTGGGAGCTGAGCTCAGGCTGGGAGCTGCTCAGTACTAAGCTTCTTATGTAGACAGTCTTTACCAGGTGCTTCATTTCGTTAAAGCTCGGTAGAAGATGGAATTAAGTGCTGCAGCTTTGCTGTCAGTCTGGATGAAGAGGCAGCAGATTTCAGTAAGGCTGGGTGAGACTAAGATCTCTCTGAAAAGAGGCAAATAATTCATCAAGGAAAGAAGTGAATCTCAGTATCAGAGAAGAACTGTAGATGAAAGAGATTTTATCCCAGTAGTTGGTTGGAAAACTTATTTTTCTTTAGATACAGTGCTTCTAACTTTCTTGCCTTTCTACCACTCATCCTAGCTCTCATGGAAATCTCTTCCACTAATTACTATGAATAATTAAGAGATTACTTTTCTTCCTCTTCCAAAGTGCCACATGCCACCCTAGTGACTCACCAACCCATAAGACTAGATTTGATAGCTCCCAGCACAGTCATGCCATGAACTTCACAGGAACAGTCTTGGAGCCAGAACTGCAGAATCCGTAAGGAAGCCCAGCAATCTCATGCCAGCCCAGCAATGTGCTAGACGCTGTGATGATGCACTCCAGACCTCAGAAGCTCAGCTTCTGGGCAAGAGAGGAGAGGAACTAAGTGCTTTCATTCACCAGTCTCTCCCAGGTCTTGGATCAATTTTCAAGAGCCCACAATTCCCACTAATTAATAATTAGGCTGCCTCAACCTAAAGACTTCACTGAACTGAGAACACAATCCAGGTGCAAACAAGGGGTCACACCAGGATGGATGTGACACCACACGACTCCTTTTTCAGGAATCAGGGACTTGCATGTACCTGCAATCTTGATTACTCCCATCTTCTACCTCTAAAGCTAGTAGAGATGTTTTGTCTTTTACACACAAAATCCAGCAAAATAGAAGGAAACACATATGGGTATGGTAGCCTTCAGACAAAACAAGATGGAAAAAGCGGAAAGGAAGACGAGCAAAGCCAGATGCGAGTCCCTGCAGGTCCACTATATCTTTAAGGTTGAACTGTGGCTCAGACCAACTTGATACTAAAGGTGAAACAAAGCATCTAACCCCAAATGTCAACGTGAGCAGCTTTTGAGTTCCCCCAGAAGCCAGAGGACAGAAGCAGCATGTTCACAGCTCCTCTGACCTGCCTTCTGGCTGAAGTACAAGTCATCCATCACTTCTTTCTGTAGAATATGGCATCCACTTTCCCAACAGACCTAACTATTTCTTCCAGATGCAGCTCCACCTGGTAGTAACTGCATGTGAACAACAAAGCCAAGATAAACTGATAGGTTAGCACACATTGCAAACGTGCACTTCTGTGTATCCTCTGACAGAAGGAGATAAATCTCAGGGTCTTTCCACAGGCTGACACTCACTGATGTCAATATAGATTTACTGTTCTGTAGCATAAATCAGCAAAGGCACATTATTCAAGGGAATCAAGAGCCCTGCGCTGAGCTGTGGTCTGCCAGAGGGAGTTTGTTCTCACTTTCTAATGGACTAACAGGTGGCCCTACATGCCACATGCTTTCCAGAAATATTTTTAAAGGATGTTCAAGTGCACTTAAAAAAAAAAAAAAAAAAAGCACCAGCAGCTGCAGAATGTTATTGTTTCTTTACATCTCTCAGCCTCAGAGTCACAAAAAGGCAGAGCAGTTTCCCCACACAGACTTCAGAAGAACAGACAAAAAGGAGAGATGACTAATACAGTTTTGAATTCTCTGAAGATCTGGCTTATGTGCAAGAAGACCACCAATTCCAACCCCAGTGTCTTTACACCAAACAGGGAAGGAAGCCAGCACTACACATCTCCTTTCATAGCAGTGGATTTTCCCTCTCTAGTAGTGTAACATCCTGTTTTCTGCCTCAATTGATACAGGGTCTCAAATCTGTGCCTGGGGCAGATCTAACAGCTATGCCAGGCTATACTTCACTGTCATTCAGAGAGAAATCCTACGTAAGGAGAACTTACACTTTTTTTTTTTAATAGCAGCTGTTTGAAACTGTTTAATGGATTTATAGCTTGAAAATAACCTAACAGATGTCATTACACAGTTCCACAAGGTATCACATGGCATCTGTCACACATGCAGAACATAAGATCCATTGGTTGCATGTCTGTCTCATGTACAGGCTTTGCATGACAGAGAAGACTGCCCAATTTAGGGATGCTATTACAATATCCTTTATTGTAAAATGACACACAGCAGGTTTCTAATTAAATTTTAAGTAGAAATGTGCTCCCAGCTCCTGAATAATTCAAACTGTTCTATTAACCAAGGTTCTGAAATACCACTGAGACATGAGCTCTGGACACAGCAATGGCCAGGGAAAAAAACAGTGCTTGGAAGCACTGAAGTGCTGGGCAGCAGATAGGGCAGGGCACGTGTAAAGGACAGCTGAAAGAGCACATCTGTTCATGTAGGAAAGCACTGCAGGCGAGAACGGAAAGAGAGGTGAATGCGTTCTGCATACAAATGGAGCGAAGCACGTGCAAGAGGCAAGGCTGGATTTGGTACCCAGTGCATCTCGCTCTCAATGCACAAGCACATGCTGTTCTCCAAGTCACGTCCAGAGCTGCGAGTACATGCAGGTGCCTACTGGCACACAAATAAAAGCGTTGCTGAGCACACTGCCAGCTCGTGAGAGAGATTAAGCCAGAGCATGTCCCAAGGATGCACTGGTGGGAACACGCAACATCCACCGTGAGCATCACCGCAGAGGAAGCATCTGCACAGCTTCCCCATGGCCAAGACTGCAAGTACTCAGGAGCTGCATGAACAGCAGGAACACGGCTACTTGAGTTTAAGGGCAACACCAGTGAGGAAAGGGCTTCAGAAACATAAGCTGGGAAGGCCCTTGCCCTCCACAGCATGCCTGGGGCCCCAGCAGGCAGCCTGAGCTGTAGTGCTGCTAATTACTGCAGCAGTTCTCACCCCTCTGTGAGCACAGGTCTTTTTAAGGTCAGAAATGGGTATGAAGATAAGACTAACACAAGACTTGTGCCTTCTAAATCCAGACCTGTGTCAGACCTGCTGAGAGGGACACAGCGATACCGGATAAGTGAGGAGGGATAGGGCTGCAGACCTGGCCCCTGGTAACATTTAATACATGCCTCACATAACACTTAAGAGCAGAAGCATGCAAAATAATCCCCTAAGCTACTGGAAACCCTGCAGAGACGCCTCCTCCTTCCTCCCATCATTTGCCCTGCGAGCGTCTCAAAGCCAACAACAAATGTGGGAGGAGACCACTGAGGGGATCAATAGTGAAAAATACCCAAAGAGGACAGCAAGCTGAAATGCTAACACAGTTCATTCACTCATCAGGGAGCAGGGAGGACAGCATAAGCAATGGGGCAGCTGCTGTTTTCAGTCAGGTCAAATCCTACTGAAGTCACAGAGAGAGGAATCCAGGATTTGGCCTGGGGGATCCAACCAGGACCCAAATCCTAAGATGGTCTTGATCTCTGAGCCCAGGTCATGAGACCTTCAGATCACAATTAACTGACAGCAACAGAAAGAAGAGAGAGAGATATAGAGAAGGGCTAGAGGCAAATGGAAAAGTAGGTGGAAGCAATACTTTTCCCAGCTCGGGGAACCTCACAGCAGCTCAGGAAAAAAGGCTCAGCTGGAACATGGTTCCTAAAGCCTGTGCTTGCTCAGGGTTCACTGGGGACACATCAGGCACTGAGGTCAGAAAATAGAGCTGACTTTTAATCTCACCCCCTCTTACAGAGAGTTATGTCAAAGCAAGAAAACAGATCCCTGCATCCCTTTGTCTCCCCTGGCAGAGATAAAGAATGGGGTAAGAATAGCCTACCTGTTGCTGGTCCCAAGTCCAAGCTGGATTCGTTGAGCTCTCCCCCATCCTCCCAGAAGTACTGTGGAGGCTGTAAGATCTTGGACTCCTCGTTCTCCTCGCTGGCAAAACCTGATCCTGGGGCGGCATGCAGAGAGCCAGGGATGAGATCAGGCTCTGCAGTCTCAGGGCTTGTTTGCTCATGGGAATTCATTGCCTCCAGATGGGACATAACAGCAAATTCCAGCAGGGAAGTTGAAGTGAGGCCATCAGTGGTCGGTTCCTCCGAGGAGGCAAGGCAGAGGCACAAAGTTCCTGCAGTGATAATAAACCCACATTAGCAAGAGGGAACTAACAATCAGCAAGCTGGCCTTCTCTATAAAACCTGCTCCTGCTAAACCAACCTGCCTTTGGGGTAACTTGCCCCTCAGATGGGCTGCACTCTAAGCTCAGGAGTAAAATCAGGCTACGTGGGGAAATGTTCAGAAGCATACAGAGGAGCATTCACATCCAGGAAGAGTCAGTGCCAAGCAGCCAGCCAGCCTTGGGCACTGCAGTGGGGCAGTGATGGGGCAGCCTTCTGGGGGTTTTTGCCTCCTTGAAAGGATGGGCTGCCTTGTTAGTCATCCTCCCTGCAGAGGAGGTAGAACATCTTATACTGAAGGCACAAAATCCTGGCTCTGCAAGTCAATGAGCTTCCTATTCATCTGTCACCCAGCCAAGATTTCATCCTAGTGCTCCCAATCTGCGGCTATATTATATGCAGGGGGATTTATTTAAACCAAAATTATTTAAATCATCAATATTAATCATGTTTTAAATCAACGGCCTGGAAATCTATTTTTAAGCCATTGATTTGAACTTAATTTTGCATTCACATTTTTTGCTTTCCTGAGGACAAGCTGACTATCACAGGTAAGAATTAAGGCAAACTAACAGCAAAAAAATTACCGACTGTTAAGCAGGAAGGCAGGGGACGTTTAACACTTTTGTTTCAACAATTATATACTTGGTATTTCCATTTTACATATTAGAAAGTTTGATTGACACTTCTTCATTCCTAGATGAGCCTTTAACTGTGATTTGTGTCAAGGTACATTCACATGTATATCACTTCAATCAAAATGCAAGAAAACAGCATCTGGAACTTGGCTTTATTCAACTGATAAATACCACCATAAGTCTGGAGAAAGAAGGAAAAACTACATTTCCCAAATCATGCTTTGCATTTAAAGCAGTTTTGTTAAGCGAGGGAAGTAACTAATTTGGGTGAACTGAACCAATAGCTTCCCAGCCCTCTGTTCTTCAGCACATTAAAACTAGAGGATCTCATCCTTTCACAGCTGATTTTTATTCATAGATTAAAAGAAGGAAAAAAAAGACAAGCCTTCCTGCTTCCTCAGCTTATGCTCAGTTTCTCAGTTCTAAATGAACTAGTCACTGAACTGAACTAATTGAATAAGCTGAAATGAAGACTAATTTGGTATCTTTCTTTGATAGCTGATTTTCCAGACAAAAGAAATGCAGCAGATCTAATCCATCTGGGCTTCAGTAAAATATCTGCTACGATGGCCCACGCAGAATTACAAGAGAAGCAAAGAAAGACAGCAATTTGTTCAGAAATTGTAAGGCAACTGTAAGGCATTGGCTATAGGAAAACTGAAAACTTGTGCTGGAAAGAGGCTATTAGAGGAAATCCTCAAGGTCTGTCCTTGGACCTGCTGCTGTTTAACATTTTAAGTGACCTTGGCACAAAAATTGGGAATAAAATCATAAAATTGGCCAAGGAAACAAAGCTAGGAGATATCCTTACTACACAGAAAGACTGTAGTAGAGCCAGGTGACCCCAAGGATGGAAATAACAGAACCATTATGAAGAAAGGAACACTGCAAAGTGGTAAGTTACCAGCCTGAAAACTAGTACCAGCTATTCTCTGACATAAATGGATGGTTTCCTAAGAGGACAAACACCTGTAAAAGAAAGAGCTCTGAGATATCACCAGAATGCACACGTGAAAATGCTTGCAGTCCTGAAGCATTTGAAATAGAGATTTCATAAAGTACTGCTGAGACATCACCTGAATGCTGCATGCAGATTTGGATGCATGTGGCCTGAAATGAGTTAGGCAGAGCTGAACCTGCCTTCAGGCAAGGACACTGACTGGGCAACTTCCTAAGATTCCTTCCCACCACTGTGTCCTATGACTCCACATCCAAGAAGGACAAATTCAAATTAATGCAAGTACCAAGAAAAGTTGAAAGGTGACAGAAGATGGGCTGGCCCCTGTGCTTTCACTGAAAACACTGGCTTCTTAGAGCAAAAAAATACTTTGAGATTGTTGCTCACTTGCCAGGTT
The DNA here is from genome assembly GCA_035772895.1 of Perdix hodgsoniae. Taxonomy (NCBI): domain Eukaryota; kingdom Metazoa; phylum Chordata; class Aves; order Galliformes; family Phasianidae; genus Perdix; species Perdix hodgsoniae. The sequence goes on from JAPSGF010000126.1 coordinate 788,543, forward strand.
GGTTACCAATCCTGTCCTGGGAATGCTGGAAGCCCAGAAACACCTCGCGCTTGCTTTGACCTTCTATTTCTGCAATTTTCTGAACTGAACAAAAAACAATATTGGTTACTCTTTCCCATATTCACTTGAGCCTGGCTTCTGCACTTCTCTGTCTCATTTGTTTGTTTTATTGATCCAAGGCAAGATCAGCTGAGGCCAGCACAGCAACAAAAAGCAAATGGCAGAGGAGGTTGAGCATCACAGGGGCAGGAGGCTACCGCAGCACCACGGGGCCAACTAAAGCAGCCTGGACATCCCTGCAGGCAGGCCAACTCACAGAGCGCAACACACACAGTGATGGCTGTGGCTGGAAATGAGAACTTGCAGGCCTCGTGTGTGGGAGCAGTGGTCCAGACAGCCCCAGCCAGGCCAGCCCTGTGCTGCTTCAGTAGTGCCCAGCAGGCTCTGAAGCACTGGTGCCAAGGCTGGGCTTTCCCTACCTGACATAAGACACCTGGCAGCGTCTGCATTGCTAACAGAGAGCTGCTGAGCCCCGTGCAGCTGAGCCAGAGACAGCACTTATGTGAAGGAGCTTACAGCTTAAGCAAATATGACAGAGAGCAGCGGAGGGGAGAAAGGAAATGCTGTTCTCAAAGCTATCAAGTGGAGATGAAGGATGGAGAGAGACTACAGCAGGCCCAAGGCCACGTGGAAAATTTGGTGTAGCTGGGGGCAAAACTCACAGCTTGATCCTATTTTAGCTCTTCATCTGTCCCAATGCCTCAGTTTCCTCCAACTCCTGTGAACACAGATGTGGCTGATGTTACTCTCCAGCTTTCCAGCCACACCACAACAGCCACTTGCAGCCAGCTAGGCACAGCCTCAAGGCACAGCTGTGTGCCACCTCCAAAAATGGCTCAAGCCATTCTGTTTCCACCATCCACACACCATTCAGGATGCCTGCAGGCTGCAGCCCATCTCATCACCCTGCAACAAACACCTCATGGCAGATGAGGCTGGAGACTCAGAGAGCTAATCCCATTCCTCTGGGAAGCTCAGGCCCTGGGCTTTTGTATACCCTCATTTAACACTGAAATGTTTACGCAGTTTAAACCCCCTAAGCTGCATTATCTTGTTTACTGGGTTACTCTGCTCTCCTCAGCCCAAGATAAAACTACACCATCTCATCACTAAGAGTGAGGCACTAGAAGGCACAACCTGAACAAGCCAGGTTTTGGAGTAGATCTAGGGTAGGAAGTCAGCTTGGGGCCTGACCCACAAGCACATGGCACAGAGGTTGGCCTGAGAAACCCCCTGTCCAGCACCAGCCCAAACACCAGACAGCATCCTGACGCCACTTTGTACCTTCTACAGCAGCAGTGGTACCAACCCAAACGCTGGGTTTGGGGCACCAAACAATGATTTGCCACTTCCCCCCACACCCCCCACACCCTCTCTTCTAAGCATCTGATAAAGGAGCTCAGTGCAGCTGTCAACTCTGAGGCAAAGAAAGAATCAAAGCACAAGCTGAACAGAAGGCAGGGAAGCAGAGTCAAGAAATACAACCCAAGGAATCAGAGGATAGCCATTTTCCTCGTAGGACGGGGAATGGAGATCAGGCGACTTCCATCAGCCTCCCAGTCTGGTATATTAAAAGGCATATGAAGCAGCAGGAAAAAAAGAAACACAAACGAATAAAGCCCTGTGACTGTAGATGGGAGGGAGCAGGGAACTGAGCCAGGACTCGCCAGCTGCTTCAATGGGGCGTTTGTCTTTCGTTTCTATTTTTGCGGCACCTCTGCGTAACCTGGAGGAGATGAGGCTCTGCATGCTAAAGAGGGCAGTCAGCCTTCGGGAAACGGCAAGGATGTGAGCAGGGGAGTCAACACTATGCCCAGCTCACAGAGAGGAGTGGTGAGAAAGGAGAGAAAGTGGGAGAGGTAAGCAGAGCTAGGAGAGGGAACAAAGGCAGGGAGCGTGCAGCAGAAGCAGCACAGAAGCTCCTGCGCTGGCTGCAAACTCCCAAGCTCTCCAGCTGCCAGCACCCTCAGATGTAACACGTGGAGGGAGCAGTGACCTTGCTGAAGATGCTTCACCTCTGCAAGGAAGGGAACGGGGATGATTTCAACAAGAGTAATACTGCAGTGTTACCTTTCCAAGGCAGCTGGAAAAGCGCCAGCCTGGAGCATACACATGGAATGAGGTTGCTGATCCCACCAGTGCCTCAGAAAACAGCTCCAATTCACAGCAGTGAGGCTTGCTCTGTTCAGCATAGCTGAAGATGTGACATACCAGCCCAGACAAGGCAGATGGAGGAGTTTTGCTCAGTGGCAGGGAAAAAAAAAAAATATCTGAGAAAAGAATACCTTCAACCTATCTCCCAAAGTGCTGCGAATAAAAGCAGCTTCACATTTCTGAGCAATTCTAGGAGAACCCCAAAGTATTTTCTACACTAGACACTCAAGAAGCACTTCATCCCTTTGACAGAAGGCAAGCCACCTCTCCACAGAATGGGGCAGCTGCTTAAGAGCTCCCAATTGGCCTATTCAATGGGGCAAGAAGTGAAAGAGGAAATCAGTTATTTCTGTATCCAGCTGAAATTAGAGGAGGGATTTAGGGACACAGAATAGAAGCTAACTGCAACTGTGTCAGTCTTCAAAACTGTCTTGCTTTTTGATTAACAACAAGCAAACCTCAGTTTTATCTCTAAGGAAATATACCAACATTCCACAAGACATCAATCACATGGTTTGAGTTCCAGAGCAGCTTGAGTGCCCACCACTTCACCCCTCTCCCCAGCTGGATAAGCTGGATTTAGCTCTCCTTCTTGGGTGCTGCAACTGTAACACACCACCATCATTCAAGATCAGCCCTGCCTGAGATGAAAAGCACTTGCTAGAGCACGCGCTCCAACTTTCTTGGCTCTCAGCATCAACTAGCAGTGACTGCCTGTATAATATACCTGTCTGGGTGGTATTAATGGAGGAGGGATCGGGGCATCTCCATATCGCCAATGCAGCAGCCACAACAACACCCATCTGGCCCTGCTGCTGTTTACCTTCCTTTCAAGCCCAGCCCAAACCCAGCAGTTATCAAACAACATTATTTTGTAGGAGAGCTGGGTCAGGAATGGGTCATTTGTTGATAATCAGTTAGGATAGAAACACAATGACCAGATGAGGGAAGCATCTGCCGCAGATATTCTCTCCCTCAGACCACCTCCAGGAAAAGCTGGGGAGCACGGCCTGAGGGCAGGGAGGAAAGAGGCCCAGGGGCAGAACAGGCAGTGTACAAATGCTTGCTTGCAGAACATAAAGAGAAAACAACACACAGCCAATTGAAATAACAACAACAACAAAAAAAGAACCCAGCTGCAGGCAGTGGAGGAGGTGGAAAAGCTGAATGCTGTTCAGTTGAGGGCTGAGCAGCTGATTCCCCTGTGCTCACCTGGAGTCTCTGACCACACAGCTTGCACAGGGAATCACAAATGACAGCCATGTAACAGACAGAAGTCACTTTGGTGCTATTTGGTTACAGCTACACCTCTTCAGCCCAGCTCCCACCCAGCTCTATTGCTGCTCCCACACTGCACCAGACCACTCGCAAATTCAGCTGGGCCCCTAATCTCTGAGAGCATTTCTAATTAGGGCTTCAGAAAACAAGATCAGACTGCCATCCTCTTCGGTACTGTCAGCAAGCAGGTCCCTCACCCTGCATCCCTTGCAGCCATTCACCTTCCCATGGCCCTAATATGCTTTGCAAAACAATGGCGAAGGCAATGCAGGATCCTGCTTTAATTGGAGAGAAGGTGATAAGGCATAGCTGAAGAAGCCCTCACAACTCTTTAGAAGGAGATCTTAAAGCACACAGTAGTTGTGCCAAGCACCTTTATGCTTTTAAAGATCTTTACAGTTGGCAGAATCAGAGAGCTCAAACACCGGGGCGCAGCGCACGCATGGCTGCACATACTGAGCATGCACTACCTTGCCATTAGCAAAGGATGCAAACATTTGCTCCCTTGACATTTCAGCAGAGAAACACCGACAGCACACAGACCCAGGTACAACATTGAGTAGCAGCCAGGCACTACCCCCAAGATGCACCTGCTTATAGTGATGGTTGCAGAGATGCACCAGGGTCTGACCTCCAGGGATCCTCAGCCCAGCACCACGAAACATCAGTTCTCCCATCCTTATCACCAGTAACAGCAAGACCAAGCACCACCACCCATCTCCGCAGGACCTTATTCCATGGAATAAGGTCACAGCAACTCAGCTGAGCCCATCTTCCCCCCTCAGTCAGCCAGTGACGCCAGGATCACAACCGTGCTCGGTTTCAGTCTCCCAGACTGTTTGCCTTCGCTCCCTCCCGCATCGTCTCGGAGCCTTCACACCTCCCTCCTCCACTGCTGCAACGTCTGCTCTCCTCCGCGCCTCTCGCTACAAACAGCGGCAGTTCCCAGCTCAGGGAGAGAAGCAGCCCCCGGGGAAACGGCACCAGGAAGGCAGCTGCAAACAAGAGAAGTGAATTTACTTCTCTGTTACCTTTCCTAGCTTCCCTCAAAGCAGCCCACAGGCCCCCAGGGGTTAACAAACTGTAGATGAAAGCCACTGATCCAGGGAAAAACAACACAGCCCACAGATTGCTTTGCCCTCTCACAGGCCCAAAACACTTCAACTGCCAAAAAAACCACCTTGCCAGACTCACACTTCTTGCTCAGTCTCGATCTGGACTGTGCATCACATGTTGCTGAGTTTGGTTTCCAGCACACCAAATAAAGGCGCGTGGCTGTTCTGTCTGTAAGAATCCCTGCCTGGGCAGAGCAAGCGCTACCACAGCGGACATCCCTCCAGGCATGGCCAAAACGTATCAGAAGCCTTTGATACCCAGCTCAGCCAAAAGAACGCTGCAATTCGCCAGGCTCAGCATCAGCACAGTGTTAATCACCCTACTGAGTGCAGCCCCCAATAGGCGCCAATTCCCAAACAATGTCATGCATCGGAGGCAAAATAAGCCTCGTGCAAAGCCTCGGTAGTCCTGAGCACATGCATGGGCACCAGCTACCTGCACAACGCCCCGGGTCGAAGAGGGAGCTGAGAGCAGCTGCAGTATATAAAGGGAAGGCTGCAAAGCTGGCCTACTGACAGCATAAACTAAACCCCAGGACTCAAATGTACCTCTAGACTCTGAGCTGGCCAGGCACAGGGGGTATCGTTGGGGCACACCTTCCTTGCCAGCATCCCTGGCCCCCCCCACAAACCGGTGCACGTGCCTGCTCTGTCTCTGTGTGACTCTGACTGGGCTGTGCTCGTGTGGCTGACAAATAGCATCTCTCCATTCTTTTGGGATTACGTGTTTCAACTGCTGGCGAGGACTGGAAGCAACCCGTGTGCCAGCCGTGGGCCGCGATGCACCTTCCTGCAGCCCCTTTGTTGCTGCTGCTCACTTTATTTACCCGCAAAATGCCAGAGTGTCTTCCCACGCTGAGCAGAGGGGAAAAACTTTTGTGTGCTCTGATCTGTGGCTTTTCGCCTGCAGCTTCCCCTTGAGGGCTTAATGTAGTTATTTCTACCCCTGATGCCTATAATTAAATGAACATTTCCTTATGGCACTGAAGAGGCCAAGGAAAAATTGACTACAGGGAATTTTCATCCATCCTGATTTATGCTCCCTCAGCTCAGGCTCATTCACACGGTGTTAACGAATCGTCTAAGCAAGCAGAAGGGAAAAAAAAAATAATAAATAGCCCATATGCAGACAAGCACCTCAGGGAATGATGATAGGGAAAAGACCACTTCCCTCCTCCCTCCCCCTGCTTTTAACCACATCGTTTTCCTAATTGCAAAAGCAAAGGGATTCAGATACCAGGAGCCTGTGAAGGTGTTTCCATGCTCCACCACCAGACTGCCACTGCCCAGCCTACTGCTGGGATCCTGCTGCAGTGCATGCTGTGTTTTAGCCCATCCTGCAGGTCTGTGGAGGATCCTGACCCTGTAGGAAGGCATCAGCCCCTCCAGCTCTCAGGCTTTAACCATGCCTGTCTTGAGGGACTGGAGGAGCGAGGCCACAATGCACTTAATTATTCCAGGCTGGAACAGCTCCTAAACCACTGAGCAAAGCTGCCAGCCGAAATGGGCTGAGTTTATAAATTCTCAGCAGTTTTGGTCTCCAATTTGAGATTCTTCCCCATCTAGGTAGGGATCCAGGTCTCTCCAGAGATGCTCAGCTATCCAAGTCCAGCCCACCAAAGCCACCACACCCCTCCAGGATTACCAGTTTCACTGGATTAGGAACTGAGCTGCCCCTTGCTTCCCATCTCTACGCCTCTCTGCTAGGGAAGCAGAGAGATCACAGAAATCCAAGGACCCAAATCCTCTGTATCATCACCGGCTGGGTAGCAACACTAGAAAGTTTCCAGCAGTCTCAGCAGAAGAGGAAGCACTCCCTCAGCACAGCAGCATCAGCTGTAGTCCTTTTGGCCGCCAGATTTTAAAACCACCATGAGGTCACTGTCCAGCCTCCACAGAGCAAACACAGCTTTCGAGCAATGGGGACAGGGCCAGGCTGTGCTAGCAGAATAGCGGGTGAGAATTCAGCAGGTTCTCCCCCCGCACATTGCTCAGCGGATGGTTGGCAGGAATAGGGAGCACAGGTGATGAGATGCAGCCCGAGGACTTTGGCCAGCTGTGCCCCTAACACAGCCAGCCTGCCTCGAGAAACCCACAGAGCCATTTCCCAGCTCAGCTCAGGCACTGCTTATTGCATCGGTGCCACAAAGTATTGGCACAGCACCACAACAGGTTAGCTGATCCGTTTTGCTCTTTAAGCTCACCACTGTTTGCAAAGCTAAAAAGCTTTATCCCTTCTCTTGAGGGAGCCCCGGACCGCAGGGGCGAGGCGCCGCACAGCTCAGGGGCAGAGCGGTTCCGCAGCGCTTACAGATGGCACATTCCCCTACGAGCGTTTTCAGATTGGGGTAATGAGATAGGCACGGCGGGGGGCTGCGTGTCACCGCATCACAGCTCGGTCGTGCTGGAAGACAGAGACTGGTTGAGAAATCAGCCCTTCCCTCCCTGCCGGAATGACTCAAGACAAAGACTCCCCCACGCTCGAGATGTCCCTGTTCTGAACTCCTGCTCCTCAGCCTCACTCAAACCAGATTTCGGTACAAAAGAGATGGTGGTAGGGAGGGAGCGCGCAATCCCAGCTTCACGAGTCCCGAATCCTTTGTTGGGAAATCTCTGCAGATTCTTTAAAAATAGGAGCTCAGCCCTCGCAACTACTGAGCGCAATTATTCCTGCACTTCATTGCCTTTCCCTGGCACGCCGCCTCTCCTCCAAATTTCAAGAGGAGACTCTCGGGGGGTGGGGGGGGAGCAAGGAGCAATTTGCGGTTCCCCCTTCCTTTGTGGCAGTTCGGCGGTAGGCGGTAAAACCCCCCGGCGCCAGAAGAAGCCGTTCCGTCCAAGGCAGAGCGGTTTGGGGGCAGCCGTGGCGCGGCAAGGTCTTCCACGCCCGAGCACCGCGGAGGGCAGCGGGCGACCGACGCCGCGACCGGACCCTGCGGCGGAGCAACACCGACCCACGCCGGGGGCTCCGGCGCCTGCGGGTGTCCCGGGGACGGCGGCCAGCCCCGCCGGCTGCGCCGCCCGCCGAGGGGAAACGCGACGCGCGTCCCGGGGCGCCGCGACGCTCGGGGCCACCCGCGGAGCTGCGGCGCCCCGAAGGGAAGGGCGGCCCGCACCCGCCACCGCCGCTCCCATCCTTCACTCACCGGTGGCCAGGAGGAGCAGCAGCGGCGGCGCCGGGGCTCGCTGCAACGGCTGCATGGCGGCGGCCGCTGCCCTGCCGCGCCGCCTCTTCACGGGGAGCGGGGCCGCCCCGCAGCCCGCCGGGCTCTGCCCCTCGCCGCCGCGCCCGCCCGCC